>CM053773.1:93306330-93407920 GCA_028658325.1 Potorous gilbertii | reverse complement strand
CCATCCCATCCCGTCTCATTCCCATCCCATCCCATCCTATCCCATCCCATCCCATCCCATCCCATCCCATCTCACCCCCATCCCATCCCGCCCCGTCCCCATCCCATCTCATCCCGTCTCACCCCATCCCATCCCGCCCTGTCCCCATCCCATCCCTTCCCCATCTCATCCCATCCCATCCTATCCCATCCCATCCCTTACCCATCCCATCCCATCCCATCTCACCCCCATCCCATCCTGTCCCATCCCATCCCATCCCGTCCCATGTTATCCCCACTCTCTCGTTTATTTCCAATTTCTTTCTGTCTGCTGGCTCTTTCCCTACAGCCTACAAACATGCACATGTCTCCCCTCACTTGGTTTTCCATCCTGCTAGCTATTGCCCCAGTTCTCTTCTGCCCTTTGTAGCTCAACTCCTTCAAAAGACCACCTACAATAGGTGTCCCCACACTTCCTCTCCTCTTACTGTCGTCTTAATCACTTACAATCTAGCTTCTCACCTTATCATTCAACAGAAACTACTCTCTCCAACGTTACTAATGATCTCTCAGTTGGCCAACCCAATAGCTTTTTATTCTTTTTGACCTCTCTGTAGCCTTTGACACTGTTGATCACTCTCTTAACAATTTCTTCTCTTTAGGTTTTTGGGACATCACTCTCTCCTGCCTTTTCTCCTATCTAACCACTCCTTCTCTGCCTTCTTGGCTGGATCCTTCTCTAGATCACACTCTCTGATCTCAGGTGTCTCTCAGTGTTCTGTCCTGGGTCCTCTTTTCTTCTCCCTCTATACAACTTTACTTGGTGATTTCATCAACTTCCATGGATTTAATTACCATCTTTATGCTGACAATTCTCAACTCTCCCTTTTCTGCTTTAATCCCTGTGCTGACCTCGAGTCTTGTGATGAGATAATGCCTCTATTTGGTATTCAAAGTCCTTCATAACCTAGCCCCCTCCTACCTTTGCAGTCTTCTTACACCTTACTGCCCAAAATGCACTCTTCTTTTCAATGACACTGGTCTTCTGGCTTGTTCCAGGAACAAGACACTCCATCTCTTGGCTCCAGGAATTCTCTGTACTTGTTTCCCATCTTGAATATTCTCCCTCCTTCACTCTATGGACCTTCTTCTGGCTTTCTTTAAGTTTCATCTAAAATCCCACCTCCTACAAGAAGTCTTTCCCAACCCCTCTTAATTCTGGTGTCTCACTTCTATTAACTATTTCCTATTAATCCTGTATATAGCTTGGTTTATGTAGATTTGTTTGCATTTGTCCCCATGGCCCATTGGATTGTAAACTCCTTAAGAGCTGGGACTGCCTGTTGTCTCTTCTTTTATTTCCAGTGCTTAGCACTTTGTCTGGCACGTGGTAGATGTTTAATAAATGTTTATCGAATTGAAGTCTTCCCTGCTTTCTCTAAAGATAACCCCCTTTATCATTTCTTACAGCACAATAGTATCCATCCCATTTTACATATCAGAACTTATTCAGTCATCCTCTCAATTTATAGGCACTTTCTCAATCTATTCTTTGCCTCCTCAAAAAGAGCTATAAATATTTTGGTAGATCCTGAGTTAGAATTTGTTTTCCTTAAGACTAATGCCTCCTTTAATCTTAGCTCCCTCTAATTCCCTTTCTCCCTTTTACCTTCTCCCCTTTTCCTTCTTCTTTTCATGTTTAGGTAAATGTATTTCTGTATCCATTTCTTCCCACCCTTGACCAGTTTAGCGAGTGAGGTTTCCAGGTGTCTGACACTACTCTCATTCCCTCCTCCTTGTTTGTATAGATGTCTATTTGTATATCTTGCTTATGTGAGATAATTTTCCCTAATCTTCCTTCCTTTCCCCCTCCTTAGTGTATTTTTCTTCCCCTGAAGTACTCTCTTTTTATAAATGAACTGAGAGTACTTTATAAATTTTAAATTTATAAATGAAATATAATTATAAATTATAGTTATATATTTTAATTTTCATTATATATTTATTTTAAATATATTATTCATTTAATCATATTTATTTAAATTATTTAATTATATATTATAAGGGATATATAATTATATATAAATTATAAATTACTTATATATTTAAATATATTAAAATAAATTATATTTATTACAATTTATAATTATAAATTATAAACAAATTTATGAATGAAATGAGAGTACTATGTTTTTATAAATGAAAAATGTATTTAACTCTTTTTGAAGCTTTTGTTTTATCTTTTCCAGTAATTCTAGTTGAGTTTATGCCCAAAATGTGTTTTTTCTCTGAGGCTTTGCTTGTAGATGTTTTGGAGTCTGTCTCTTTTTCTGAGTTTATTCTTGAACTTCCCTGCCACCATAATAGCTTTTTATGGTGGCGTTTTTTTTTCCTAGTTTGCTCATTCTCTCAGACTACTTCCTGACTTTGGATTTGATATTAGGGTCTGTATATTTCTGGAGGGAAGAATCTGAACTCGTCCTCTTGCTGCTATTTTTTTTTTTTGTGGGGGGAGAGGTATTAAGTGTGATTTTATTCCAGGATCTCAGGGACAGCTCAGGCTAGTGACCTGCAAACTTTCAGTACTCCGAATAGGTAAAGGCTGATTGTTGCCCCCCTGCTGTGAGCTCTGAAAATTCCTGACCAAGTGTTTGAAAAAAAAAGTGGACTTACTGCTGGCCTCAGTCTCTATCAGCCAGCAGGGAAACTTTGCTGGTTCTGAGGCATAAAACAGGCTCTCCTTGGTTCAAGGACCAAGGTGTTCTGATCTTGGTTACTCCTCTGCAGGCTTCAGATTGGGACAGAAGTTTGAACCATACCACTGAGTATACCACTATTGTTTGCTTCTAAATGTGCTCTGCTTAGGCTCTTGCACATATTCTAGAATTCCACACCTGGGTGATTGGGGTGCCGATGGGGCCATCTGTAGTCCACCCAGCATCTGTGACCTGGAATTGGGCACTGGGGTGACAAATCTGCCAGCTGGAACCTGTTGCACACCCTGTAGTTTCCTGCTATGGGTCTGGGACCTCTTCTTGCCCTAGTACACAGTTGCTCCATGGGTGCTGGAGTTACTCCTGACCAGGCCAAATTTCCAACATTCACAGACTTCTCTGCCTCACTATACCAACCAGAACTTTAAAAGTGACTGTCTGTGACTTTTTCCTTGGATTTCCCCATGAGGATTCAATCTGGTGCTTTTTCTAGATCTCTTTGAAGAAATTTGGAGAAAGAGCTTGCTGAACTACTTCCTACTACTCAGCCCACTTGGCTCCACCCTCTGGTCTTTCCATTTTCCACATAGGGAAACTGAGCAACAGAGAGGAAAAATGACTAGAAACTAGAAGGTGAAAGAAAAACATTGTGGGAATTCACATGCTAATCAGGCAATGACCTGTTCCATCTGTAAATCAAAGATCTAGCAGGGTATCCAAACTCTGCAAATTTTCCTTCAAAGGTGCTCAACCTTTGTACTGTATTTTCAGATCTGGAAGGAGCCCCATAGAAGTCATTTATTCCAACCTCTTTGTATTACGAGAAAGAAACTGAGTCCCAGAGAAGGGAAGTGGATTTGCCCAAGGTCACACAGGTAGGAAGTAGCACAGTCCAGATGTGACCCCTGACCCTTTGACTTCCACACTAGGCGTTTAGTGCATTTTTGTGTCTTTAAAGGAGGGCTTTGAAAGAGCTGTTTTACTGGAATTCTTTTTCCCAGAGGAGGGAGGCATGCATCAGCCCTGGACCTCAAAGTTCTGATCAGCACCAGCATTGATCAATACTCTGAAATTTTATATATTTATATGAATTTTCTGTAATGTTCAAAAGCTCAGAGTTGGGGCATCTTATTTAAAAGACTTTGTCCATAGAATTCTTATCCTTGAACTATAAATGAAATCATGTTTTCCCATAGACAGAAAAAAATTGGGCTTCTCTTTTTTATTTTTTTTCATTTGGAGTTCAAATCTCCCTTAAAAAAGAACATTTCCACAAACTTTTGTGGTGGTTCAGTTGTTTCAGACACTATGTGACCCTTTTTGGAGTTTTCTTGGCAAAGATACTGGAGTGCTTTGCCACTTCCTTTTCCAGCTCATTTTGCACATGAAGAAACTGAAGCAAACAGGATTGTGTGACTTGCCCAAGGTCACACAGCTGGGGGGTGTCTGAAACCAGATTTGAGCTCAGAAAGATGAGTCTTCCTGACTCCAGGCCTGGCACTCTGTGCACTGCACTACCTAGTTGCCCTGTTTCCACATACAAAACACCAAAAGGGGATTCTATATGAAACTATGGATTTGTGTTTCATGTGGCATGCTTTTTTTAAAAATATGACTTTCTTTTTAAAAAAAAGTATACAATAAATTCTAAATTTCACTTTCTAAAAGAGAGACAGGCACAGAAAAATAGAGGGAAGGAGAGGGGGAGAGAGAGAGAAAGAGAGAGACAGAACGAAAGAAGGGAATGAAGGAAGAAAGGAGAGAAAGAAAGGAAAGAGAGAGAAAATAGAGGTCTGGGATCTAAACCCAGCTTTTTAAACTATTAACTCCAATACTCTCTCCAAGATACTACAGCTACACCAGTTATGTTCACTTTGTGAGCTATGCCAATCCACTAATGAATTTCTCAGTCAACCTACTAAACACAAGCAATAGTGTAGCTCTTGATTAGCTTTCTACCCTTTCAAGCATGTAGTTGCTCTCTGAGTAACTTCCCTGATGTTGTTGTTTTGGTTTGGGGGCTTTCTTTTAGCTGATAGAAGAGGAAACTAGCCTTGGTCCATAGTTTAATTGACTTAATTGACTAAACCTTGCTACAGCCTGTTTTGCCCTAGGGTCACTGAGCCTTTCTTTAACCAATACTTTAATTATATCCATCTCTAGTTCTAAGACTGCTCCTTTTCTCTTCGTTTATTTTCTCCAGACAGACTCCTCATTATGAAAGAGGGGGTTAGTTTTCATTAGATGGCTGTCAAGGTCCCGAGAGCCCAAGTTACATTTTTCCTGCTTCCTGAATCAGTCTGTTCTGGCTGAAGTTAAGCTGTTACAGTCAGACTCTTTATCATATGCCTAACACAACACCAGGAGAAAAGAAGAACTATTTCTTTTCCAAAAGAACACTTCTTTAAAAACTAACAGAGCTGAGGATAGAGTGTTTCATCTTTATGATGAAATGCAGATTTCCCAATAAAACCCAAGTCCCTTATTTCAAAAAGTTGACCAGGATGGGAGAATACTTTTTTAAAATTACAGCTGCTTAACTTTAGGGCATTCGGAAAAGTCCAGTCCAAGGTTATTTCCTGGCTCTGTGCCCAGAGCATTTTCATTTGAAGACGAGAATAAAATTTCTTTGCACTTTGGTCTTGTCTGGGATCTATTTGGGAGTTGGAGGGGGGTGTTGGTTTTTTTTTTCCTTTTTTGTTTTAGACAATTATCTGTAATGGCCCTATTGAGCTCAGGAATAATGCCTCCTTTCCTAATTAAACAACTTATTTCAGTTGTGTTATTGCCAGGTAAAACTGGTCTTGTGCTTGATGACACATTTTCAGTGGTTGATTGTGCAAGAAATGTTGATGTTTTTCTACATTGTTTTGCCTCTTCATGCATCAGCAGTCTTCTTTTCCCATAATTCTCTATGGTCCTGCCTTTCTTTTTGAAACCACTGTCATTCCAGACTGCTGCTGTTCCTTGGTACAGCCTTAGTGCCTCTTGCTAATTAGGTCTATCTTCATTTCTGTTACCTGATGGTGTTTTTCTAGGTGCCCTTTTCCCCTGACTCACACCGTAGCTTTACATATATGTGTTATTGTTCAGTTGTTTCAATTGTCTAACTTTTTGTGACTCCATTTGGTGTTTTCTTGGCAAAGACAAAGGAGTGGTTTGCCATTTTCTTCTCCAGCTGATTTTACAGATGAGAAAACTGAGGCAGATATGGTTAAATGACTTGCTCATGGTCACATAGCTAGTAAGTATCCAAGACCAGATATGTACTTGGGAAGAAGAATCTTGCTGAGTTCAGGCATGACACTCTACCATTGTACCGCCCAGTTGCCCCATACTTGTGAGGAAGAGGCAAATGTAGAAGCCCTTAGTATGTATGGAAGTCACATGCACAGGGCATTTGTTGAGTACGTGGTGGCTACCATTGATCTATAACATTATGGAGAGTACTCAGTTAAACATTTTAGTTTGGAAATGTCTTCCTCCTATGAGGGGGATTTGCCTGGTGGAATATTGACCAAGCACAAGTTCCAGTATTCCAATTTCTAGCTGTTTGACCATAGACAAGTCACTCAACCTTCTCTGTGACTCATTTTCTCCATCTGAAAAATGGGGATGAAAATTTGGTAACTAGGTGACATTTTCACTGTCTGTCCAGTGTTATTTCTTCTGATTTCCCTCATCGTTTATCTTTATCTTTCTCTCATTTGCCCTTATTATAATAATTGTGCTGCCGAAGCTGGGTAAGATCTTGCAGGTCAACTAAGTCAATGCTCCTCATTTAACAGATGAAGCAATTGAAGCTACAAGAGGAAACTCTTCTTCCAATGGGGGGAGTGTTCTAGAAATGGTCACTTGTCACATAAGAACAGGGAATTTACTGTGGATGGAGGTATTCATTCCCTCTCCTCTGTTCTGTCAAAGAAACTGGCTGACCAAGTTACCAATCAGACCTAGGTTCTTATATCAAACTGGCTATCCTAATGTTAATTGTCAGCTAGGTCAGGTGGTGACAGGGGACCCAAGAATGTTGGAGGACCCCAGAGGAGGATGACTTCCAGGGTACTGTAAAGCACAAACGAGATAATGGATGCAAAGCATTTGGCAAAAATTGCTACATAAATGGCAGTGATTATTTCAGTCAATTGTTCAATCATTTTTTCAGTTGTATCTGACCCCTCACAACCCTGTTTGGAGTTCTCTTGGCAGAGATACTGGAGTGCCTTGCCATTTCCTTCTCCAGCTCATTTTACAGATGAGGAAACTGAAGCAAACAGGATTAAGTGACTTGCCCAAGGTCACACAGCTAGAGCATGAGACCAGATTTGACCCCACACAGAGGAGTCTTCCTGATTCCAGGTCCAGCCCTCTATACACTATGCCACCTAGCTGTCCTTATCATCGTCATTGTTATCTTTAGCTTTCAGCTAGCAGGCCTTCATTCTGATGAAGGCCAGAATTCTGGTGGATTCCAGGTCCAGCACTCTATACACTATGCCACCTAGCTGTCCTTATCATCTCTGAACCTTCTACTGCTCTCTTGCTGAGCTCAAGCAATATTTATAGGATAATACAGAGATGTGCTGGTAAGTGTTTAACAACTGATCTGGGAAGATATATGGACAACAGGTTTAAGTGTAATCTGCATTGTCAGCACTTTCTTAAGTAATCAACAAGCAATAAATCAAATCTTCATTTGTAGCTGTGGATTCTGAGGTGGAAATGCTCACATATGAGATTCCTTGACTCTTTACTTTTTTACCATAACTATTTTCATCATTGTAAATCGTTTACTGACTCTTTAATTTTATCATAACTGTGGTCATCATTGTAAATTCTTTATTTTGTTAGTGCTTCCTGGAGACACTTAAGGAAAAACTCTGAATCTGTACACCAAGGGAAGTTTGAGAATTTATTGAGATATCTTGTTTGATATATTTTAGAATAAAATAGACTTTTGACTATCTCAGAACCATCAGAAATTATTATACAAGATAAGCTGCCTAGAAATGCCTATCACCCCTGTTCTTAGCATAAAGTCATTCCTTTAAATAGGTTAAGGGAATGAAAAGTTAGGACAGTGACTGAAGTAGTTTAGCATACCTGGAGACCCAATGAAGCAACCTTGTTGGTCTTCAGCCCAATAAAAGATCCTTAAAATTGCAACCTAAGTCATCTGCTGCAAGAGATTCATTCAGTTTGATAAACATTTATTAAGCACCTACTATTTTCAAGACTCTATGCTAGGGCAGGTAGGTGGCAACTCATCTTCGTGAGTTCAGATCCAATCTTAGACACTTATTTGCTATGTGACTCTGGGCAAGCCACTTAACCCTGTTTCCCTCAGTTTCCTCATCTATAAAATGAGCTGGAGAAGGAAATGCCAAACCACTCCAGTATCTTTGCCAAGAAAACTCCAAATGGGGGTCACAAAGAGTCATATATGACTAAAACGACTGAACAAGTGCTAGGCCCTGGGGACATAAAATGATAGGAAATGACAGTCTCTGCCTTCAGGAAACTTCCAACTGAAGAGTGGGGATATAGGTCAGAGAAAATGAGGAAGAGTGACATGATAGAATATGAAAGGGACAAGGGAAACATCCAGATGAAGAATTGTAAGAAAATTTAATGAAGGAAATGAATTTAATGAAAATTTAATGAAGGAAGTGGCATCTGAATTGAAGAGAATTTCCACACAGAGGAAAGAGATGGGAGTCAAGGACACAAAGTACATAAATAAGTCAGTGAAGGAGATTCAGACAAGAGGAAAGAGATCCAAGAGAGAGCTGTATCATAGAAGACAAAGTAGGAGTTAACATCAAGAAGGTCGACAGAGTTACTGTTATTTTTGTTTCTTGTTCTAGAAGAGGACGAGGTCACACTCCCATTATAGGAGCCATCTGGGTCCAGGGCCAAATATAGATCAGGATAACTGGAGATGGTCCAGGATGCAGTGAGGGACCTTTTCAAGCAAAGGACTTTTTAACTCAGGCAATGCCCATTCAGTGATTAAGGCTTAATAAAAATTGAGGCAGTGAATAGCCTCTTTGCCTAGTCAAAAGTTTTAAAACAAACTAATATAATATTTAAAAATAAAAAAAATTTAAAAATCTATCTGGAAGAGGAAGATCCTCAGGGTTTCAGGCCAAAACAGAAACAATTACTGTTTACATTCATGACCAAGGAGGGCTTGACCTTGACTTATTGTTGGCCAATCAATGAGAGTCAAAATGATTTGCAGTTAAGGCTAGTCTTTAAGAAAGAAAGTTTCAGACATTAAAATTTAAATTCTCTTTGAACAGAGTACCAAGAGGTAACAGTGTGATGCCCTATGGGGAGAGAGAGAGAGAGAGAGAGAGAGAGAGAGAGAGAGAGAGAGAGAGAGAGAGAGAGAGGGAGAAGGAGAAGAAGAAGAAGAAGAAGAAGAAGAAGAAGAAGAGAAAGTCATACTGTCCAACTGGCTAGTTTCAGTTTGGTCCACAGTGGGCAGCTTCTTTTCTACTCAGAGGCTGCTTTTTGTCCTTCATTCTAAAAGAGGACCAGTGATATCAGGAAGGAAATGCCATGACTTGCAAGTGAATTGTATTTAAGGGAGGAAGGGCTGTGTAAAGGTTTATGCTTCTGAAAGGTCAAAGAAGAGGGTTGATAAAAGATGATGGTTTGGCAATTAACAGGCCAAGAATGAGCTTGGAGAGAATTACCTGCACCTCTTAATAAACAGAATTGTGGTAAGATGAGTGCTTCACAAATCTTAAAATGCTATAAAAATATGACTAAATAATTATGATAAAGGGGGAGCACAGTATTCCATAATGGAGATGTACTGTTGAATGGGATGATCAACTGAAAGAAAAGAAGCAATCCAAGCCAGAGGTCACAAGGAAGATGACTGAACCCACTGTTCTGATCTACGCCTGTGATTTCATCCATACAGGGAACTTCTTACGTAGAAACTTTCTCCACCATGTAGATAAGCCAATCCTCTTAAATTTATAGTCTTAGAGATCTGCCTAAGTCACTTCAGTGATTTGTACAGGCTCATAGACTACTCAGACCTGGAGTCAGGTCTTCCTGACTCCAAGACCAGCATTCTCTCCCCCATGCCATGGTACCTATGATACATAAAATGATACATTATTGCTTTGATCTTCAGTGTAAGTGACACGCAATAGGAGTCTAAGACACAGCCCAGAGATCCCTTTAGAACTTTACTTAGATAAACCAATTCAAGAATAATATTGATCCCCTATTTTGCAGTGGATTCAATGTAATTCAACAACTGTTCCTGAATTCAGATAGCACAGGACTAGGACTGCAATAGTATTCCTCCATGACCCTCTTCTATATAAGCTCATGGTACCTTCTCTGAAAATTCCCCCAAATCAATTACAGCACATTGCTCATAGTAGGTGCTTAAAGGTTGTGGGGTGGATCAAAGATTAAAGCACTTCAATAATAATAAAATACATGAAAATTTTTCTTCTCTTTCTTTTTTTTCTATGTCCCTATTGACTTTGTCTTGTAATCATTGCTTTACCAGAGAAGATTATAATCCTTTTTTGGATTAATTTTTCATTGCACTTGCCTGTGTGCTCTGCATAGCAACTGCACATTAAGGCTTAATTATTCTTGAGGGATAGAACTGTAACTAGGATGGAGCAACCAGAGCTCTTCCCTTGAGTACTGGAATTTGGAGGATGCTGACAGCATTTACAGGCATTCTCTAGGACAGAAACAACTGACCTTAGCATCTAGTCAACAAGAAGAATATTTAAAATAGGAAACTACCTGATGACAGACTGATTCGGCTCATCTCATCCCTCAACCATCCAAGCAGGTCCTGCTCTCCCTGAAGCAGTGTCTTCCCCTAAAGCGACCTCAAAACATAAAGGGTTCTCTATTCATGGAGGCTGATCTTGAAAAAAAAAAGTTGTTTTGAGGTTATGTTTCTAGCTGTTTGCTCCATGCATGGTTTTGTACCCCTTGTCTGAAGTGCAAAAATGTTCATTAAATCTCTGTTGGTGAAGAAACATGGTCAAGTAGAGCATACTTCTATGAGCCTGTCTCTCCTTCCCCTACTGCCCCATCCCCTAGGACTCAAAGATTTAAGGTTTGCTCTGTATGGTACCCCATATCAGATCATGACAGTATATCTCAAATAATATTTCAATATAGATATATAGGTCACAAGCTAGAAAACCCTACCTATCATATAGAGAAGTTTTTCAAATGTGACAAAATTATTAATCTTCCCAGGACACTATATAAATGTATTTAACAGTTTCTAAGACTCGATATTGTTCAGTAATGAAATCAACTACTTAGCTCTCACTTCTTTTCTGGTGGGACTTGAGAGGGCCTTGGTACCTGAAAGCAGATGATGCCAACACAGTGAAGAGACCATTACTATAAACATATTGTCACAGTGCTCAACAATGTCAGGGAATGCTGCCCATGAATCAGCTCTGTCAAAGAGAAATGAGGCTAGACAACTATTTAAATGGGATTCACATTTTCCCCCAAACAAAGCTAATCTCATCCTGGTGTTGCACAGTTGAAGCTAACAGCTAGACAGTTAGCCTAAACGCTCGACTGGGAAGATACAGCTACTCTGGCGCAGCTCCCAGGAGGCCAAGTAAGGATAAGCATCAGTATTTCAATAGCTCAGGATTAGGAAATGCACTTATCAAATCTTGCCTCTTAGAGTAACTAGAAAACATTAAAATAACAAGACATTTTGTTTCTTACACAAGACTGACAGGGATGAAGTGTCTGGCTCATCAGAAGAAATATACCCATTATTCTTGTTCCTTTGGACTAACACAAGATGTGAACAAAGTCCCAAGAATGACACTGAAGCTGCTAGGAGAATTATCACTAAGAGGATCTTAATTAGACCAATAGGTTGTTTTGAGAATAAAATCAGATGCCTATGCCTGGAGGTTTAATTCAAAGGCTGAAAACAATGGGAAATCAAGTAGCAGTCAACAAAAGAATATATTTGTGCTACAGAATTCATTATCTGGAAAATCTGGGGAAACCCCCTATTAATCCCAGACAGCTTACATTCCTATTCTGTTTCATGGGTATGTGTCATCGATTTAGAACTGGAAAACTTGAAGTCTGACTCCCCTCATTTTACAGATGAGGAAACTGAGCCCCTGAAAAGTCCAGTGATTTACCCAAGTTCACAAAAGTAGAAAGCTTCAGGGCAAGAATTTGAACTCAGATCCCCTTTCTCCAAATGCAGCAATCATTTCCTTTAACCATGCTGTCTCTATTCCAGTGGGGGGGAAATGAGAGGTCAAGTCCTTGGTAAACCTTTAAAGCAGTAATATCCAGGCCTGCTTTGCTTACTAAGTGCTTGTAATACAAATGCCTATTGAATTGAAATGATTATTTACCCCTGAAAGGCAGGTTGCTAGTTGATAATGGACCAGCCTTTGGCATTAGTAAAACCTGGATCTGAATCTTGTCTTGGGTATATATTAGCTGTATGATCTGGAGTACATCAGTTCACTTCTCACTGTCCTAGGCAACTCTCTGAAACTGTAAATTTTTGGCAAGTTATCTATCTATACTGATACAGAGAGTTTACACATCAGGAGTTCCCCACACTTATTAAACCATAGGTTTCAACTATATAGATATGATTCTTATGCTTATACATAGTACTAATAACACATATATATTATATATGTATGTATATATAAGTATATATACTTAAATGTATACATAATAAAAATAAGATATATTCCAACTATGTAAATATGATTCTTACACTTTTATGTAAATATAATATACATAATATTTATGTTACATAATGATAAAATAAGTATGTATATGCACATACATACCTCTTAATTTTATTTAGTGAACCCAGAATCATAAATATATCCAAGAAGAATTCAACAGGTATAAAAGTTTTTAAAATCTTCACTAAGCAATAAAGAATACTCCGACTCATAAAGTAATAGAATTGTAAGGGATTTCAGATACCACTTCCCCTTTCATTTGTACAGAATGGGAAACTAAGGTCGTTGAGGCCCAAGAGGCAGTTTAACTTTAGTGGCTCCTAGGAAATGCTCTGAATTCTTATTTCCTACAACCAAGCAGAGGTTCCCTAAGAATAAGGAACTACATTCTAGGACACACCCTCTGCCTTGGGTTCCCCATTTCCAGGTGTCAGGAAGGGAAGGAGGAGGGCAAAGGGAGAGGTGTTGTTTTTATTTCAAATATCTAATTGCAACTCTGACAAGTATCTGAGGATCAAAGTGGTTTCTCTTCATTCCTTTGATCTTCTGATATCCATATTTAGCACTCTCCCAAGACGGGGCCCCCTGGCTCCCAGTCCTCTGCTTTCTTCTCTCCCTCCTCTATCTCATTTAAATGATGAGGCTGCTAAATATTTACTGAAAGAAAAGTATTCTGAGGCCCAAGTACCTTATCAGATTGCATAAGAGATTCACAACATACAAATAATGCCTAGGGGAAATAGGAACCCTAGTCACCCAAATAGGTTCCTAAAAAGATACCGGATTTAATTTTAATCATTTATCCAAATCAGTTAGACCTAACTTCTTATTCTGATCATACATCTCTTGGATGATTTCTGTCCTGTGTCTCCTACACAGTTCTTCCTTTGTAATACGTTGCAGTCAACTTAAGTCAACCATACGTGTTTCCATTGCCACGACTTGAAATATTTGGAGACTGTGGCATTGCATGATTCACGGATATACAACATTCCTGGGAAAATATTGCTGTTAAGAAGATGGACCTTTGTTTCAGGGAGAAGCTTGGGGGATGCTGGTGTAATGGAAAGAAGACTGGATTTAGGAAGAAAAGATCCGAGTTCAAATTTGAGCTTTGCTGTTTTTTATCTGTGTGTCTGTGGGTGCTATCAATCAATTTCTCTGGCTTGTAAAATAAAGTTGTGCTATACTCTTCAAGCTCTAATTCTATACTCCTATGCAGAAAAGTACTACACAATTTAATGAAAGCAGTCCAAATCTCTCCTCTTTCTCTTTCTCTCTTAGTCTACTTTACAGCCCATCAGCAGTGCCTGTCCAGTATGTATGTGGATATATCAGCTCTGTGACTTGTCTATCCAATTGCCTATCATAGCTTGGATAATATTCTTCTTCTACTTGGTTTTCCTATATGGATAGTTAGGTTGAACACTCCTGAGTTGCAAAAGAGGTAAATTCTGTTTGGTCTGGAAGAATGTGACTTGGCCTAGCCCCAAGATAAGCAAAAGGATAGAGCTTGTGTCTGGATAGGATTGTTGTGGTTCAGTTGTTTTCAGTCATGTCTGACTTCTCATGACCCCATTTAGGGTTTTCTTGGCAAAGATACTGGAGTGGTTTGCCATTTTCTTCTCCAGCTCATTTTATAGAAAAGGAAAGTGAGACAAACCATGAAAAGTGACTTGCTCAGGGTCACGCAGCAGTGTCTGAGGCTAGATTTGACCTCAGGAAGATAAGTCTTCCTGACTCCTGACCTGGCACTCAATCTACTATACCACCTAGCTGCCCCTCGCTGGATAGTATATGGTACCTCTATTAGCAAAAGTCTGTGTTCCAAGAGGAAAAGAAAATTAAAACTGAAAACCACCCAGAACATCAGAGAGAAAAATAAATACCTATGTCAGCAGATATTTTCTTCCTTTACCTTTTCTCCTTCCTTCTTTTCCAAACTCCGGACTCTCAGAGGCATTCTTACATTGCATGCCTTTGGGACAAAATATTCAAGATTGTGTTTCAGTGACTTTTTTTTTCTCTTGCAAAAGCATTGTGGAACTGAGGAGGACTTCTAGAGGGACTCCCTACAGGGAACCATGTGATAGTTTCTGTATCAGTTCAATTTAATTAATCACATTTATTAAAGTATCTACTGTGCCAGAAGTAGGAGAGATACAAAGTTTAGATGAGGAAAGGGAGTTCTACCCTTATAGAGATTAAAATCTGGTAGCACACATAAAAATAATTGCAATACAAATCCTAATATGAGTAATGCAAAGGGAGGACCCAAAGGGACATCATAAAAAGAATCCAGAAAAAGGAAAGATTAACCCCAATAGAATCAAGGAAGGACAGTTTCAGTGGAGGAAGTGTCCTTTGACTTCCTTTTGAAAGAGAAATAAGATTTCCATCTTTCAAACCAGATTGTCCTTCTTTTTGGTCTCTCAGGAAACATTAATCTTGTTTCATTCGTAAATATAGCTCCTGCATTAGTACCTTGTGGTTGTGTTAAATACAGGTTCCCTAAGACGTCATCACTAAGTGTTGCTTAACTACTAAGTGTTCTCTAAGGGTTGCTTAACCTCACCTACCACAGCCAGACAGCTACCAAAGTACAACAATGGCCTGGATACAGCGGCATTCCTGAGCCAATGGAAGACTGCACTCTTTAATCCACTCTCTCCAACAACTCTGGACAACACTGTTACTAAGCCAGTAATAACTAATGTCTACACTTAATACTTTGGACTGGGCTGAAAGGCATTGTTTTATAGTCAATCAGACAATAAACATTTATTTGGCACCTACTAGATGCCAGATACTGTGCTAAGCACTAGTAGCAGGTACTAATAACCTATAGTAAAGGGCAAAAACTACATCTGAGATGATTTTTTAAATTAAATTTTGTATTAGGGTTTTTTTCATATCTCTAGGCATTTTTCCATTTCTCCACCCTCCTCTCACTCCCAGAACCCTTCCTCTTAACAGCCACAACAACAAAAAAACTGAGTCAATGCATCGGCATTGCTGACTACTATGTGAGACAGAATTTCATTCAGGACCTAATGTCTACCCCCTCTCCACTGAGGAAGATGTTTCATTATGAGTTCACAGAAGTCATAATTATTTATGACATTTAACAGAGTTTTCATGTTTTTGAAGGTTGTTTCCTTTAAAGTACTGTAGTGTTCACTTTTTCATTTATTCTTAAGACTCTACTTACTTTACTCTTACATTCTTTCATACAAACCTTCCCAAGTTTCTCTGAATTCTTTATATTCATAGTTTATTATAGTACCACTACATTCCCTTATGTTGATATTCTGTTCAATCATGTCCCAATCCATTTGCACTGATTAGTTTTTAGTTCTTTTGCTACCACCAAAAGGTATTGCTGCAAACATTTTTTTTGTGAATGTGATACATTCTGAAAATGATTTTTCAGAGGTATTTGGAAACGTGGCCAATCCAAGGTAAAATAGCAAAATTGGTGAAATAACCTCATCACCTCATTTTGGCATGGAGGTAATCCTGGGGGTCTCAAAAACTACATGAATGAAATTCAGGTTCTGACAGGTCCTATCAAGGTGGAATGACTTCAATTTTGGGTTCAGTGATTGACTGTTTTATCTGTCATATGGTAACCAACCTAACCAAGGTCAGAGAGGCTCATCACCAAACTAATGACCACCAAATAATGGAGTTTTTTGGATAAGCAACTTATGAAGCTACTAATTAATGTAATCCGCAATAACCAAGGTAGTACTCAACTAATCAAATCACAGATTTGTAAAACTATTAAAGTAAGGTGAAGGGTATCTTTAGAAGTTATTCAACATGTATTTATTGAGCCAACGTTATATGTACCACATACTAGATGTATAAAGACAAAAAAAATGTAATCCCTGGCCTCAAGGAGTATACATTATATTGGTACACTTCTATCTCTATAACTTCTATAACTCCCACCTTCTGGTTTTCCTTTCAGAAAGTATCCTATGCTTCAAAAACACCTTTTCCATTTTGATGAACCTACTGCCCTTCCAATCTAAATTCCCATTTTCTCCATGTAGCTCATCTCTTAGCTGATGCTATACAACCTATTTCTTTGATACTGATAAGGAGATCCTAACTTATAATTATCCATTGATCTGGGATACCTTTCTTGCTCCTGCTCTATTATAACCCTACTCTCCTTCTTCATCATAGTTCAGAATTCAAGAAAGTTAATAAAAGAGGAACACAAGCTCTACCAAGGTGGAAAAACTGAATATCCATCTTGGGACAGGCTCTAAGTTTAGCTAAATCCAGAAGGTTTCATTCCAGAGGGCTATCAGATGATTAAGATTTTGGGGGCCATAGCAACTCATGGAGCTACCTATTGAGGTGTAGGCAGAATCCTGGTTTGTCCTCTTTTCCGATGAGTAGGAAAGCCACAACTTTCTCTTTCTCTGAATTTCTACTCTTCTCCCTCTCACCCCACCCTTGCCTTGATTTTAAGTTGGAAAATACACTAACATACCTCAAAGGGCTGTTGTGAAGAAAGCTTTTTTGTAAGCTACTAACAAGTTGGAATCATTGCTGCTGTTCAGTTGTGCCCTACCCTTTATGACCCCATTTGGGGTTTTCTTGGCAAAGATATTGGAGCAGTTGGCCATTTCCTTCTCCAGTTCATTTTACAGATGAGGAAACTGAGTCAAATAGACTTAAGTGACTTGCCCGGGGGCACATATCTAGTAAGTGTGGAAGGTCAGATTTGAACTCAGGTTGTCCTGACTTCAGGCCTGGAACTTTATCCACTACACCACTTAGCTGCTCCATGGTTTGCATGCCCTTGTCTAAAACAACCTTATTAAGAAACTGAGGCTCAGTGTCTTTCCTAGAATAACACAACTGGTGGTCTGAAGCTGAATTCAAACTTAGGTCTTCCAATCCAATCCAATCTACCATCTGCCATGCCATGTTGCCTCTCTCACAATGCATTTTAAAGTTATTATTATTTTATATTCTTTTTGGATATCCCATCCTACGCCACCCCTATTTGGACTATAAATTCCATGAGGTCAGGGATTATATTTTATCTCAGCCAGCTTCTAGTGTAGTACAGTATACACAGTACACAGCTAATAAATATTTGCTAAATTAGAGCTCAAATTAATCTTTGATTTATGGAATGTGAGGGAGGAATTTTTGTATCAGAGTTGTTTTGACATTGCCTCTCCCCTCCTCCTGGTACAACTTAGGAGCTTTTAAAAAAAGAATATTTCTTTCAAAAGTATAATTCCATATATATAAACACTCCCTCTACGAAAGGCCAGCACAATCCCCCTTCCCTGCCCAAAGTTTAGGTGCAATCTCTGGGGCAGGAAAGGGGATTGAGCATAGACCCAATTCTAATTTCAAACCACCCTGGGCCCAAGTCCCCAGGAACTCTAATTTCTCATGGCTTCCAATGGGCAGCTGACCCACTCTACCTGCAGCCCTGGCTCCAAGATTGACATGACTCAAACTTCTCTACCATGAAGATTGCCACTGAGACCTGAAACAAACAGCACAGAACAGAAGCAAATTCCCACCGATTCATTTCTCAGAACTGAGGTTAAAGAGAAGGATGGAGAAGGATCAGTTCATTTCAAGATGTCCATCCTGAGCATATCAGATTGCCGTTGTTGTCTGTCCTTCCTTCTCAGAGGACCATGACCTCATGGATGTGGTGTCATGACAGGCAAGTGAATTGGATTTAAGTGAGGCAGGGCTGTGCAAAGTCACCAGCCTCACTTTCTTCTCCGGAGTCATCTGGGTCCAGAGGCCAGATACACATCAGGACAAGTGGAGATGACCCCAGAAACGGTGGAAGACCTTGGTGTTTTAAAATTAAGGTCTTTAGCAGGTCTCAGTTTCATCAGATAGGAGACACTGGAAAACACGCGCGCGCGCGCACACACACACACACACATACCCCTAAAAGATGATAGAAATCTCCCCAGTTTTAAAGATTCAGGAAGCCAGTAAAAGGAGGATACTCTCACCTACTCCTTAGGGTACTCGGCAGGCTCCCATTAGGCAAATTAGGCATATTTAAAGCCTAGTTCTCAAGGCCAGTTCTATGTGAAAACCGGACATGCTCAGAAGCCCAAACTATATTAATTCATCTTGATTCTTGTCCCAAAATCTAGTCTCAAGGACTTGCAGCCTCTGACTTTTGCTTTCATCCTATGCCCTGTTTCAGCCTAACCCCAATTTCTACCTGTCTCTCCTTCCACCAGCCCCACAGTTGCTCCACACTCACACCCCTATCACCACTTGTAACAGATAGGTCCAGAGATGATGAGCAGCAGTGGGAGTCACTGAGGGCTAAGTATGACTGGGAATGGGCAATCTGTATCCTTCTTATTTCTTTCTTCCTAGTCCTGAGCAACTGAGGTCCACGGGATTTTCAATTAGAGCAAAGTGAGTTTCTGATATTCCTACAAGTCTGAAAGCTTTCAGTCTATCTACTCCTTGGGAGACAAAGCCTGTAGCCAAGCCCAGGCTTCCCATGCATCCCCTGGGTCCCTAAGCTAAAGGGAAGGGGGAAATGCTCAGTCTTGTGGGTTTCCCAAGGTGATTCAAGAAAATATGGATTCCAATACATCTGAGTATAGTTTTTTTCCTACCATCTTAAAATTCACAAATAGACTCAATCACAGGGTCTAATAAGAAAAAACCGCTGAATTTGTAGACACACTATCTGGGTTCAAATCCTAGCTCTGACCTTGGGCAAGTCACCTTAGCCAATTTGAGCCTCAGTTTCTTGATAAATGAAGATAAAAATATTAGCACTTCTTGATATATAAAATGCAGATTAAAATAATAGCACTGCTTATCTCAGAGTTTTTGTGAGGGAAGGTCTTTGCAAACGTTAAAAACAATATAATCAGGAGCTGTTATCAATACTGCTTTCATGTTTCTTACTTTCAGTAAGACCAGAAGCAGGATCAGAATCAGAATAGATAAATAGATGATAAAGCATTTATTAAGCACTTACCAAATGTGTGAAAATAAAACTGCCCCTATTTTCATGAAGCAGTCTCTTTTGTTGTGTGATTTGAAAGGTAAATCTACCCTAAAACACCTCTCTACTTTGACCTTACAGTGTCTAAATTCTGCTATTAGAAATTCATTCCTTTACAATGCCCTCTTCTTAAAGATCACTTTTACTTCCAGTTAAATGAAAACTATTAAGTCATTAATAGTTCAGCACAAGGAAGATAATCTGCTACATTTGATAGATGGTCAGCCTAGGAAGGTCAGGAGGACCTGTATTCAGCACTGGCTGTATCACCCTGAGCAAGTCATTAACCTGAGTACCCTAGTCAACTCTTTAAAACTATAAATTTTGGAGAAATTGTTGAGCTCTATATCTAGGAACATTTTCCATAAATTTTCCTTACACTAACACTAAGGAGATCCAAGATCCCAACTGAGTGACAACTCAGCACAAATTAATTGAGTGGATACTTTTCTCTTGATCGGAGTTGGGAGCAGTGTAAAGGGGACACCATGGAAACATGGGGTACCTGATGGAGGAGGAGTTGAAAATGAGGGAAAACATGTCCAGAGGACAAGAGAGGGGAGATGGCCCTGGAAAATTCCCAAGGTCTTTCCTGATCCTCTTAGCTACTGGTACCACACACCTCAAGGTTGCTGTATATCTACTTTATTTTTATATATGTACCTATGTAAATGTATGTTCTTTTCCCCATTAAAGTGTAAGCTCTTTGACAGCAGGGACAGTTGTAAACACTGCTGTATTTGTATCTCAAGGACTAGCTTAATGCTTGACATATAATATACACCTAATAAGTGCTTGTTGATTGATCAAAGAAAAACTTCTACTACTACATAGTTATACCACATTCTCTCTTACTGCTTTCTTATTTTCTGTGATCCAAAATAGTATTCTGTTTTAGCTGAACTTATGCTTTTTATTTTCATATTTATGAGATGAAAATTGCACAACCTGCCTTGTACAAACTGTGCCCTGGCCATTTGATTTGTTCCTGAGTAGGAAAAGAGACCTCAACTCCTACCCAGAGAAGAGAACCACTCATCCAGTGGAAAAATCTCCCTGATTCAAGTTCCAGGATTGTCTACCAGAGCAAAGAAAACAAAGTTAAAAAACAAATATATATTCTGCAGTGTTTCCCAGAAAAGACGCAGGTATTGGTTAATATGGAAAGTGTTTTGTTTTATTTTCTTTTTAGAGTTTCGGCCAGGATGGCAGAATGTCAACATCCATGATGTTGTAATCAAGTGTGGGACATTTATACCGTAATTCGAAACCACAGCTCTTGAAAAAGCTGTGCAATATGGCAAAATCAAATTGCATCTTTCGAACATCTCTTAAGCACGTTAAAATGAGTCAATACAGACTCATATTTCTGTGTGTTTGCTAAAAGTCTGCTCTGTGTAATCTCCTAAGTATTTCAGAGCAGCTATTCCAATCACTAAGGTTACTGATAATTTCCATCAAAGAAGAAAGTGATAAGGAGATAGAAGATGAAGGAACACATGAATGAATGAATAAAAAAAACACATGGAGGCTGTATTACCTGTCACCTTATGTAACTAAGGACCTGGGGGGCTATAGAAGTAGGGCAGATGATAAGGCACTGAGGATGATAGGAAGCAAGGGCAGGACCAGTAGTAAGAACTTTTGGACTTCCATCTCATCAGAAGGAAAGATGTTGACTTCCAGCTCATTCAAATCCAGCGAGCAGTGAAGCAGTCCAGAAGAGGGAGGGTGGGGACCCCCCTGTGGTAGTGCTGTTCCTACCTGGCCATCTTGGGTAGATTCTGGGACATTAATGTACTACTGATTACAACCTAGAAAATAGTTTTCAAAAAAGGATTTGCTAAATAAACCTGCCACCTTTTGATCAGTCAGTAGAGTCAGAACAATCTAGTGAGATCCCATGATAAGAAGGCATTTTATGGCCTTAGACAGAGGAGTTTCATCAAGGTGCTGGGGATGGGAGACAGATGACAGAGTTGAAGAATTATGTGGGTGATGAGGAAGGGGAAGGAGGAAGCATAGACCATTCTTTCAATTCTAGTCTGCAGATTGGCACCAAGCACTGTTGGGAGAAATAAAAGTTGATTTTCAGGATCGCAATTTCAAGCTTAATTAAAATTCTTACTTTTTTGGAGTCTGATTTCTTCCAGGTTTAAGAGAGATGATTAACTTTAAATTGTCTGTGTTGATGTTAAACAGTAAAATCTAAGCAAAATTTATGCTGGACAACTGTCTGCCCCCTTCCCCCAACTACTGCAGGTCTCAGACTAAAGGGGAGCCTGTGATTCTGTGCCCCTACCAAAACGGGACATAAGAGACTCATAGCATCACAGACAGCAAGAGGAACAGGACCTTAAAAGTCTTCTAATCCAACCCCATCATTTCATAGATGAAGGAAGTAAGACCCAGAGATGTCAAATTATTTGCCCATGGTCACACAGATGAAAAGTGCCACGTTCATGATTGAAAGTTCAGCACTCTCAGCATAGTATTCTTTCCACGGAGGAAAGGCAGCTACATTACTCAGTGGAAAGGACTTTGCCTGAACTCAGGGACATCTGAGTTCAAATCTAGCCATTTACTAGTAAGATATTTATTAACTGTGTATTCCTGGACAAATCACTTGACCTCTATTTGCCTAGTTTTCTTTCTCTTTAAAAAATAATATTTCAATTAATAATTTCCCAATTACATGTAAAGACAATTTTAATGTTCATTTTTTTAAAAATTTGAGTCCAAATTTTCTTCCACCCTCCCTCATATCCTTCCTTCCTCAGATGGTAGGTAATTTGAGATAGGTTATACTTGTGGTTTGCCTCATCTTTCTCACCTGTAAAATGGGGATTATGATAACATCCACCTCCCAGAGTTGTTATGAAGTGATCAAATGAGAGAATATTTATAAAGTGCTAGCACAGTGCCTTGCATATAGTGGGTACTATATAAATGCTAGCTATTGCAGCTGCTGTTGTTGCAAGGAATAATCCAAATTGATTCAATTTTATCTCTTTTCCCATTCCTACCTAAGCTGTAACTGAGGTTCTACTGAGCTATGAAACTACCAAAAGGTAGTAGGAGGGGGAAAGAGGAGAAATAGAAAGCATAATTAATTCACAAACTGGACATAGCTCCTGAATAAATTGGGGATGGGGGGAATTGAAAGGTGCATGGAAATCCCTATAGGATTTTTAAAATTGTGTATTCAACCTATGAATAATGTAATTGTCAGTTTAGACTTTGAATAGTGTGAAATCATTTCACAGACTTTCAGAGCATCTTTATGATTTTCGATGATGCATGAGATGTCCATTACAATAATTAGAAATTCTCATTGTTTATGATGAAAAGCAAAATACCCTATTATTTTTCCCTTCTTTGCTCCTACTTACATCTTGTTTAACTTGTTATTGATGGCACATTAACCTATTTCCCATAGATCTTCTGAAAATAAGTGTTGCATGGAACTGTTTTTCACCACTTCAAAACCAGGGTTTAGAAAAACCACTCGCATCCTTTCTTCCTAATGCAGCATTTTAGGATCCAGTCTTAATGAATGCCATAAGCACTCAGGGAACAGTGCAGCTATAAATGAAGAATAATGAATAATAATTGCTTGGACTATAAAATCAAGCCTGTTCCTTTGCCATGGCAACAACAATTTTTCATTAAACACATTGGAGTGTTTTGATATCTTGATTATTGACAAGATCATCTCCTGTGGAGCAGCAGGAGTCAGGAGAAGGAGAAAGAGTCCCCCAAGTGTAAATAGGTTTTTTTTGTACCTGTGATTATTATTGCAAGAGTTGAAACATATTCTAGTGCTTCCCAGGGTGAGGTGTCTATTTCCATTGCTTAAGTTAGACTGATAATAGAATAGCTCCCTGTCTGATACTGCCCCTCCTTCCACCTCCTCCCAAACTAATTTGATTTAAGAGAATTATCACATGCTGGAAAATGCTGACATCAACAGGAAGATAAAGTATGCTGAAAGAAGAGACATATCTGTGCTTATTTGCCAAAATAATACATCAGGTTGTTTATTTACATGGGATCATAGGAGAGACCTTGGAAGTCCTCAAGGTTAATCTCCTTATTTTACAGATGTGGGTCAGCAACTCAAAAATATTTGTCATCAAATGAACCAGCTTTTGACCATCCCACCCCACCCCATCTCAATGATGTACCTTGCCTCCAAACCCCAATATTTACGTTATCTCCTGTTACTTCTCAGTGATTTTACTTCTTCCTTCAAGGCTCTTAAGATGAAATGTCAAGGAAATGCCAGAGACCAGGATTCCTCATAAGTAGAAGCTGAAAGTCATGGAAAGTATCAGGCAATATCAACTAAAGTGTCTCTACTTTTATGTCCTGAGGGCAGTGACAGTTTCCCACTAAAAAGGTCTGAGAACAGTATGGTGATTCAGGCAACAGGAAAATGAATGGTATTTCCCATTTTGAGTTGACATGAGGGCTTTATAATTTAGAGCAATCTATCAATCAATCAGTTAATCAGGTCAGGGCTTTCAGCAATCAGGCCTGTACAACAGGCAAGTGGAAGATGTCTATGATGTTCTGATACAAGATCAACTCTGATTGTTTAGGTAATTCCAGTGACATGGCTGAGAATAGCTTATCATAAGGAGACCATCTATTCCTTTCATGTGAGACAACAAGCTCACCATCATCAGAGTAGCACTCAGCATAGGAAGCTTTATCTTCTCCATTCCTTCTGAGATCTGATCTTCCTGGATCATTTATGGCCATCTCTAAGTGCATTGGCACCAGGAACCAATATAAATCCAACCTGGGAGAGCTTAAACCCTAATACAGTATGGGGTCACACTGATGTTCTCAGTGAATGTCTCTTGGTGATCACAAGATCATGGAAACATTTACCTAGAACTCAGTGACTTCATAGGTTGTCTCATCTAACTTCACAAATGAGGAAACTGAGACCCAAAGACTAAGTAGTTTACCCAATGTTGTACAGTCTCTTCCATTGGAACATAAGCTCATTGAGGATATCTGAGGGCACCCCTAGGCATCCTAACCTATGCCTTGCACTGGACTCCAAATGACTTTGGAGGAGACAATGAGGCTGGTGACTTTGCACAATCCTGCCTCAGTTAAATCCAATTCACTTGCAAGTCAAGACATCACTTTCCTGATGTCATTGATTCTCTTCGATAACAGAAGATGACCAAGTTCCTTGAGAGGAGTCCCTTCAATCTTTGTATTTGTATTTCCAGTGCCCAACAGAGTAGGTACTTTATAAATACCTACTGAGTGATTGAAAGATCAGAAGCAGAATTTAAATGTAAATTCTTTCATGCACTTCAGAGGCAATTTTCTTTCCATTTTACCATATTGGCTCACTAGTGATGTAAAAAGGTATCTAAGTCTCACCCTCTTCAGTCTGCTATACATGGAACTAATAAGAAATTGGATGTTTTCTGTGCATTTGGCTTTTGTTGGGATATTCTTTTCTCTGTCACCTTCTCCAAAGCCTTAGTTGACATAATGAATGACACATCTTTAAAGATGCTAGGGCAGGAGGACAGAGCCAAAATGATGGAATTGTAAGAATTGATAAGGCCACATTGTCCTCCAAAAATCTCCTCTAAATAGATCTAGAAAATGCACCAGATTGAATCCTAATGGAAAATCCAGAAAAAAGTCACAGTGAGTCATTTATTCAGTACAATTTGGCACAGGGAGGCAGACACTATAGTCTTTGATACTGAGTATTGGGGCCAGGCCAAGACCATGCTGCCTGTGAGATATTCTAGCACCTAGGGAAAGACTTTGCACCAGGGTAAGAGGAGGTCCCAGACCTATCCTGGGGTACTACTATAGGGAAAGGTACATGCTGGCATCTCTATTACTCACTACTCAGTTTTAGGTCTATGACCTAGATGAACATCATATGAGCTGATGTTCCCAGGTGGAGATGGTCTGAATGGTATCTCAAGAAGCAATGATGTTGATATTAGAAATAAGCAGTAGTGGTAGCAGTGGTGGTGAGCCTCAGATCCCAAGCACAAAGTAAAGTCTCACTTCCAGCATCTAGCCCAGACTTACAGAGGAATAACCAGAACGAGAACCTCAGACTAAAGGCTCTGTGTCTATAGCTCTGTGTCTCAGAACCAACAAAGCTTCCCAGCTGATGGATGGGGCGGTGTCCAGCTCTAGCCTGTTCTTTCTCAGACCCAAACCCAGATCAGAAATTTGTAGAATTCAGACCAAGGGGACAACACTCAGACTTTGCCCTGGATCAGACTACGTTGAGAGCACTGAAAATTTTCAGATTCTTGGCTTGTCCCTGAAATCCTCAAATAATGTCACACAGCAGAAAGAAAGCAGAAAGAGCACTAGCCCAAACCTTTCCTCCAGAAGTGCCACAGAGCCTATTCCTAACAACAAATTCAAAGTCAGGAAATAGGCTGGAAGATTGAGCAAACTAATAAAGAATTCCACCATAAAGAGCCATTATGGTGGCAGGGAAGTTTAAAACACAAACCCAGAAGAGACTGACTCCAAAACAACCATAAGCAAAGTTCCAAAGGAAAACACAAGTTGGGCAAAAACTCAAATTGAATTCTTGGGAGAGATAAAGCAAGAAGTTGTTGGGTTTTTTAAGAGTTTAAAATGTAGAGAGGATTCTGGGAAGATGGTGGAGTAGGTCAGAAAATTCCAGATCTCCCCCGTATAAGAGAGTTAAAATAGCATCTTAGGGTGAACAAAGTGTGGGTGGAGATAAAAAAGAATAGGAGCACAACAAGGGCCTTCCTGGCACAATTCAAGAAGATACGAAGAGAAGTCCTAGGCTGAGGTTTGGTTCCAGGGAAGAGCAAACACCACCAGGCTAGGATCCATTTAACCTCAAGCCACAAGCCTCTCAACAAGCATAAGTGCTGGGGTTATTTGGTTTGGGAGCTTGCATCAGCCCCAGCAATAGGAACTTTCACCCCTGAGAGTGGGGGGAGTTGGGAGTTTGAGCCCCAAAAGATTTAGGGAACCTCTGTTGATAAGGAGTGACAGATCCATCTATGCTGCAAAGAGCTGTAGGGGGCGAGAAGGAACCAGCAATGAGTACAGAAGCAGTAGGGGAAGAAAGCCTCTATCAGGCACTTACAGGAGCTGGCAGGTGTGCTTTGGTTCCAAGTTAGAGGTGAAAACTGAAGATCTGGAGCAAGAGGCACCATTTCCCAAACCCCAGGGCTCAAGGAGATTACAACAATTAAGCTATCAACATATAAAAAAATGCATAGGCAGAGGAGAAAGAATCCAACCATAGAAAGCTATTATGGGAACAGAGATGACTGGGGTTCATCTTCAGTGGAGAATATTGAAGGAAAGAAACCCCCAAAGAGTAACATCAAATGGTCACCTGCCCAAAAAGAATTACTAGAAGATAAAAAAAAGACTTTAAAAATCAGATGACAAAGATGAAGTTAAAACTAAAAAAAAAAATAAGAATGATCCAAAAAAACCAAGAAGGTTATGAAAGGAACCAATTAGACCAATTAGAAAAGGAAATCCAGAATCTTAAGGAAGAAAATGACACCTTGAAAATTAGAATTGGGCAAAGCAAAGCAAAGAAATTATAAGAGATCAAAAATAATTAAACAAAATACAAATAATGAAAAAACAGAAGAGAAAGTGAAACATCCTATAAGAAAAACAATAGATTTGGAGAATAGATCAAGAAGAGAAAATATAAAAATAATTGAACTAACTGAAAGTTATGATCAAGAAAAGAATCTTGATACAATACAAAAAATAGTTCAAGAAAATTGTCCTGAAGCATTAGAAAAAGGGAGGGAAGTAGAAACAGAAATAATCCATTGATCACAACTTAAAAGAGATCCTATGAGGAAAACTCATAGGAATATCATAGTCAAATTCTGAAACCCAAAGCTCAAGGATAAAATATTAAAAGCATCAAGATTAAAAGAATTTAAATATAATGGAGTCAGAATTAGAATCACATAACACCTAGTAGCAGAGACATTAAAGGACCATAAGCTTTGGAACACAATATATTGAAAAGCAAGAGAACTGGGGCTCCAACCAAAAATATCATACCCTAAAAAGTTAAGTATTATTCTGGATGAAAAAGAAATGGATATTTGATCAACTCTCAGACATTCAAGACTTTGTTAAAAAAAAAATCCTGACCTTAAAAGAAGATTTGATATGTAAGAACCAAGATAAATAGAAGGTATATACCAATGACTAATTATAAGGGATTCATAGGGACAGATTGTTTACCTTTTATTTGAACTGTCTAAGGAAGATTCTGAAGATCACCTGGCTTGATAAGGTGCCAGACACTGAGGTCCTTACTCAAACTAAACTGCCAACCATTCAAACTATGCTTCAGAGAGCGCAACTCTGATGGGCTGGCCATGTTGTTCAAATGCAAAGCATACACTTGCCAAAAAAACTTTTATAGAGAACTCACATGGGATAGGCATTACGTGGTGATCAGAAGAGGTGATATAAGGACTCAAGGTCTCTCTCAAGAACTTTGGAGTTGATTGTGTGACATGGGAGACACTGGCACAGAACCTCTCAGTATGGCATGCCCACAACAGAAAAGGGGCTGTGCTTGATGAGCAAAGCAGAATTGAAACAGCTCAAAGAAAACATAGGATGTGCAAATTTAGAGTATCTACCACAAATGTTCACACAGACTATCTGTGCCCTATCTGTGGTAGAGCATTCTGAGCTCGTATTGATCTGATCAGTCACAGTCAGACACATTGAAACTTGACTTTATCATGGTGATGTCATTTTGGTCCTCTTTGAGAACAAAGGACAGCAACCATATAAAATGTAACTCTAAGATTCTTGTTAATAATTGGCTAGTACATAACAAAGATTGGAGTAAATTAATTTTAAAAGTAAAACCATTTAGGAACAACTAAAAAGAGTAATTACTGTAAGTATCCTTTCATTGGGAATGGGTTTAAGAGGGAACAATACATAGATATCTAGAAGAATATAAATATCTTCTAAATTCAGAGGAAATAGAACAGTAGGGGTATAGGGAGCGGGAAAAGGACAAGGAAGGGATCTTTAGAGGGGAAGGTGAAGGAACAGGTAAAAGGGGGTATAGAAAGGTACTTAGATTTATAGGAATGGGAGGATATGGGAGGGATCCTTTGAGGGGGGTAGGAAAGTAATAGGAGATCAAAGTAGTGTGTAGAAGTAAAGTAGAGGAGGCAGGAGGAATAGGAAAGAAGAGACATGCACAAACATAAAAAATAAAGATCAGGAGTAGAATATTTTGGGGAAAGCACATGTCCCTATATATGTATGTATATATGTATATGTATGTGTATATATCTGTAGCTACAGAGAAACGTATCTAAACTTTATTGTCACCTTCTGGGGAGAGAGAGAAAAGAGCAAACTAAAAAAGTGCACAGCAGAGAACAAAAGAAAACTCATAAGGAAGCAAAGAATAGATGAACAATCCTCAACACAATGCAAGATTTCTTGAAATGAATATTTATTGTTACGTATTTTGAATCCTCTCATGTTCTGCTATGCACATGACATGTTTTTTCTTTCTTCCTTTGTATTTAAGTTCCAATATTTACATTTATGATATGATCCTTTTCTTTTCCTTATTCTATATTTGTGTTTTAACCCTTGAGTCCAAACTAAAAAAGATTTTTTAAACACTTTAAAACGTGTTTCATAAATGAAATGGGAGCACTTGAAAATGTTGGAAAGGAAATGAGAGGAAAAAAGAAAAAGAAATTAGAGTTATAGAGGAATTAGAAATAGAGTGGATCAAATAGAAGGTAATTACTATATGAGACAGAAGAAAATTAAATGAAAACCCAAAGATTTAGAAAAAACAGAAGAAAATGTAAAATATCTCATAGCAAAAACAACTGACTTAGAAAACAGATCAAGGAGAGAAAAAATAAGAATCATCAGATTATCTGAATGCCATGGTCAAAAAAGGAGCTTACCTGTCATATTTAAAGAAATCTTAGAATAAAATTGTTCAGATCCCTTAGAACAAGAGGGCAAAATGGAATAGAAAAATCCACCAGTCATCTCCTGAAAGAAACCACAAAGTTAAAACTTCCAGAAACATTGCACCTAGAGTCTAATTTAGAGGATAAAGAAAAAATACTGCAAACGACCAAAAAGAAAGAGTTCAGATAACATTCCTAATCAGAGTCACACATGATTTAGTAGCTACCAACATAATGAAGTAGATAACTTGGAATAGACAAAGGATATGGGCTTACAGCCAAGAACAACTTACGTAGCAACATTGAGGATAATGTTACAGGAGAAAAAGTATGTACATCTTTAATGAAATAGAGGATTTCCATTCATTCCTGATGAGAGCTGAGCTGCAGAGAAACTTTGAAGTGAAAACACAAAAATGAGAACATAAAAAGGTGAACAAGAATAAACAATACATTAAAGGACTAAACAAGGATAAACTGTTTATATTCAATTATAGGACAATATATACATCCCCTTAAAACCCTAACATTATCAGAGGTCATAGAAGAAGCCCAATTAGGCAAGACCTGAGAGTGGCTCTGTTGTGTTTTGATGATATTAAGAAAACAATGGAAAAAGAAGGAAAAAAGGAATACACTGGAGGGGAATAGGGAGGATATGAGGGAAGGAAAAGAAATTTAGGGAAAATTATTTCACATAATCAAGATATATATGTAGACATCTATCCAAACAAGGAAGAGGTAGGTGGAGAGGCTGACACTTGAATCTCACTCTCATTTGGTCAAAAAAATATTAAACACACACATATTTTTACATGCATATGTACATAAATACATACATACAAGTATAGAGGTATGAAATTACATTTTACTCAACAGGGCAATAGAAGGGAAAAAGGAGAATATGGTAAGGGAGATTTGAGGAAGGAGAGATTAAGGGAAGGATTAATATTAAGCAACAAAAACAACAACTAAGGATGCACAAAAATATTTTTAACTCTTTGATGTGAAAAAGAATGGGAATCTTTAGGGAATGCCCATAAATTGAGAAATGAACAAATTATGTTATATAAATGTTATTAAATCCAATGTGCTTAATCTCTTATTAGCACAATGACCAATCAGGATTCCAAAAGACCATGGATGAAACTTGTTACCCATCTCCTGATAGAGAAATGAAGAACTTAGAGTACAGAATTAGATAAATATTCTGTGTGACATGGTCAGTACAAAACTTTGTTTTGGTTGACTATACAGGTATGTGAAGAGTTTTGAGTTTTTCTTGTGTTCTCATTGTGAGAGGGGTAGGTAGGAAGGTGAGAAGCTGAATTTTGGCTGATTAAATTTAATAAAAATATTTTGGGAGAGAGAGATAAGGATCCTACAGCAGCTAAGTAGCACAATAGATAGAGTGCTTACTCAATGCTTTTCATTTTGTTAAGTTTACAAGCTTTTATGTTACATAGTATGAAATTTAGCACCAAAAATATGTTACAGCATTGTTTGATAATTTTTAGTGTGTTATCTCCCCAACTGGATCTCAAACTCTTGGATATCAGCTGCTCTCACTTCAATCATATCCACTGTCACATCTAGTAGAGTGCTGAACACGTAACACAATAATATCCCCTGCTAAATTTAATCCAACAAAAACATGAATATAACACCTCTACTCACTGTGATTCTACTGAGTGGGGTTCATTTGAAAGGGCATGAGATGAAGATGAGTTGAAGATGCTCATGGCAGTCTCAGAGATCTCTCTGATCATTTGGGCATCATGTCACCTAACATGCGTACAGCATAGCATGGTCATACATGGCTATTCTTCATGTCACCACCCAAATCTGAGTGGTTTAAGCTAAAGACAAAAATCAAACTGGCCTTGCCTCAAGGATCTTCCATTGTACATTATATTTATGTAGGATTTTAAGATTTGCAAAATACTTTGCCCAGAGTAATTCCCCAGGTAGGTAAGGGAAAGTATTCTTTTCTCCATTTTACAGATTGGGAAACTGAGGCCAGATAGGGAAACTGAAGTTCAGGAAAATAATGGGACTAGTCTGTAGTTTCACAGTTGGTAAGTGCCAGAGTTGGAATTTGAATCCAGATCTCCTAATACTACTGCCAATTTTTTCCTACTATACTGAACTGCATAGTGCTTAATAAATAGTTGTTGATTGCTTGATTGATCGTAAAAGTGTTTTGAACATCTTCCTTTAGTTTTTTGGGACATTTCAATTGTCCTTCCAGACATTTGGATTGGGAAACCAACTCTATTCTAATTAGCTTCTGATTTGTGGCACTTTAACTATCTTTTTCTTAGTTATAAAATGAAGGGAGTGAGTTAGATGATCTTAAAGGTCCCTTACATCCCCCAAAAATTCTATTGCTTTGTTAATTGTGCCATAAGCAAGAGCAAATTTGAGATTTTCTGGCAAAAGGAAAAAGCAGTCTAAATTTAGATGATTAGTTAGGAAAGGCTGCAATTCAGTGAAGAAGATCCCTATTTTGTAATCTCTTCTACATTCTTTCGAGATAGATGTTTTATCCCCCTCCATCTCTTTTTTTTTTGCCTTTGGCTTCTCTTTTAGAAAAGCCAACAACATAATAGACTCTTGTAGAGCTACTCTGACAGCAAATTGTGAAGCAAGTCAAGTCAGAGTCAAGTCTTGTCTTCCTTTGCCATGGACTTGCTGTCAGGAGTCATGGTTTTCCCTGGACCCTTCTCAGAGCCTTCTTTTTCCCCCTAGTTTTTTATTTAACATTTTATTTTTCACTAATTACATGTAAAAGTGATTTTTAACATTAATTTTTAAAAATTTTGAGTTCCAAATTCTCTTCTTTCTCCCTCCCCCCTCATTAAGAAGGCAAGCAATTTGATATAGGTTATACCTGTGCAGTCATGCAAAACATATTTCCATATTATTCATGTTGTGGAAGAAAACAGACCAAAAAAAGTTAAGAAAAATAAAGAAAATTTAAAAAATAGTATCTGCATTTAGATTTCATCAGTTCTTTCTCCAGAGATGTATATCATTTTTCATCATAAGCTCTTCAGAATTATCTTGGATCATTGTATTGCTAAGCATAAGTTGTCATTCACAGCTGATCATCATATATTATTGCTCCTACTGTGTACAATGTTCTCCTGGTTCTTCTCATTTCCCTTTGCATCAGTTCATATAAGTCTTTCTAGGTTTTTCTGAAACCAACCTGTTTGTCGTATCTTATAGTACAGTAATATTACATCACAATCATATTTCACAACATGTGCAGCCATTCCCTAATTGATGGGCATCCCCTGAATTTCTAATTCTTTGCCACCACTAAAAGAGCTGCTTTGATTATTTTTGTACATATAAGTTCTTTTCCTTTTTGTTTTTTATCTCCTTGGGATAGAGATTTGGTAGTGGTATTGCTGAGTAAAAAGGGTATACTTGGTTTTTATAGCTGTTTGGCCATAGTTCCAAATTGTTCTCCAGAATGATTGAATCAGTTCATAACTCCACTAACAGTGCATTACTGTCTCAATTTTCCCACATCCCCTCCAACGTTTGACATTCTTTTTTCTATCATATTAGCCAATGTGATATGTGTAATATGGCACCTCAGAGTTGTTTTAATTTGCATTTCTTTCATCAGTAGTGATTTAGAGCATTTTTTCATATGATTATAGATAGCTTTGATTTCTTCTTCTGAAAACTGCATGTTCATATTCTTTAACCATTTATCAATCGGGGAATGGCTCTCATTTTTATAAATTTGACCCAGTTCTCTATATATTTAATAAATGAAGCCTTTGTCAGAGAAACTTGCTATAAATTTTTTTTACAGTTATGATTACCTCCCCAACCTATATTCCCCCATTTATCCTTTCTCTCTCTCCTTTCACATTATCCATCCTCAAAAGTGTTTTGCTTCTTACTACCACCTCCCCGATCTTCCTTCCCTTCTATCATCACCTCCTACCCTAAACCTCTTCCTCTCCTTTTTCTCCTATAGGGTAAGGTAGATTTTCTTCAGTATTTTTATCCTTTATCAAGCTGTTGAGTCTTTATTTAAATGATTTTCTTGCATCACCATCATTTCTTTTCTTCCAATTTTTCCTCTAACTCATTTATTTGATTTTAAAAATCCTTTTTGACCTCTTCTAGGAATTCTGTTTGGGGCTGACTTCAATCCACACTTTTCTATGAGGATTTGGAGTAGCAGTTTTGACTTTGTTGTCTTCTTCTGAGTTTGTCGTTCTATCTTTCCTGTTACCATAGTAACTTCCTGTGATTAAGCTTTTCCCCTTTCATTTTCCAGCCTATTTCTTGACTTTTAACTTTATATTAAAATTTGTCTCTGCTCCTGAGGTGGAGGGGGCATTGTCTCAAGCTTCAGATTTTTTTATGCAGATATGTTCAGAGCTAGTTCTGGGGCTCTTTAGCTCCAGAATTCATTTTAAGGCATAATTTCAAGTTGTTTGAAAGGGAATTTGGAAGAACTCAGGTAAACCCCTGCCTTTTCTCCTCCATCTTAGGTCCAACCCCTCAGACCTTTCTTTCAAAAAGGTGTTTGTTGTCTGTCTTTTAAATATCTGAGTAAATAGCTGCTTTTTTGCATATTAACTCTCATTTCTAATTATCATGGAAAGACTGTTGCCTGATAAGGAAATTTTTTGAAGAGTAGGAGGGCCTTCTTCACTCCCCTGAATTCAGTTCAATTCAGCATTTATGTGCAAGGGACTGGGCCCTGCACCTATATAAAGGCTGATATTGACTGTTCATACCAATCTTTCTACCTATGTACTTTAAATAGCCAAAATGTCTTAACTATTTGCTCAGTCAGGGACCAACCCATAACTTCAAGTTCTGCCTTCTGGGGCTAAGCAGAACAAATCTAATCCTTCTTCCATGCAAGAGCCTGTCAACTTGAAATTCTAAGATTGAAAACTGGAAGGGATTTTAGATATCATCTAGAATAGTTCTTACCTTGAGGCTTGTGAACTTGATGTTTAATGTGATTGGTGCAATGTAATTGATTTATTTTATAATCCTGTATATTTTATTTTATGCATTTAAAAATATTATTCTGAGAAGTACTCTATAGGCTTCACCAAACTGCCAAAGGGATTCAGGATACAAAAAAGAAAAATTTCCTGATTCTAGGTCAAGTCCCTTATTTTAGCAACTGAGACCCGGAGAGGATGAGTGACTTTCTTAAGGTCGTACAGGTAGTAAATACCAGAGCTGAGATTTGAAACTTTGTCTGTCTTTCCATTACACTATACTATTTCATACTTAATTATCACCACTGGTTTCCCCTCCCTCCAAGTCTTCTCTTTTCAATGAAAAGTTGTAATTTCTTTCAACTCATTTTCATATGATATTAATTTAAGTACCTCCTTTAGACATTGTTCAGCTTATAAAATGCCTTTTCTAATACATGGCACCCGGAGTTAAAGACAAAACTCCAGATGTAACAAGGTCTGAGTATGGCAAGATTGTCAATGACTGGCAGTTAGGTGGCACAGTGGATAGAGCAATGGAGTTTGAGTCAAGAAGACTTGAGTTCAAACGGAGACAGGCATTTTCTATCTGTGTGACTGTCAGCAAGTCACTTAACCTCTATCTGCTTCAGTTCTTTCACCTGTGGAATGGGGATGATAACAGCACATCTTCTAGGTGGGTGAGTGGCTAGGTAGCACAGTAGATAGAGTTCCAGACCTGGAGTCAGGAAGATTCACCTTCTGAGTTGAAATCTGGCCTCAGATACTTACTAGCTGTCTGATTCTGGGCAAGTCACTTTACCTTGTTTGCCTTAGTTTCCTCATCTGTAAAATGATCTGGAGAAGGAAATGGCAAACCGCTTCAAGTATCTCTGCCAAGAAATCCTCAGATGGGGTCATAAATAGTTGTATACAACTGAACAGAAATAGTGAAAATTAATTAGGTAGTTGTGAGGATAAAATGAAATAATATTTGTAAAATGATTTGCAAATTTTAAGATGTGATAAAAATCCTCATATTATTAACATCTCTCTAGGCCCTAATTGATGTAATTCTTGTTGTCTATACCAGATGTCTCAAATTTTTTTTTTATTATATACCCCATCAGTAAAAAAAAATTTTGAGTATGTTCTGTCTCTCTGTATATGTGTATGTGCGTATGTTCACTTAGAAATTAAAAATATACTATGGTCCTAATGTTATGAAAATAATAAAACATATACACAAATTTAAAAGGATGTTATAAAGATGAAATAGTTTTAAAATATTTTATTTAATTCATCAATGATCTAAACCCTTGTAGCTAGTACTAAATCATTTCTAATAATATATTTATGAGAACAATATGATTAAATCTGCCTCATTACTTTTGAAAAGTCCTTATGTTTGTCCTAGGAGATAGGATCAACTTTTAAATAGTGATTATTATTAATTAATTATTTAGTTAATTTAACTAAGGTAACTAGATAAGGCACTCTTTCTTTCTTTTAAGAAACTTTTTATTGGAAAATACACAACACAACAATGTAATGAGAAGTCATAGTTAGTAAAGAAAACCACTTTTCAGCAGGAGTTATGGTTTTTTATATGCAGATGTTCACATACCCAGAACAAAATGAATGAAAGGCAATTGTTTCCAATTTCAATTCAGGAGGAATTAAAAGAAAAGTATGCCTCTTTCTTTATATGCTTATGCTTAATGAATAGTATTGTACCTTGATTTACTCTTCATGTTTGGGTATTTTAGCTACACTGTTAGTCACTGTGAGGAATGGCAGTAAAAAGGCCAGTTTGTCCTGGTCATAGAGTACAGGAAGGAGTGTAATATGTAAGGTTGGAAAGATAGGAGTGGGCCAGGTTGTGAAGACCTTTAAATGCCCAATAGAGGGATTTACATTTCATCCTAGAATCAATAGGGAGCCAGTGATGTTGATAGAGGAAGAGTGTGACATGGTCAGTCCTCTGCTTTAGGAAAATCACTTTGGCATCTGTTTGGAGGATGAATTGGAGTAAAGAGGAACTTGAAACAGGGAGACCAAGTAATTAAAAGGCCACTGTCACAAGGGATGATGACCTGAATGAGGGTGGTAGCTGTGTGAGTGGAGAAAGTAGTAGAGAGAAAGGAGTAGGGAGAAAGTAGTAGGGAGAAAGGAGTAGAGATAGAACGGGCAACTTCTTGGGTATGTTGAATAAATAACACCCAGGTCACATGATCAACAAGATGAAGGACTAGACATTTTCTCAAGTAAGATCATAATTGTATGTAAAAGATAAAGCAATTTCAGCTGTCTCTCTGATTTAAAACAGTAAGAACCCTAATGAAGTAACAGCCTAATGAAGTAATAGCAGAGAATGCTAAACTCTAATCCCTCTTGCTCACTTGGCATCCCTTCTCCATAAATAAGAGACCACACTGACAGGATGGCCCCATCTGAACCACGAGCTTGCAGCAGAAGTCAACTCTGAAATGCTCTCTTCTACCCACACACATATCCTACCACGAAGGTGGGAGGAGGGAATCAAGAAGTTTGTTCTTCCTTGAACCGTGTGTAGAAATCCATCATACTGGACTAGTCCTTAGCCAGAGAACTGAAGGATAAAGGCAGCTGGCGCATAGCACCAGCAAATGCGTGGGGTTCCACTAGGTCTGAAGGGAAAGGGATGGTTATCTGGCTGAAGATGGTTCTGTTCCCATAAAAGTCACTTGAAGCAGAGAGGACAGTATAACAAGAGAATTCACCAGGTTGAGAAGAGGCTGGGACAGCTTGGAGTTTCAGGCCCTGGGCAAACTAAGTCAGAAAGTGAACAATAGGAGAATAAAAGAGGGGAAAGAGTGACATTATCAAAGATCTTACGAAGAAGAAAACTCAATAAACCATCTAAAGTAAAAGCATATAAACAGAGAAGATATTGATAACAGAAGGGAAGATGGAGTCCAGACCAGCAAAAAGAATTCAAGCATCTTTGAAAAATATTGCAAAACAAGGGAAAATAAATCAAAAACTTGATGATGTAAAGGACCCTATGGATTTCCGAGAGAGCATGGAACATAGCAGGATTTTCTTGAAAGTTCAAGAGAGAAATATGAATTGTAAAAATAGAATTATGGCCTACCAGCAGAAATAATTGATAAAACAGAAAAACCTGAATCCAAAACAGCAAATATCACCAAAGAAACAAAAGAGAACAATGGAATGGGAATTCAAATACCCCCCCAAAAAAAATGAAGATGGGAAAATAAGAAGCAAAAAGCAATTGAATTAGAAGAAAACATGATTTCTATATAAGCAGAACTGATTGATCTCAAAGACAGGTTGCAGAGAGGTAATTTGAGGATTATAAGTTTCCCATAAGTTAAAAAAGAAAACAAAACTTGAATGTCATTTTGCAAGGAATTGCCAATTGAAGTAACCCACAGATCATCTCAAGAAAAGAAACAAACCTACACTTATACTCCCTGTCACATAGCTGTTAAATTGAATAATTCCAATGACAAACAACAAATACTGCAAGTATGCAGGAGAAACATTTTCAAATGAAAGGAAAGGAAATTCAAATAACTCAAACCTATTCTGCTCCTAGAAGGATCTACCGAAGAGAATGGAATTATGTATCCCATAGAGCAAAGGTGCTCAAGATATAATCAAGGTGACATATCCTGCAAACCAAAGCCTAATCATCCATGAAAGAAGATAGACATTCAATTGAAAAATAAAAATTAGCATTTAAAGAAAACCATTTATGAGTAGGTTATTTGATTTGCAAACATTCTGTATAACAGAAACTCAAGGAAGGTAAACAAATATACCAGCAATCTAGGAAGGTCATAAAATAAATTATCCTTTAAAAAAAGAGGAAAAAAATTATAAAGAGAAATTGTCAACAAGAATAATAAAATAACAACAGAGGCACTGCTGGGAGATTTGTTTCTAAAAGCACACAGAGACAAGGGTGAAAACAGAACACAAACGGAAGAAGTAATAATGGAGAAACAGGCCTGAAACACCATGCACTAAACCTTACAACACTCCACCCATTGGTGAATAAATATTATTTTTTGGGGGGGGACTAAATTGGGGAATGGGAGAATGCATAAAAAGAGATAGGAAGAAGAAGAAGGGAATATGTGTGAAGAGACATTTAGGGATATGAGATGAGTGAAAATGAGGATGATAGGTAATCAACCTGGATGACTAAAAGGGTGTGTGTTTGTCCTTCATTGCCGAAGAAGACCGTGCCATCAGAGAAATGATGACATGACTTGCACTTGACTTTGTTTTGCGTGAGGGAGGGCTGTGCAGGTCACCAGCCTCACTTCTCCTCCAGAGTCATCTGAATCCAGTGACCAGATATTCATTAAGATGACTGGAGATGACCCAGGATGAGGCAATTGGGGTTAAGTGACTTGATCAAGGTCACACAGCTAGTGAGTGTCAAGTGTCTGAGGTGAGATTTGAACTCAGGTCCTCCTGACTCCTGCACTGGCATTCTATCCACTGTACCACCTAGCTGTCCCCAGCTAAAAGGGTAATAGTGACCTGACAGAAACAGTTCAGAAAGAGGGTGCATTTGGGGGTGGAGGAATAATAATAGCTAATCTTTATTTGGCACAATTTTTATTGAGGTTTTCAAAACAAGTTCCATATATTATTTTATTTGAATCTTGCACCAACTTTGAGATGTAGGTGCTATTATTCCTATTTTACAGATGAGGAAATTGCTGCAGACAAAGACAAGTCAAGTGACTTGCTCAGGATCTACAGCTAGTAAACATGTGAGACAGGATTAGAATTTAAACATTTAGTGGTTCCAAGTGCAGCAATGTACCCACTATCCCATCTAGCTGCCTAAGGAACATAATCTAATGAGATCCACAACCTATCCATGCTTACTCATCCTTTGTTACTTGCTCTCTCCCACAGAAATGAAAAGGGAAGAAGAGCTCTAATTCACTGATCCTGCCTCAGACTGAGTCCACCTTCTCAGGAGTATCTGCCATAGTACCAAGGTGATCTGAGGGTCAGGTTTTGGAGAAGGAGAAACTTTTCCAATGGCACCAGTGCAACAGCTCCTGATGGTATCTGGGAAGATTATAATCTATCCTGAGAGATTAACATCCAGGAAAAGGGGGAGGTTAGAAGCCTCCGCAGATGTGTAATGAGGTAAAGTTAACTGATTATATCAGGAAAGTGGGATATGAGCAGAATTTGACTCATCTTCCTATTCTCCAGTAGGCTGGTCACACATCTCTTATGGTCATGCTATGACCATCACTTTTGAGACAATTGAACTATAGCACTCATCCAACACTTCATTTCATTTGGCGCTTAACGACTATATGAAGTAGCAGATGTTCTTTTTGTATGTGTTTTTTACATTTATGAGTGCTCTCTCCTCTTCCAATTTGTATCTTATATTTCTTCCCCCTAGTGCCTAATACAGTCTTATACACAATAGATGCCTAAGAAATCGATATCATCAAGGAAGAATTATCACAGGGAAACAGTTTCACAAATGGACGAAGAATGCCGTAAAACAGTTCTCAGGAAATGGTGTTGTTGTTAATTGCATTTTACAGAACCCTAATTGTACTATGTGTACTATACATATGCCATGCTGCCTCCTCTTCTTCCTGATGCTGGGGCCACCAAAGGCTAGAGGCTGGGGCGATCTGAAAATAAGTCTGCTCACCCCAAACTGTACTTCACTCAATTGTTTAATTATATTCAATGACCACAAATGCTTCTCAAGTGCCTACAACTAGCTTGTAAACTCCTTCATTAGATTATAAGCTCCTTGAAGGAATAGATTATTCTTTGACTCTTTTTATATCCCTCACACTTAGCACAACATCTGGCACAGAGTAGGCATTTAATAAATGATTAATAACTGTTTACTGATTGATTGATTAAATGAGCAATTGATGTTAGGCCCTAGAGATATGAAGACAAAGACAGAGCAGTCCTTGTTCTTAATGAGTCTATCTGCTGAGAGGATTTGAGGGCACAAAGTATCTTCCTCATTTGAATAGGGAGAGAACCTTAACCACTGAGGTAAATCAAGGCAGGTTTTGCAGAAGAGAGGGCACCTGAGCTGATCCTTCAAGTAAGATAAAGATTGTGAGTTGACAGAAACAAAAATATAACAAGAACCTTAACCTTACAACTAGTAGATTTGGTTTGACCACCCATAGAGCAGGTACTTTGACCTTGGATAAAAATATACAAGGTCATGTTTAGAAATCAAATAAAGCCAGTGAGTTCAATACTCATTACTATGGTCTAATTCCTTCTCAAAATGACTTTTCCTTGTTGCTTTGAATCATATCCACTTCAATCAATTACATGTAAATTACTTCTTTATTTCCTGGAGATGGGGGGTAAGAGTATGGTTAAAAATTGACATGGTGTTTTCAGTAACTAAAAATTAAGCTTATGTATTGGGGGCAGGGCGGGAAGAAAAGGATCTTGAAGGATCTTTACATGAATATTAATGGTTGCAGATCATTCAAGTGAATTTTTATTATCTGGAAGCATCTTCACAATGTAGAGAAAATTAAACTTATTTTTTAAAAAAAAATAACAAATTCCCATTACCTCTTTGATCTTCAGGTTGCAAAACAACAATGCCAAGAGCAATTTTTTTTTAAATGCTGAGAGGTTTCCTTCACTAAATCTGGCTTCAGAAGCAACCCATTTGTTCACACAATTATTCGGGAGTGGCCAATTCCCATGAAAATCCCACCTCCTCCTTCCCTTGGTCCTGGCCTGCCAGGCCTGGCTGCTATTGGCTTTTTCCAGCCATGAGACTTTAGTGGAAGTCCAGAGTTCACTCTCTGAAACAGAGGCCTGACAGATCACTTGGGCAGACAAATTCAGTGAAGAGAATGTCACAGGTCTAAAGAGGGGAACATGGAAAGTACAGACCATAGTAACAATAAATGAAGCATTAAAAATGAATGCACTTCCTCCTTCACTGGCCCCCCTCTCCAAATCCCAATCCACCTCTCTCTCTCTCTCTCTCTCTCTCTCTCTCTCTCTCTCTCTCTCTCTCTCTCTCTCTTCCCATCTGTCTGTGTGTCTCTGTCTCCCTGTCTCTATCTCTCTCTGTGTGTCTCTGTCTCTCTCTTTAACCCTCCTTCCCTCCACACACACCACACACACACACACACACAACCTCAAAGATAAACAGTAATGATACCTAGAAGCAAAAGAAAAACCTTCCCAGAGTCTGTGCCAGTCACACCCAAAGCATTTGGCTTATTCCCAAGAGTTCAGGCTTTCTCTGCTGCAAAAATAGCTATCTGGGAGTAGGGTATGAAGTGGGTCCTATATTCTGTGTAGCTAAAGGAGCTCACCCTGGGCTTCTGTCACAGTGCACCAAAGTGTGCATGTATAAGAATCAACACACACACACACACACACACACACACACACACACACACACACACACACGTTGATATAGATACCCAAATAGTATACACATTTGGGTAAAGTAAAAATCTCCTCTGCTGTTCGTGCTTTTGGGGGAAAAAGCGAGTCATTCCAGATGTCTAGATAATGCTGAGCTGTTTCCATGAAGAGCTTTAGGAATAGTATTAGCTCACATGGAAATAATTTTTTAACTAGCTGGGAGTGGTTTCTGTAGCTTCCCCCATCCTGCCATATCTAAGCCACCCCAGACTGTTTCACAAACTACACCCAGGTACAGAAATGGAAAATGACCTCTAGGGAAAAGAAGGCATGATATTTTATAACTGAAAGATCTCTAGCTTGGAGTGAAAGAACCCCAGCCCCATCACTTACAATCTCTGTGACCTTGGGTGAGGGTTTTAAGCTCTCTAGGGGAATTCCTTGCCATCTCTGAATGCTGGTTTTGTCACCTGCAAAAAGAGGGTGATATTTGCACTACCTGACTCTCAGAGTTGTTGCAAGCATTCTGCAAGGTAATGTAAGGAAAGCACTTTGTAACCTTCAATTGTCATAAAACTGTCAGCTATTTTTACAATGATGACAGAATCATTGTTTTAGAATTAGAAGGGACCTTAATCCAATTCCCTTATTTAACAGATTGTTTAACAGATGAGGACATCAAGACCAGAGAAGGACAGTGACTTACCTAGGGTCACACAGGTAGCGACAGAGGCAGGTTTTAACTCAGGCTCTCTGACTTCAGAGCTAATGAGCACTAGGCAAAGCAAGAGTCAAAAGGGAAAAAAACATCAATAAATATACATTTTGCCATCAAGAATAGAGGAAACTTAGCACTAGTCCTGGTACCATAAAATATAACATCATCATCATCATCATAGCAACCATAACTGAGAATTAGACATTTCAGAGAATTTATAGAGCATTGTACAAATACTGTCTTCTTGGCATTTCACACCTGCCTTAGGTATGAGAAAGGCAGACCTGTTCCAGAGGGTCCCAGGCAACACCAGACTCAGCAACATTGGAGGAAGAATCTGCATTCTCTGAACACAGGAACACAGATGGGCAAATCTATCAGTCGGCTTTTTTGGATTCTTTTCCTCGGATGGCCAATCCTACTGACACCAATTGATTTTAAATGACTTAAATACCGATGAAATGGCTGCATGGACAGCTGAAGTTAAAGCCCTGTAGCTTTGGGCAAGTGAGCCTGAAAGAGTGATCTCTTTAAGAGGCTTTGAGCATGCTGAGTTCTGAACCTGTCTGGCTCTCCTTCTTCTTTACCCCTCCAATCCTGGCACCGAGAAGCCATAACTGGGTCAGATCCATCAAATACAGAGTAACAAACAGAACTATCTCTAGGCCAAGCCCAGGGGTTGATTGGGAAGTTTCCCTCCCTCGAGGCTCAAATTCCCTGATACAGCTTCCCATGGCTACATTTCCATTCTATTTGGCCAACGTTTATTAAGTTCATCCTGTACGAAGAGTACTCTGCTAGGCACTGTTGGAGATATGAAATTAGGTAAGAGAAGTGCCTAATAATAATTAATAACAACAAATGCTCCATGAGTGATGGATAGGGAAAATGTTATCAACTAAGAGTGGGGATCAGGGAAGGTTTCCTTGAGAAAGTTGCTAAGTTGCTAAAGTTGGGCTACCAGTGTGGGTAAAAATTAAACAGGTAAAGAGGGTGAAGAAGCTCATTCTAGGCACAGGTAACATGATGAGTAAAGTCTCAGAAACAGAAGTGTGGGCTATATTCTGGAGAGAAAAGTATTAGGCTCATCAGAGAATATGTGGAAAGGTAAAGTAGGAAGCAGAGGTATAGATTTTGGTAATCTGCTAAAGAAAGAAGGCATGAGGTAACTGCACAGCCCTCCCTCCCTCAAAACAAAGTCAAGTACAAGTCATGTCATCATTTCTCTGATGTCATGGTCTTCTTCAAAAACAAAGGATGAACACAGACGCAGAAGGAAGGAAATTGAAGCCTTGAGAGGGAATGAGATGATGAAGGCAAGGAGTCTAGAATGGTCAATATTGATGAATCTCACTCTGTAACACCCTGAATCTGCCTGTGTCTCTGTCTCCCATCTCTCAACTTCTTTCTATCCACACAGCCCTAGCCTAGCTCAGGCCCCCATTACCTCTTATCTAGACTATTGCAATAGCCTTTTAATTGAACTCAGCCTCAAGCCCCACCCCCTCACTCAAGTCTGGCTTCCAAAGAGCTTCCAAAGTGATTTTCCTTAATGGCAGATATTCACTCTCTTACTCAATAAATTCCAGTGGTTCCCTATTGCCTCTAAAAGGAAATAGAAACTCTTCTTTTTGGCTTTTAAATCCCTCCACAACTTGGCTCCAACCTACCTTTCCAGTCTCATTGTACATTATTCTCCTTTCTGCACTCTATGGTCTAGCCAAACTGGCCTTCTCTGTGTTTCTTATATACAGCAGTCCAGCCCTCATCTCTGTGCTGCCTGCTGTGCCTAGAATGGAGTCATTTTTTACCTCCACCTCATAGAATCCCTTAACTCTTTTAAGATATAGCTCAAGTACCATCTTTGACATGAGCCTTTTCTCAGCCCTCCTCTTCCTCGATTGCTCCTGCCCTCTTTCTGTAACTACTTTATTACCTTGCATTTATATTTAATTGTCAATATATCTATATGCTACATATTTGTAAATGAGGCCATATTATCCCACCCAATAGCATGTAAGCTCCTTGAGATAAGGGACTACTTGAGGTTTGGGAGGTTTGTTTTGTCTTCATATACCTAGCACCTAACTTAGTACTTAGGCCAAAGTAGATACTTCAAAGTGCTTATTGATTGATTGAGAAAGAAAAAAGAAAATGGCAGAGATAGAACCTTGGGAATACTAACTGTAAGGGTTGACAGTAAGAAAAGGAGCTAGAAAGGAAGATGGGAGAGTGATAAAAGAGGCAGGAGAAAAGTAAGTAAGGCAAATGTGGTATCTCTGATGTCAAGGGGGGAGAGACTAGCCAGAAGGAAGGAGGGGGGTCAACAGAGACAAGAGTGAGAAAGTGCAATTGGTACTTGGAACATAATGGGTAACCTTTATGAGAAAAATTTCAGAAGGATGAAGGCAGAGACCAGATTGTATAAAATTTTTAGCATTTGAGTTGCATCTAGATTGGATGTTTTTCACTCATTTGACTTTTCCCATTTGGGTTTTTAGGCTTTGAATGGTCATGGGTCTCACTGAGAAGCCACACAAAGTCATCGACAACCAAGAGAATCTAGAATACCTATCTCTCAATAAATAAAGAATCCCTCTTCCATTGCACTCTGGACAGGACATTCTCCATAATAGTGTCGGACAACTTGGAGAAGCATGAGTCACTGTGTGATGCATTACTTGGAAGGGGTAATTAAGGATTATTTACTGTAGTTATTTTGTGAGTGTACTTTTCAAGGAATCTTGTGTGATCTTAACATATGCATGGGAAATTCCTTATTGGAGCCTTCAAAGACACATTTTCCTCTACACTTTAAAAAAATAACTAATAAGTAAGTAAGTATAGTAGAATCTTGCCTCCTCTGTGTTTTTCAGTTGGTTGTGTGACCATAAAGAAATGGTCATGAGTACAGAATTAGTTTATAAAAACTTACCTGTTCCTTCCTTGTATTGTGAGCAAATATATTATCATTAGGCATACAGATAATTATTTTGATGATTTGATAGAGATGAGAGTACACATAAGGATTAATTCCCAATGTCATCCCAACTGACTTCTTCACTCTCCATGTTCCCCCAACCCCACCTGCCACAGGTGCTACCTTCCTCTCTGAGATATATTGAAAACTGATCCCCAAGAGCCTTTAAACTCCAATCGTGTTTAGCATGGATTTATTTCCATGTACGCTTAGTCTGACCAAGTTACTCTTGACTTCATCATCTTGAATGTTATTTTCATTTCTTTACATAGCACATTGGGGACTGAGACATTAAAGTCCAAATAGTCCAGCATCATTAATAGCAAAAATAAATTGTTATAGGAATTCTGGCAAATCCATTTTATTTTCCATCTATTTGTTGTTCTTTTTCCAGTTCATCTACAAATGCACTAGGGATAGTCTGGCTTAGCTGAATCTCACATGAAACTTTCAGCAGACTTATTTTCCCCTCCAACAATCTTTACTGCTTTGTGAAGCAATACTGTTCATAATCTCCTGCTAGCATCCGCTATAACATCTGCAAAAGAATTTATTTTCTAAACTTCCATGTTTCTCTTCTTGTCAAGGATTATAGGATCATAGATTTGGAGTTGAGAGGGGCCTTAGAAACCATCTAGTTCAATTCTCCCATTTTAAAAATGAGGAAAACCGAGTCCCCAATGAGTTGAAGTGACTTATCCAATTTTAGTATCAGACTGAGCCTGGTATGTGAACTCAAGTTCTTCAACTCCTAACCAAATACTTTCAACTACAGCATGTTCAAATCTACATCCATGTTCCCATTTGATCTTTGGTGCTGCTCAGTCATGTGCTACTCTTTGTGACCCCAAATAGGGTTTTCTTGGCAAAGATACTGGAGTAGTTTGCTATTTCTTTCTCCAGTAGAGAATAAATTGCTCAGGCAAACAGAGGTTAAGTGACTTGCCCAGAGTCACACAGCTGGTGAGTGTCTGAGGCTGGATTTGAACTCAGACTTTCCTGACTCCAGGTTTGGCACTCAATCCACTGAACCATCTAGCTGCTTCCCATTTAATCTTTACAGTGACTCTACTAGGTAGAGTCTTGGTCAAATGTTTGCTGCCTGAGGTAGATTTTGAGTTCTTATGGCTTCCTTGTGGTGTTGGATATTTTAGATTGATTAAATTGCTATAGGAAATGGTGATAATTAGAATGAAAGCTTTTCCTTTGCTCCTTTCAGTTATTGTGAGAATCAATATGAGGCCAGAGGTCAATTACAGTTTTTTGAAATTGCATGAAATATCTTCTCTATCCTTTCATCTAGTTTGGTGTTTATTATTGCCTTTGTTCTAAGTGGTTCATGATGTATTAATTTGTATATAATTCCCATATTGGTGACTGGTTGTTTATCATTTAGAAAATTTCTTTATATAATGTAAAAGAAAAAAATAAACCAGACCTGGGAAATTCTAATGATCCAGTTTGGTCTTGAAGAAAAAAGTGAAGTTGTTCTTCTCTCCCTTCTTTAGACAGGTGGGAAACTACATGGAACATGTCATACATTATTAGACAATGATGATATGTTCATTAAGATTTTTAAAATTGCTTTTTTTCTCTCTCTTTTATTCTTTGATATTAATGATTCTTTAGGTAAAAGAGGGGAAGGGCTTATGTGAAATGGAAACACTGTAAAAACAAAAGAAATTAAACTTTTTTTGAAGTAAAATATGGTCAATTTTATTGGGGGGTGTTGTTCAGTACATGCAATATTTATCACCTTCTGACTATATTCTTAAAGGTAGCATTGATAACATACTGGTATGGAGCTTTTGGATAGGATACAAACCTTTGTGTTCTTTAGTTTCTTAATCCCAAGTCATGTTTTCTAGCATTTTTTTTAACCATCCTAGCTTGTGACCACCTTTGTATCAAAATCACCAATATAAATGTATGTTGTTTTGGTTTGGAGAAGCTTGTTAAGTTTTGTAGATTTATGACCACCTCGTTCTCCAAGTAGCTACTGATACAGAAATTACAATGACCTTCATGAAGATATTTTCTACCCTGGTACCTACAAGGAGAGATGAACAAGAGTCCCACAAAATTGGTTCCTCTTATCTTTGTGTAAACAGTGAATATAATTCCTTCGTTTGCTTCTCTGAGATCCTGCAAATGTCCTTGTATTTAACATGACTTCTTTATATCTTTAGTTTTCATTAGTAGTAAGGATGTTAATTCTATATGGTTTAATTTCGCTAAGATTATGTTAGCTTTTTAATTGTAGGACAGAGACCTTTTTGTTGTTGGAAAAGCAAATTAATATTGATAGATGGTTTAGGAACTCTGTCTACTTTTTTACCCCTCTGCCAATATCATTGTAGATGGTGAAGAGTGACATGGCCACTGAGGGTCATTTTAGTTTTTTGTTTGCCTCATGAGTTGCCATGGTCAAGTGGATAAGGCATTGTACTTTGAGTCAGGAAGACCTGGCCCACACTCTATGACTTAGTAGATGAGTCTTAGAGAATTGTCTGATGTAAATAGAGGATAAATAATTTGCATGGGATCAAACAGTTTCTAGGTATCACAAGAGATCTTCTAGATCTTCCAGATTCCAAGTTCATCATTATATCCTTACATGTGGGATATGGGTGGGGACAGGAATTGAACCTGTGATTTCATTAGTATAAGGAACTCCTAGATAAGGAAACTCCATCTATGAATTCATGCTACACTTTCTCTGCAACTTATAAGACTTAGAAGTTGCTTTGGACATAGTAAGTGTTTAAAAAAAAATCAACATAAGCACTTCTTGAACTGAAATGGAACTTAAAGCCAGGACTGCCTTTTCTTAACAATAAAGTAAGATCTGATTTCAATCCAGGCTGCTCTTAGACTAAGGTCCTGGTTTTGGAGGTTGAGTCAAAATAGTCCATTCCACCTAAGTTTCTAAGATTTTTCTTAAGCAATTCTTTCTCTACTTATCCCACTTCCTGCCACACTGCCCTCATCCCCTTCAGAGAGAAGTGAACTCTCTCTTCCCTCTTCCACTTTACCCTCCAGTGATGATGGCTGTATTACCTATAAATGTAAGATATGGTCAGAGAGCCCCCTACAGCCAGCATCCTAGAGGACACTCAAAGCACACTAGCCCTCAAGGGTTCCAACCACTTTGAAAAGTGATTTGTTTACTGGGATGTCCCTGGATCCATGACCTTGGATTAATCAGGTTCCCTACTAATTTATACTATCTACCCTCATTAGAATGTCCCTTGTTACATAATACTTTTCTTCATTTGGTACAGGTTATGTGAGAAGGAGCTGAAAAGAAGCAAAGGAAAATATAAAGTTCTAAAGGAAGGATTCATCTAACCTTTCCAATTTCCTCAGGCTACCAATCTGTTTCACTCTCATCGAATTACCTTCTTGTGGCTCCATGCCTTGGACTGACTATATTTTGTCTCTTCATGTGGATTCTAAAATCTCAAGAGTAGGAAGGGACTTCAGAGGTCATAGAATCCAATTCGTACTTGAAAAAGACTCTCCTCTTCAACAAGCTTGATGAAGTGATCATCCAGTCTCTATTGATGATCTCCACAGAGGTGAGCCCCACTACTTGCCAAAGAATCCTATTCCACTTTGAGATGGCTGTCACTGTTAGGAAGTTTCTCCTGACATTAAGCCTGAATTCTCCTGTTTACAAATTCAGGGTCAGTATGTCCTGGAATAAGCCTTGGATTTTGAGGTATTAAACATTGGTGATTTCATCTTGACATCTAGCAGTTGGTTAGTTGGTTATTGTCCTTCATTCCTGAAGAGGATCAAATTGACATCACTATGATAAAGTCAAGTTTCAATGTATCCAACTGTGACTGATCAGACCTGTATAAGCTCAGAATGCTCTACCACAGATTGGTCACAGATAGTCCACGTGAACATTTGGGGTGCATACTCTGAATCTACACATCCTATGTTTCCTTTGAGCTGTTTCTTTTATGCTTTGTTCATAGAGCACAGCATCTTCTCTGGTGTGGGCACAACATGCTGAGCAGTCCTGTGCCAGGGTCTCATGTCTCACAGTCAATTCCAAAGTTCTTGAGAGAGACCTTGAGAAAGTGTCCTTGTATCACCTCTTCAGACCACCATGTGATCATGTGCCCCATGCAAGTTCTCCATAAAATAGTCTTTTTGGCAAGCGTATGTTTTGCAGTTGAACAGTGTGGCCAGCCCATCAGACCTGTGCTCTCTGAAGCTTGGAAGTTTAGTTCAAGTAAGGACCTCATTGTCTGGTACCTTATCCTTCCAGCTAATCTTCCTAAGACTTCCACATCTGAAGCACAGGAGTGATTAACAACTATAGTATCACTCCCTAAATCAAGGTATTTCCAGGGAGTACTAGAGCCAGTTCAAACATTGTTAAAGTTTCCATGTGAGCATCTATACCTTGAAAATTGGCAAAAACTACAAATCAGGGCTTAATTTATTGTGTTGTTCATTGCCTAGACTGAAGAAAGGCTTAACAATGCAAATTAAATTTTAAAGGGAATCCTGCTTATTTTTTATTTTGTCTTGTTTTGTTTTCAGAAGAGCCCATTGTCAAATATTACTAGTACATCCCTGTTATCATCCTTCATTTCGGAAGAGGACCAATGACATCATGGGGTGATATTGACTTGTGTGTGAACCAGATTTAAGTGAGTAAGAACCACACAAAGTCATCAGCCCCATTCTCTCTTCTAGAGGCATCAAAGACTAGTGATAGGACAAAAGTCCTATAGATGACTAAAGATGGCAAGGGATGCAGTGGAAGACTTTGGTGTCTTTCATGTCTGACCAAGTTCTAAGCGCTCCATAGTGCCTGCTTCAACCATTCCCATCCACCTATTCCACCTTGGGAAGTCTTCACATGCTTGGAGTAGACATCTCCCTAACTCACCAAAGGGTTTGAGACCTTTCAGTTACCCTCAACTTGGTTTGGCCTATCTGCCAACAGGGTCTTACTTGAGTGTTGCCACTCTACATGCTATAGATTCTTGAAGTCACAGATGAGAGTTGGGTGACAAGTAGACACCAAAGGTGGATGAACAACCTGAAAAGTGCTTTGCAGACTCTCCCAGCAGAGGTACTAGTCTTCCCTGAACACCCCATATACCTCAAAGGTTCTATCCTTCACATTCAGACACTTATGCTCTCTGGACCTCAGTCTCTCACCTGTGAAATAAGGGAATTATAACACACGACCTCTGAGGTTTCTTCCAGTTTTAGGTCTGTGTCCCTGAGATCCCACATTTCAAATGACTTAATGTGATTGAACACCCAACCCTGCTAGAAGAACTCTGGCTAGATATCCTCTTGGCACTTTGTCATCTTCCCCTTCAAAAGCAGCTTCTCTTCTGGACTTCTCTGTATTTACAGATGGTATCTTCATTCTCCCAGTCTCCCAGATTTAAAATCCTAGATTCCTTTTTTCATCTATAACCAATCACTTGTCAGCTGCCATGGTTTCTTCCTTTGCAATGTCATGCAAATCCACCTAACTCCTGCTTCCCATGCCCATGTCCATCATCTTATCCCATTGCTTCTTATCCACTACCTATACCTGAATGATCAACTTAAATGCAAATCCTTACATACTTGATTGATCATTCCTGATATCACTTGCTGCTGAATTCTTAAAACAAATTTTCGTGCCAATTTTCTGGCACTTTCCACGTGCATATGCTTTTTCTGTCTAATAGATCATAAGCTCCTTGAAGGCAAGAATCGTGACTTCTACTTCTTGTGTTTTCTTTTTAGCACCTAACAGTACCCTGCATGTGGTAGGCACTAACCAAAGGGTTTGGTTAGTCAACTAGGTAGTACAGTGGAGTCGGAAATATCTGAGTTCCGATGTGGACTTTGACACTTAGTAGCTACGTGACCCTGGCAAGTCACTTAACCTCTGTCTGCCTCAGCTTCTTTATCTGTAAAATGGAAATAATAACAGCACTTATCTCCCGTGATTATTGTAGTATCAACTGAAATAATAATTATAAAGTGCTTGGCACCTATTATTATATAAATGTTAATTATTATATTATTACTATAAATGACATAAATCTGTATGGCACAGATTTGGATAATGATATATCCTCGGCCCCCACAAGATACCTGCCATTGGCCTTCTCTATTTCCATCCTTCCTCTCTCTTACTTACGTCATTAAATGAGAGGGTTCAGGATTCAGATTTCACTTCTGCCTCTGCATCATTTTCCTCACCTATAAAGTGAGAGATTTGGACTATATAGGTTCTGAGGTTCTGTCCAACTGCCAATCTGACTCTAGGAACTGTCTTTCTTGCTTCCATGCTGATCTTTCTACTTTCCTGGTGAAAATCCATGACAAACAACCCATTCTTGGTCATCAGGGCCTCCCAATTTTCCTTTGCCTCCATTTCCTTCTACCTCACTGGTACTCTAGTGTAGTATGGGCAAGGCTCTCCAGACACAGAATAGAAGGACCACTGTTGAAAGTGACCTTGGAAATTATTCATTCCAACACAATTATTTCACTGGATGAGGAAACAGGCCCAGAGAGAGATGAAGCAACTTACCAAAGGCCACACAGCAAACGAGTAGCAAAGCAATGTGCAGCAGAATCAAGATACTGGCTACTAGTCCCATGTTGTTTTCTTCCACTGAGACCTGGAATACCTCTATACTCTTATATCGTTGTTATTTCTACTTTCACTTTTGTTTTTGGAATTTTCTATTAGTTCCTATCCAATTTGATTACCTTCTTCATTCGTTAAAACTCTTCTTGAAATCATTTCTCAATAGTTCATATTTCCTCTGCTCTCCTCCAGTGTTCTAGCCAGGGGAAGGTACACTCCATGGCCAAAAGCTGCCTTTTTCCCTCTGGGCTTACTGGATACATTTCTTGCTCAAAGATCAAACCCAATTCACTCTGGAGCTCATAGACTGGACAAGTCCCCACCCACCTAGCACAGAATGAAAGTGATAACTAAATAATAACTGTTTCTCTTTTACCCAGGAACCCTGAGGGTCTTCCCCTCTCAGTTGGATTTTTTTTTATTGAAGAGGTCATTCTTTGAATAACTTAAAGAAGCCTATTCATTGAATGGGTGTATCTCACTCAAAGTGAGAATGTGATAAGACCTTAGCCTGAAAGGGCCAGGGTCTCACATGGCATCCTGGGCCATCTCCAGTCATCCTGATGAATATCAGGTCATTGGCCGCAGATGGCTCAGGATAAGAAAGTGAGGCTGGTGACCTTGCACAGAATCAACTGCAAATCCATCTTGATGTCATGGTTCTCTGAGAATGAAGGACATTTGTATTGGGCTTTAGAGTTGACAAAGCACTTTCCTCATAACAGCCCTCTTGAGGGAAGTCATTTAAGTTCTGTGGGCCTCAGTTTTCTCCTCTGTTAATTGAAGCAACTGGATTACATAACCATAAAGGTTACATAAATATATTACATAAAGGTCCCTTTAAGCTCTGAAATCAATGATCTGAGAGAGCAGTTCAGGTATTACTGCTCCCATTTTATAGACTAGGAAACTGAGGTTCAGGGAAAGTAAGTAATTTGCTCAATGTCAGGTGGGTCCCAGAATAAAAACCAATTTTTTTAACTCCAAAATCCAATCTTTTTTCCACTCTAATTTCTGGAATAACAAGGAAACATCTCTTGAACATCCAACTGGGCCTTCAGCAAAATACAATGTTAAGGCTATTTTTTCCATTCAGTGCATGAGCACCCATTTTTCTCGTAAGATTATTATAAAGTCCAAAGCTTGATGGGGACAGGCCACTCTCAATGGCACCATCAGCAACACCAACAATGGGAGGTGATGGTTGAGGATCTAACGTGCTGGAGTGCATTTAGCTTAATACACTGGCCACTTCAAAATGGTGCTCAAAACCAGCATCTCACAAAGCAGATTTAGCCTCGCGTGGAGAGATTGTACTTAGCTTAGAGCTTCAAATGAGATTATTGATTAAGTTCATTTTCTGCTGGATATTGGGTCTGGTTTGCATTTCACAATCAGAGTTCATTAAATTTGCATTGTAGCTGATTCTCTTCCATTAGGCAGGGGAATCTTGACGTTTCATTAGACACTAATATATGTGCATTGACACTTTCGCTTCCATGCTAAGAATGCAAATATCAGGGCTTACTATTGATTTCATTGAATTTCACGTGGCAGCCTGAACCCATATTTTATTTAAATCCCACTCTGACACACTTGAAAAATTAACCCTGCTCTCAGTAATGCCAAAGTGCAGAAAAGCCAGAGGAGAAATGTGCTGAGAAAGGCCACGGGTCTCTGACTTTACTGAAATAAACCTATTTAATTAATAAAACTGTTTAGGCATAATATGACAGGGGAAGTGGAGTAACTCTAGAAGGGGATTCTATTCATGGACCTAATTTCCTTCACAAATATAGCTCTCAGATAGAGAATTCTTTCATTCAAATCAATAATTCAGGATAACACATGGGATGGCACTGAAGGTATAGCATCTGGCCAGAGAATTACTCTGACAAATGCATCATGATGCTCTGTTGGGAGAATAACTGAGAGGATGTAGGCAGAACTGTGACTATGAATCCTGGTACCTGAGCAAATTCAGTTGAATAGGAGGGATAAAAGTTGACTTAGGCAACCCAGAGAGAGAATGTCTCACCATGATTTCCATATTGTGTTGGAAGAGGTCTGGTCCATGCCATCTTGTTTCTACCCTGATCTCTGTTGCTCCATGACCCAACCTCTTCTTTGTCTCCTACGGTCCACCTTCTCTCCCAACTCCAACTGGGATATGGGCTGGCAAAAGATGTTGATACCCAGAGTTACAGTTTCTGAGACAATGTAAAGAGGGATCTCCCCCCTCTTCCCTCTAGAGAAGTACCCACCCATGTCAGTGCATAGGGAAAAGCACCACATGCTCCACCCTAGTTACTGTTCTGGATATGAAGAAGATGGAAGGATAACTCCATGACGTACCCACTTAGCTGTCTGGCCATGAAGAAAACCCCTCTCACAGAGTCTACTGATTCTGAGAGAGACTGGTAGTTTTTTATTTCAGAAGATTGTTTTTCAAAGCCAGAAGAAAATTCTAACAGAGCTATGGTTTTCAACCTGAATAATTTGGTCTTGTCACAATTCTATTGAACAAATATTTATCAGGCATATTTGTAATTTTTGTAAGACACTCACAGTCAAAGGTCTAGAGTCTAGAAATATTTGTAAGACACTCACAGTCAAAGGTCTAGAGTCTAGCTAACAAATTTATGAGATTCTGGAGAAATGTCTCCTGTTCACACAAGAAAGCCTGTGCCTTAGGACCCCCACAAGTATATAGCAGCTCTTTCAAGATATATGAAACAAGGTAATTGCTTGTAAAATTCTACCCTGTTGTAAAGTACTTTGGTTTTAAGTTATTTGTTTTATTTTGCTAAAATGGTAACAGGGAGAAGATGGCAAATTGGATTTCATATAATAAACCCCAGGTATTTCAAAGGCCTTGGGAGTACAAAGCTCCCATTTACATTCTCCAGGCCCCCATTGGTGGAAAAAGCATATATAGAGATTAGCTTTTGTCCAGGTATCTGTGGGAGTACGGATAGGGCTTTGCACTCAAGGGGATTTCAGATTCCTAGCTTTAAACTGGAGTGGAGTGGAGTGTATAAACTGTTTCCAGCTACCTCTAGAGGGCCCCAAGTTCATTAAACCAGGAGAGTGGAGGGGATTCTGGGGAAGGAAAAGGTCACAACGACCACAAGGTGTGTTTCTACAAACACACCCAGAACGCTCCCAGAAATCAGCTTTATTCTGCTTGGGTTCAAAGGATGGAACTAGAATTAATGGCTGGAGTTAGTAGAGATGCAGACTTTATCTCAATACAGAGAAATTTCCAAGTATCTAGATCCCGCCAAAAGTAAAGTATGTATTCTTTCTCAGGGGATAATGAGTCCTTCTGTCACTGAAGGTTTACAGCAGATGATGGATGATCAGCTGTCAGGGGAGGTTACAGAGGGGACTCATTCGTGTTTGGAGGTAGATTAGATGATGTCTGAGGCTCTAGGATTCAGCCCTTCTCTGGTATCGGTCCAGCAGACTATGGAGCAAAAGTCATTAGGCCACACATTCTCATGGGATCCTCATGGTATCCTCCACACACACAAACCCAGTGACTTTGCAGGTGGGGCCTCTGCTGTGCTCCACGCTAAAGAGAGGAAATCAAGTATTTCAACAGGAGAGGCCCACGGAACTGTGGATGTTTATAGCATCTGCATCCCTTTTAGGTCATTCTTCACCAAAGACCATCATAAATCCATGCCTGTTGATTTGTCCACTGGAAAGAAGTCAGGGATTTCATTACAGTTGCTAGTGAACCAACATACAGTCTCACAAAGCATGCTCTCAATCCCTGGCTGAAATTTCTTATTTTACAGCTTGGTTAAAAGTACTCCAGGCTCTAGCAAAGGCAATCTTCCCATCCTGAGAGTGGTTTCTCAGGAAACTCTATGAGAGGCATTTTTAGCCATTGACCCCATGACATTGGCTCTGCGGCCCCAGGTTCTGGTGCTTAAGTATATGCCAGTCTTTATTTTTATTTCCTCTATTCAAGTACATATTTATTTAAATAAATGCATGAGTGAGCAAATTGATTGCATGCAACTTGAGGGTAGCAATCTCAATTTTGTTAACTTCTCAGATTCCACAACATTGCAGTTTGCTGTGTCCCACATCTACTGGTACCTCTAATGATAGCTGTTATTTATATAGCTCCTACTATGTGCCAGATACTGCGATAAGCAATTTATAAATATTAATTCATTTAATTCTCACAACCACCCTGCTATTATCCCCATTTTACAAATGAGAAATCTGAGGCAAACAGAGGTTAAGTGACTTGCCAAGGTCACAGTTAGTAAATGGCTGAGGTCAGGTTTGAGTTCAGGTACTCCTTACTCCAGACTCAGCACTCTATCCACTTCACCATTCAGCTGCTTAGCTGAATGTTTCCTGTTCGTTGAATTTGGCATGAAAGGATATAAAAGATTTTTCACCAAAATGTCACTTTAAACAAGCCATCTTAGAGATATAGCAGCCACATCAAATAGATGATTTACAGGAAAGGCAGGAAAGCTTTGCACTGTATATTTTTAACCAATAAAGTGATGTTGAAACTATCCTAATCAGAATCATGATGCTTTCTCTCTGTCTGTCTCCGTCTCTCTGTCTCTATCTCTCTCCCACCTCTGTCTCTCTTTGTCTCTCTCTTCTCTCTCTCTGTCTCATTCTCTTTCTTTCCTTATTTCTGTGTCTCTGTCTCTCCGTCTTTCTGTCTCTGTTTCTCTCTTTCTCTTTCTGTCTCTCTCTGTCTGTCTTTCTCCTTATCTGTCTCTTTCTCTCTCTGTCTCTGTCTGTCTGTCTCTCTCCCTCCCTCCCCGTCCCTCCCCTACTGCCACACACAGATTGTTATGGTCAGCCGTGGTATTAGGAAAAGAGTGCCCTGTTTGAAAAGAGGGAAGGTTCTCACAAGTCATCGCCCTTTCATTGTATTTGTGTGTTTCATTTATTTCTAAAAGACTTTGCTCCAAAGTGACTGCGCATTAGCTGTTGTTCCCACTGATATCTGACTATGCAGTAATAGTAATCTGTGGGTATATTAACACAGGAAAACTATCATTGGCATTATTATTCAGTAGCTGTCAGCCATAGAGAATCAGCAAATTTATTCTGCATGGCTCCAGCAGACCCAATTATGATCAAAGACTGGAAATTGTAGGGAAGCATCAAATTGGTATAGATGACAAAAGATAAAAATGGCAATTGTTGGAGGACAGGCACTCTAATGTAGATTTTTACACGAGTTTGATCATTCTAGAAAATAATTTGGAACTATTTCCCAAGGTCTATGTTGTTTTTTTGACACAACTATACTATAATGAACAAATCAATAAAAAAGCATTTATTAAGTGTCTAGTGCATACTAGGATGGTTAACTATATACATATACATCAAAGAAGCCAAAGACAGTGAAAATGGACCCATATGTGCTGAAGTATTCATAGCAACACTCTATGTTGTATTGAGGAATTGGGCACAAAGAAGCGGCCCCTCAGTTGGGGAGTGTCTGAACAAATAGTGGCACATAAATTGGTAATAGAATATTATCATGCAGTAAGAAGGGATATATGTGAAGAATTCAGAAAAATTTGGAATGACTCATATGAACTGATGCAGAATGAAATGAAAAGAATCAGAACAACAATTCATATGAGGACAATAACGTAAAGGGAAGCAACTTCAAAAACTATCAGCCCACTGTTCTCCAAAGTAACCAAGAATGCTTATAGAAGACTCAGGCTGAGTCTTGGCAGAGGGCTGAGGGTCTAGAGGTGCAGGAAAAGAGACAGATTTTTGATGTGGTCAAAGAGTTTTGCTTGACTCCACTTGCTGGTTATAAGGCAGGCCTTCCATTTTGGAAACGGCATTAAGTAGGTGGTGACAGAGATACAGAAATAAAAGAAAAAGAATCAATAAAACATTAAAATTATGGAGGAAAAAACTGAGAAGGGAACACAAATAAGGCAATTTTGCTACAATATGGTTAAATTTAATACAGTCTTTTAAAAACCAAGAAAAACATAAGAGAAATCCCATGACTTCAAACACAGTCTTCTTTTTTGCTCTTAATATATACTAAAATGCTTTTGGTTTTGTGGATAATTAATAAGTCCATCATGAAAAAGAAAAATACTCAAGAAAAAAGGAGGCAGATTTGATCTACTGATTAGAGTTGTTAAAAAGCGGAATGGTAGGTTTCCTCTCACAGAGGTCTTCTTCAAAGCCTTATGAGCACATATCAGGAATAATAATTAACAATAGCACTCATAACTATTAATGTATTTATACTTAAATAGCACTTACTCTGTGCCCAGCACTGTGCTAAATGCGTTACGACTACTGCCTCACTTGAGCATACTATGACCCCGGGAGGTAGGTGCTATTGCGATTCTCATTTTACAAATGAGGAAACTGAGGCAAGCAGAGGTTAAGTGACTTGTCTAAGATCACACTGCTAGTGAGTGTCTGAGGCTGAATTTGAATTCAGGTCTTTCTGACTGTAGGGCCCAGCGCTTTATTAATTGTGTTAACCTAACTGGAATACAGTAGAGAGAATTCCTGTAACTGGATGAGGGAGGGGTGGGAAGCAAAAGAATGGAGAATCACAACCCACGGTGTCAGAAGCGCTAAAGGGATCACGAGTGGTCTAAACGACTCCTGATTTGCTTTCTATTGCTATCACAATCACTATTTATTCATTCCAAACCAACAGTCCATGGTTCTATGAAATGATAAATAGTTTGGTTGCGTCTAACTCAAAAACAAATATTTCCAAATATCTACCTTGACTATGATTACTAAAGGGTCTCAAGTGGTAAAATGAATAGAGCACTGGAGTTAGATGTTCAAAGACATGAATTCGAATCCTGCCTTAGCATTTGCTAGCTCTTTGACCACGGGCAAGTCATTAACAGCTTAGACTACTGTTACCATCATCATCGTCATCAATCATCATTATCAATATTGTAAGAGAGGAGGGGTTCCCACAGGTGGTGAGGCCCTCTGTGCGGTGAGGGCTGTTGCTGGATATGACCTGAAGGAAGGTGGAAGAGATATCTCTTACCTCTTCTCCCCTGCTCTCTTCAAGGGAGACTTTCAGTCCTGTCAGGAGGGGAAGCAGGAGATTCAGGATGGGAACGACTACCAGGCTAGAATTATATCTATCTGTTCCTTTAAATATTATTAATCTAGGGAATATTATTGGGTTCAATCTACATCTGATCACTTGATCATTTGGGGGAAGGAGGACTCCAAGCTTTACATCCAGAGCTTAACCCATTTCCCACCAAATACCAATTCCGTAATGAATATACATGCAATAGTAAAAACAAAACAAAACAAAAAACCCCACCAAAATCCCAATTATCCAAATCATTTATTGCTGTTGTTCAGTCATTTCACTCATGTCTGACTCTTTGTGACCCCATTTGGGGTTTTCTTGGCAAAGATATGGACTGATTTGCCATTTCCTTCTCTAGCTCATTATATAGATGAGGGAACTGAGGCAAACAGGGTTAATTGAATTGCCCAGCACTCTTATCACCTAGCTGATCCAGCATAATACTATAATAGCAAATAAAAATAAAAAAAAACAAAACTGTTTGGGAGTGACCACTTGATTCTAAGTCCTAAAAAAATTGATTGGCCAGTTCCAGCTTCATTTTCCCCATCAGTAAAAATGAAAATAATAGTGCCTTTTTTTTAAAAGCTACTGATCCTTGAAATGCTTTGATCCAGATTTATTGTTAATGTACAATGACATCCTGAGTATGAGCCCTTCCTCTCTCAGTACAGATAAACACCATATCAGCCTTTAAAGGATTAGAAAGTTCCACAAAGAGGTGTAACAGCAAGAATCCCAGCCTATATAGGAGGGCCTGTACAGCAGGTTCTTAGATCTGCTTTTCTAAAAGGAAAGCAACCTTTGAGACATCAACAATCTCCTTTAATCAAGCACATGTTATCATTTGCTTTGTTCAGGGAAAAAGGTCAGCAACCTGAACTTCAGAGAAAATTCAAACAGAGAAATAAAGACCAACAGACAGGGCTTCCTACTGTCTGTCCATAAGCAGTACATACATCACAGATCAACAGACAGATCCAACTGTCTGACCATTACATACATACATGGTTACCAGAAAGAAGCACTAACATCTGGGTTTTCAAAGCCTGGAACTCCTTAGTGGTTACTCAGAGTCTCATCGGGCCAAACAAACACTTCCAAAGAGTAAGCCCCCCAAAAAAAACCTCACCTCAGAGTATATACCAGAGGGCATTGCAACCCTCATTAGAAATTAACAAAAGGTATGGGCCTTCCTACAAAACAAATCTCCCCTAATCAAGCTTCCTTTAATGGGCAGGCCCATTAATAAGTGGGGAAGATCTTTAACTCTCACTAACATAATTAACATTACAAGAGGTTAACTAATTTGCCCAGAGTCACACAGTCAATATGATTAGAAGGGGGATTTGACCAGTCTTCTTGGCTCAAGGCCAGCTACTCTTTCTACATTATGATTTTTCTGTTCTATGACACAGAGACTATAGTATTGTAGTGTTTCAGTTATCACAGAAATAACCCAAGATTTTTTTTTTAAAGTAAAATTTTTTAAAGTAACATTTTGGGTTCAAGCTTAACTTTTGAAAAAATAAAATGAAATAGGAAAGGAAGGTGGTATGATGCTTTTATGTCATGATTTCCCTTTAGCCATTGTAGAAAAGTGAATTTGAAAGGGGACCAAAAAAATCACAAAATAATCATTTAAATCTTCTATCAGTTCTGAGGGAAGCCTCATGTTTCTCACAGACCTGAAACTGAGACAACTGACCCATTTCTCATTTGGCAGCCTTATTGTCCTTTAACAAAAGTTTGTAATACTAGAAATTGTAAATTACCAAGAACCCTCACACTGAGTTTCATGTTCAGTGACCCACAGTGCTTGGCACACAGTAGGTACTTAAATATTTACTGACTGACTCAGATAACAACATCAACAATGATAATGAAAGCAGTGTAACCTCTATCCCAAAGCCCATTGGTATGGGTCTCTCTCCTTTTTGGAGGGCATGAATGCCCTCTTCTCTGGGGTGGAGCTGGTGAGAAATGATAACGCTCCGGCTTTTATCAGTCCCTTTGGAGTCTTCCTTTGGGATTCATTAAACTTTGAGTCTTTGGGGGCATTCTATCAGCACCAAGTCTCTTAGGACATTTCTGGCTTCCTGCTTCAAAAGAAAAGATGGAAGAGGTCTAGCCTAGTTCAAGTCGGTGAAGACTCTAGGAAGATACCGAAGGAGCTGGCAGTGTCCCTCATGTCCCTATCCCTAGCTTGCTACACTAGAAATTTCAAAGAGTTTCCCCATGGGTGAGATCTCAGACTCTCTCTTTTGGTTGAGCTGAATTATCTCACTCCCAATGGCAGCAATCCTTCATTCTATATTGTCTGGTATATGTTCTCCTATGTATATCTTCTATAGGATTTGGACAGCTAGGTGGCAGCTAGATAGAGTGTCCTGCCAGAAGCCATGAAGGCTCATATTCCTGAATTCAAATCTGACCTTAGACACTTACTAGCAGAGTGATCTTGAGCAAGTCACTTACCCCTACTTGCCTCAGTTTCCTCATCTGTAAAATGAGCTGGAGAAGGAAATGTCAAACCTGTCCAGTATCTCTGCCAAGAAAACCCCAAATGGAGTCACAAAGAATTGGACACAACTGAAATGACTGAACATCAACAAGCTATTATATCTACCACTTATGTTCACCCAGACCTTTCCACAAAGGTCCTTTACACAGCCCCATAACATCCTTCCTGTCATGTGTGGTTTTTACTGTGTCATAGTTCATGAAAAGAGATTTGTTGTCACAGGGAAAATCTTTTGGAGATAAGGAAATGTGATCATTAAGTGAAGTTTTTTGGACCAGACCCCTGATTTTCTTGGCACAAAGAGCTCTCAGTTAGGAAACTTCCTGATCCCCTTTACAACTGACATTCTTAGACAGTTATTGCTGCGTCCAGAGAGGTTAAATCACTTGTCTAGGGTCTCTGATCCCTGCAGCTACTGTATTTAAGAAGCAGAGTTTCAATCTAAGTCTCCCTGACTCCTACACCCCTGTTCTCTCCCCACTATTCCCAGCTGCTCCTCAGCTAAGTCGATATAGAAATATAAAGGTATTCAGGCCCATAAAATTGCATTAAAGAACACACACAGGCATAGGGGAAAATCTAGGCTCTGTAAAAACAGAGGATTTCAATAAAAATCTTTTAAAACACAGAATAATAGGAACAAAGATTTTAAAAATCAATTTCCTCTGTCATTCTTATGCCCATGGCCTTTGTAAAAACTCAGTCTTCACAAGATGGCAGATGCCAGAGATAGAAAGTTCAGTAACCTCTGCAGCAAATACAGCCGATACAGGTGATTGAGGGAAATAATAATTAATATTATATATAATATATATTATAATATGTACATATTATAAAATGTATAATTATATATAATAAAGAAAAAACAATGGCATTTATTAAACACCTCCTATGTGTTAGACACTGTACTAAAGGCTTTACAAATATCTCATTTATCTTCATCATAACCCTTCAAGATTGGACTGTTATGATCTCATATTGCAGTGGAGAAACCTGAGGCAAATAGCTTGCTCAAGATCACTGAGCTCTGAGCTCAGGTCTTCCTGACTCCCAGGCTGAACACGCTCACCATCTAGCTACCTCTGGAATGGAAATGGACCTCAGAAGTCATGTACTCCAGTCCCCTTATGTAACAGAAAAGGAAGTGAAGTGGCTTACCCAAAGTCACATAGTGAGGGACAAAAATGGGGCTAAGTAATAGCAGGTTCCTTCCTGCAGGTCTTTATGGATTGCAAAGCACTTAACATATGTCATTTCAATTGATCCTCATCATACTCCTAGGAGAGAGACAGTGGAAGCATCATTGTCCCCATTTCTTAGATGAAGAAACTTAGGAGCATAGATTTAGAGCTAGAACAGACCTCAGGGTCCATCTAGTCCAGCCCCTTCATTTCAGATGACTTACCTAAGGTCACATGGGCAACGAATGCCAAGGTTAGGATTTAAACCCTGGTTCTCCAATTCCAAATCTAGCACAGTGCACTGATTCCCAGCAGAATGACTTCTGCCTCACCAAAGTGAAGTGACTTGCTCACAGTCACACAAAGGCAGGGCAGAAATAAAATACAGGTCTCCAGATTCTCTGGGTTCTTACCTCTTCTGTCAAGATCCCACTAGGATCCCTCCATCCCAGAAGTGGAGAGGATGGCAGTGATTAGAGACTCATAAGATCCTTGATATGAAGCTGGAAAGCTCCATAGGTCATCTGCATGGGGGTCTCAGCTCTGTCTGAAGTTCTTGCTATGTGTTACTGTTCTGCTCTAAGAGTTGGGTCTAAAGAGATGAAAAAATGACAGAGATCATGCCCCCAAAGGAATTAGCAGTCAAGGGGGTGATATGGAATGTATAGGGTACTTGACCTAGAGTTAAGAAGTTAGTTTTTGTAGTTGTTTTTGGTTTATGTTTTTTTCAATTGTATCTGACTCTTCATGATCCCATTTGGAGTTTTCTTGGTGAAGATTTGGAATGGTTTGCTATTTCCTTCTCCAGCTCCTTTTGCTTATGAAGAAACTGAGGCAAACAGGGTTAAGTGACCTTTCCAGGATCACACAGCTAATAGTTGGTAGTTGTCCTTCATTCTCAAAGAAGACTAAAATAACATCACTATGTTGGAGTCAAGATACAGTGTGTCTGATTGTGGCTGGTTAAACCAACACAAAACTAGGAATGCTCTACTGCAGGTTAGGCACAGGTAGTCCACATGAACAACTGGAGTGGAGATGTCTCTAAATTTGCATATCTCACTTTTTTTTGGAACCACTGAAATTTTGCTTAATTCATAAAGCATGGCACCTTCTTTCATGTAGGCATGTCATGCTGGGTGGTTCTTGGCCAGCATCTCCTATGTCAAACCATCAATTCCAAAGTTCTTCAGAGAGACCTTCAGAGTGTTCTTACCTTGCCTCTTCCGACCTCCATGTGAACACTTGCCTTGTGTGAGTACTTTGTAAAAGAGTCTTTTAGGCAAATGTACACTTGATGTTCAAACAACATGGCCCACCCTTCTGAGTTATACTCTCTGCAGTAGAGTTTGAATGCTTGGTAATTTAGCCAGAGAAAGAACCTCAGTGTCCAGGTACCTTATCTTGCCTTATCTTAAGAACCTTCCTAAGAAAATTCAAATGAAATTGATTTGGTTTCCTGGCATGGCCCAGGTATACTGTTCAGGTTTCAGGTATACAACAATGAGGTTAGCACAATGGTTCCATAGACTTTCACTGTGGTTTGCAGTTTAATACCACTTCTCTCCCGCACTTTCTTTTGGATCCTTCCAAACACTAAGCTAACTCTGGCAATATAGGTGTCAACCTTATCATCCATATATACATCCCTGGAAAGGTAAGTAAACTTATCTATAACATTCAATATTTTTTCCATTTTCTGTGATTGATGGATCCATGCATGAATGGTGCGGGGCTGGCTGGTGGAGAACTTGTGTTTTCTTGGTGTTACGTGTTAGGCCAAAATTAACTCTAGCAGCAGAGACTAGAGCTATACTTTGTTCGTCTCAGACTCAGAGGCTGTGTTGAATACACAATCATTTGTGAACAAAAGCATCATGCACCAAGTTTACCCTCCACTTTAGTCTTGGCTTGCAGCCTCTTCTAGTTAAATAATTTTCGGTGATTACAGTTAAGTGTCTGAGGCCAGATTTGAACTCAGGAAGATGAGTACCTCTCCATAGCACCATCCAGCTGCTCTATGAAAAGAAAGGGAGCAACAGGCAAATCCGAAGGAGAAGTATGTTATAAGCATGGGAAAAGGCTTGAGCAAATGAGCAGAAGTGGGAGTTGGCAGAAGAACATCTCTATGCCATTCTGGTTAGAACATAAAGTGCAGACAATACAAAATCTGTCCATTCACTCATTATTTAGAACTCCAGATGTATTTTCCCCCAAAAATGGCATTAGAAATAATAGTTTTGTTCCTTAGCCAATCCACAGAAACTTAGATTTGCAATGAAAAGAGTAGAAAACAATTTTGTGGAGTAACCTTTCTCCTTTAAACATCATAAAATATATTTGAATAATTTAAAGCACTTTAAAAGAGAGACATAGCCCATAACGCCCTTGTAATAAATTATCTGACCTAAAGCAAGCCTGATGCCTGTGGGAATGTGGGAACTTAAGTTGGGCCTGGGCCATTAAGGTTCCCAAGTGGAAGTTGGAAAGGCAAAAGAGATGAAAATGACCTGACCCCAAAGGATGAGTGACAACATTTTGAGTAAGGCAAGGTGGATGAGCAACCACAGTCGAGGATGGAAATTCTAGTCTCTACCGGGCTGCTTCCGGGAGGGCTAGAGCACTTCCCTTCTAATTAAAGGGATTTAAAGACATGTAGTCCAACTTCCCTTATGGAAGGAAGAAAGGAAGGAAACTGAGGCCCAGAGAAATGATCATCACACAGCTAGGAAGTGGCAAAGTCAAGATTCACATGCAGGTTCACTAACTTGAAACTCAGTGTTTGGTTTAGTTTGGTTTTTTCCACTACTGAATGGAGAAAGGAGGAATATTGGGGCTGGAGGGAGAGGTGAGCTCTAATAGCCAACTCACCAGTTGGACAAACAAGTGGAAACCAAAGCAGGAAGCAGCAGCAAGCAGCAGGGCCAGATACCTGCAGCAGTGGTGCTTGGGAGGAGAAGAGGGAAAGGAGTCCCCATTCCTGGATAACATCAGAGATGCCTCAGTAGAGGCACCAGTTCAGAAGAGGGTCTTGGAAACCCTCAGAGGCAGAGTATCAAGGGAGAAAAGATTTGCACAGAGGTCCAAAAGGAGATGCTGAACAGACTAGGACTGCTATTCCCAAATAAGCCAAGCTTATGGAGCATAAATATAATGAAAGGCTAAATTGTGGGAAAAGGAATAAGTGTGATATGAGTTACCAGGAGAGATCATTGAGGATTTGATGGAGTACAAGAAGCCTTCACCAAAGAAGAGGGACTTGAGGAAAGAGGTGGGAATATGTCCTGACAGGAGAGGAGAATATTTCAAGTTGGAATGAAAGAAATGAAAGGGAGGAGAGGAGTAATATAGGCTTGTGGGACAGAGATTTGAGCAAGAGGATCTGTGTTGGAGGAATGATGGGAAATAGAGTTTTGCCAGAGGGGTACCCTCAAGGAGGGGATAGTGACCTGGTATGGAACACAGGAAGGACTGGTTACAAGTCCAATCTCTGTAGCTGGATGTGTGACCCTGAGTAAACCACTTCAATTGCCTGTCCCAGGCAATTCTCCAAGACTTTAACTTCTAAAGACAATGTTCACCTGCACTGATTAAAAGTAATTACATGTATTATTGAAACAACCGGTCTAATCTGAGGAGTGGGAAGTGGAGGGGTAAGACTAGACAGGAAAAAGGGGGAAGATTATGGAGGGTTTTGAAAGCCAGGCAGAAGAGTGAAAGGGTCACTTGGTCACTGGGATAAGTGTGCTGGTGTGCAGCCAAAACAATGCTCAGCTACTTCATGCCAAGGTTAGGGTTCTGCTTTTCTTTCCCATTTTCTAAAATCCCAAATAGTAATAGAAGGGCATTTGCTTACGAAAACAATTCTGAAAAAGACTTACAGAGTATTTATGAGCAATCCATGTCTCTCCCAAATGTTCTACTCCTTCTAGTCATACACATCATCGCAGACATCACCCAGACACTTTGTCAGGAAGAAGGTTTGAAATGTATGAGATGCCTTAAGTGTTCTCTAACAGAAAGGCTCCACAAATAGCCTCCCAGACCCACATTCTTCATAGAAAGGCTTCAAATGCCAGATGCTGATAGTGTCTCCTGATCGAGGCAACCAGAAATAGACTTCTTAATGTCCTATCATAATTGACATTGAGTCTCTTATCGCACCACTTGCCCATCTCTTAGGCAGAAAACATTCCTCTTTCCAGGAACTAGTCATTAGATCTTCCCTCACTATTGGCATTCCAGCTCAAAGTAGTTGGTGCAGAGTTTTTTTAGTCCTAGGGGCATAGTTGTGAAAGCTCAAGGTTTTAAGTCCTTCTCTTGACCTGAAAGTGGAAATGTGATGGAGACTTAAGCCAAGATGGTACCTCTGGGCCCTGATATGATAGAGATCTGAGTGCAAACATGAAACAAATGATTGTTGATAAGTCAAAAGACAATTCAATTAAACATACACCAGGATACAAATGGAATGAGTGAAGATAATCGAGATTTTCCCTGCATTAATGGATCTTTCATCAGGGAATACAGCATGTTCACAGATAAGAAAATATAGTTCTATCTATCTATCCATCTAATAGATATGCCTATATATGTGTATATTTATTTATACATGCACATATATGCATAGATATGTACATGTATATCTATGTGTTATATACCATATCTAGATAAATCCTTTATAGATATATTTGTATATCTACATTTATAGGTTTCTATATGCATATATAATACATGTATAGGAATATATGTATAGATCCATGTATAGCTACTGATATGTAGCTCTATCTTTATATTTATTGTGATTTCTCAGAGCTGTGATTTAATCAGGGGATAGAATGTCTGATGCATAGAACAATGTGTAGGTCAGTTTTACTGGAGCCTGGATTAGGGCCCCTCAAGGTTGGTTGAGTCCTTCATGTTATGAGAACCTCTGATACACAGTTATCTGTAATAAGCTGTTAATGGCATAAATGATTTCTATTCTGAAGGCTGGTTCTTGACACACACAGTAATTCCTGGGAGCCCTGAGGAAAAACCAACACCTGCCCCTGTTCCTAAGGCCTCACTGGCTAGCCTTCTACTACTATTGGGTCTCCTTTCTAGGTTGATTAAATAATTCAATTAATGAAGCACTCATTAATCACCTAGCGTGTGCTAGGGAACTGAGAATATAAAGGCAAAAATAAAACTGTCTCTTCCCTCAAGTAGCTTAAATTCTACAAGAAATTGGGTGCCTGCAACTGCTTAAACACACACACACACACACATCCCTAAAATTCTATCAAAGACTAACATAACATATCCATATATATAATGTCCTCTGATAAAAATTAAGCTGCATGTTTGTATGCTCCTCTTACAGAACTTAAGCTTAAATTATACATGTGTTTTAAATATATACACATATATGTGTGTATATGTATCAGGGTTAAAAACGTTGCCCAGTGTCACATAGCTAGTAAATGTCTGAGGCCAGATTTGAACTCATTTCCTGCTGACTCCAGGGCCAGCACTATCCACTGTACCAATTAACAGCCGTGTTCTATGAGGCCTATAAATATATATAGCTTAAGTTCCATCTGAGGAGTATATATATATGATATATATTGTGTGTGTATGATACTTGAGGGAAAAGACAATTTCATTTCATTATATGTATAAACATATGTGTGTACATGTGTGCACACATAGTACGTAAACACAAGATAATTTGGTTTGTGGTGAGGGAGGGCATTGGCAGCTAGAGCAATGAGGTCAGAGAATGATTTTTTCCTCTTTTTGCATCCCCAGCACTTAGCCCAGTGCTTGGTGCATAGTAGGCATTTAATAAATATTTACTAATTATTGATTGATCTGCCTCAAACAGAAGGCAGTGCTTGAGCTAAAGTTTGAAGGAAGCCAGAGATTCCAGAACATAAAGGACATAGGCTGTAGCGAGGTACAGAGATGGGAGAGGGAGTGTTTGTGAGGGACAAAAAGGTCAGTTTAACTGACCCATGGTATGTGGGAGGAAGAGGCTGCACAGGAAGGCTGGAAAGGTAGCTGGGGGCCAGGGATGGCTGTAGATACCAAATGTAAGAGTCTTGTGTTTGACTCTTGAGGGAACCACTGGAATTTATTAAATAGAAGGGAGACATGGTAAGACCTGCTCTTAAAAGACCTTTGTCAACAAACATTTATAAATCAACATCTTCATCTTCAAGTAGGGGATTAATGACTGGGCTGACAGAATCTCACAGAATCTCATAGGATATTGTTCTCCTCTTAGGCACTTACATTCTAGTATTTGCATCAGATTTATCTCTGTATAGTTTCATTGCTCATACCAGAGTTTATTATGCATCTTGAGGTCAAGAACCTTATTTTATTTATCTTTACTCACAAACTACAGTATAAGATAGTGTTCTGTACACAGGAGGCAAGGTCTAAATATTTTTTGAGCTATACCAAGCTAGTGGATGAATCAAACTAGATGGTGCAATGGATAGAGTGCTGGACCTGGAATCAGCAAGACTCCTCTTCTTGAGTTCAAATTCAGCTTCACACATTTACCCTGGGCAAGTCACTCAATCCTTTTTACCTCAGTTTCTTCAACTGTAAAATGAAGTGGAAAAGGAAATGGCAAACCACTCCAATATTTTTGCCAAGAAAACCCCAAACAGGGTTGTGAAGGGTCAGAAATGACTGAAAAATGACCGAACAACAGCAACAGTTAGGGAAAAAAGGGACCTCCTTGAAGTACGGTGTAATCAACTGCAAGTGTAATCAAGAGGTGATTGTCCTATCCTGTCCTTGGTGCTGTGGGAATAGAGGTAACAAGTAGTGCATTTTCAGAGTTCACAGGAATTAGGGAATGTGCCCATCCACCAACCAAACTCACAGTGCAAACCATATACATTCATAAACCATCAGTGTCTACCATGATATGAGCAACCCAAGTAACCTTGGGGAGATTTTTTTCACTCCTGCAGTATTATGGAAAACTGAAGAAATGAATATGTGATATACCCCCTCCCCAATATTCTGAGATTGTCTTTTTACTTGCAAGCACTCAGTTCATATTACAAAGGAAAATTTTATTAAATGGAGAAAAACAAAACAGCACAATCTGTAGTAAAAAGGAGATGATGATGATATTGTTACCATTTATATAGCACCATTTATATATATATATATATATATATATATATATATATAATATATATATTACCTCTTTTAATTTTACAGATGAGGAAACTGAGCTTGAAAGAGGCTGAAGTGACTTGCCTAGGATCACTCTGCTAGAAAGGCTGAGACAAGATTAGAGTTTAGGTATTCCTGACTTCAAGTCTAATGATCCCAAACTCCCAGAGTCACAGTCTGGAACACAAGATTTCCTCGGATCTAACATGGTCCCTGGCAGGAATAACTCACACTGGTGCCTTTATATGAAATCTTAGAACTACTGTTCTTTGCTTTCTGACTGCTCTTTCCATATCATTTAACCCTCTCTTCTGAGAGCAGGTGGGCTTTTTCAGTTATGGTGGCCATGGTATCCCAACTTCACCGTGAGGATAGACTACATGGGCTCAAGATAGAAGAAACCAGAGTCTTCTTTCCTTTTCTACTCTCTTGCTCTCAGGTAGGAGCCAATAAGATTCCTTCCACTTGGTCAAAGTGGGGTTAAATGTATCAAGGCATGCTCAGGAATATGCTGACCAGTTGTCAGGACTCCATGCATGTTTATTGAATTGAACCAAGCAAACTAAAAAGGAGAAGGGAGGAACACATTGTGTTCACTAACACTTCCATCTTGACATACCCCAGGAGTTACTCCAAGAATCTTACATCCATCCCCCTTCCCATCCACTCCTCTACTCTGCTGAAAGCAATGGAAGAATCCCAGCAGTCATAATTTTAGTCTTAGAATTGCTGAAGTAGACTTTAGTTTCCTGAGGGTTCTCTTCTGAATGCAACATTTAAAGAGGAAAAGAACTTCTAAATTATGAATTTCATCTAAATTTTACTCACTAGAGTGCTTTAATTTTCTTTTCCATTTCCTTCTTTGGGAGGAGAAATGGTTTATCCAAAGTTGATGTCTGTCCTCTGATTTCCAGATAAGAACAGTGTCCAAAGGACCTTTTGATTGAGTCAGTTGGGAAAATTTTCTAGGCTCCTGACTCGCTTTATTTCAGGGTTGGGGTTGGGGGAGACACCATAGGGAGGGACCTAATCAGATCAGACAGGGAGTGTCAGGGTGGCAGGTTCTTAGTAATGAAGCCAGCAGGGTCAGGAAATACGTCTATTCGCACAAACACCTTCCGTTCTCCTGCCCCACCCCCTCAGGACTCAGAAAAGCCTTATTTCAGCTAGACATCAGACAGGAAGGCATTTGTTTTTTTTCTAATGAACAGGTATCCCGCTGGACGTGCCCAACAGACGAAAGTCTATGACAGGAAAGGAGTAGGCAGAGTTCCTACTGAAATGTTCCCAGAGGTCACTTCTCAACTTTCAGGGTCTAACACTGTATTTTTCCATTACAAAAAGAATACACAAGGGGACCAAAAAGGAAAAAAAAATATGAGACACTAAAAGTTGCTGCCAGGACTAAAAGTTGCACCAAAACCGTATCAAAGAGAGTTATTTTGCCTGTACAGAAAACTTTGTATTTTCCTCTCCATTCACCCATTCCACCTACTCACTGCTGTCAATCAGTCAATTACAAACATTTATTAAGCATCAGATACAGGACAAGCACTGTTCTAGATACCATCCTTCTTCTACTTCAACACTGGAAGTTTCACTAAATGCCAAACAGGGATATTACAATCATATCCTATAATTTCTTTAGCCATTCTTAAATTGATGGGTATCTTCTTGGTTTACATTTCTTTAGCTGTTGTTCAATCCTTTCAATCTTCAGTGGCACCTGACTCTGTGACCCTATTTTGGGGTTTTCTTGGCAAAGATACTGGAGTGGTTTGCCATTTCCTTCTCCAGTTCATTTTACAGATGAGGAAACTGAGACAAACTGCATTAAGTGACTTGCCCAGAATTGCATAGCTAGTAAGTGTCAAGACCAGATTTGACCTTGGATCTTCCTGACTCCAGGACCAACACTCTATTCACTGCACCACCTACCTGCTTTATTACCACAAAAATAACCACTTTAAATAATTTTTTACATTTTGGTCCTTTCCCTCAATATTTCCTAGTGATATTCAGTGGTCTAGAGTTAATTTCTTGGCCATTGGGAAAACGTTGCCACTTACTACTTTCTTCTCCCCACCAGGAAGAAGAGTAAATTCTTATATAGCAAAGCACATGGAAAGCACCTGAAAAAAGTGTTGTCATTCCTTCATTCAGTCAGTCAATTATTTATAATCTTTATGTCATAGTGGGCATGGACAGGTCTGGCTACCAACCTACTACATTTTAAATATGTGCTCCTTGCCTCCATTTATATTCCAGAGCCATATTCAGAGGAACGAATAACAGTAAGGACAAATTTTCCACTTCTATGTAATCACAGTTTGGGCCTTAAAACGGTGTCCAGTAACACAGACTTGGATAACCTTAAGGCTGAATGCCCTGCTAAGACACCTGCTGACAGGGGAACCCTAATCTTTCCCAACACTTGTTTCCCATTGCAATGAAAGCACTCCCATTCTAAATGTTTCATATAAAGGCAATCATTTGTTTCTAGATGGTACAATCATTTAATAAAATGCCTTCTGGGTCTCCAGAAATAATATTCTCTCTCCTCAGCAACAAGGATAATTACCCAGGCATTGGGGCCACTAACTCAGTCCATCCCCAAGTGTTCTCAACTCCAAACACAAGGCTTTCAATGACAGTAATTTGCCATATGGAGGAGACATTTAATAAACTGGGGGGTGTCTTGCCAGAAGGGTGAAGCCACTCCCCCTTGTAATAATTATTTGTCTAATGTTTTAATCAAAGGAAGCAGCCTGACCCTCCCCTCTCATCCATATTCAAGCCACCACACTTTGTAGGTGTTAATCTCCACACCTCCAGGCATAAGAGGGGACAGGAAATTGGCAGCCCCTGAATTCCAGGAACCTGGAAGATAATATACCTGGCACTGCCCTTAATTATCTCGATTATGTAAATGCCTCTTGTTTGTCAACAGTAGAAAGAGATTAAATGGTCCAGCGGTGTGGGGAGCCTTGGAGATGCAAGCTTGGGAAGGCAGAGTTTTTAAAAAGCTATTTGCCAAACAGAGATTTTGGATTTTTTTTCACTTCCTCCCACGAGTGACCTATTAAAAGAATTATAATTAGTATCACTACTTATAACAGCAATATAGGGGAAGGGGAAGAATTTGGTTTTGTATATGCTTAAGAGACCTAATTGAATGTGCTATACAGACCAGTCCAGTGGTAGTATAGACTTTTTAATGCAATCAGGAAATACTTTTTATTGACCTAGCCCTGTCAATAAAGCATTGTTCTTTAGTATTCAGGGCCCTTAAAGAGATATTCATGTTTTTCTGAGCAGCATAGGTGCCTTTTTTTTCTCCCTGGTACATCCAACAAATAGAATGGGTTCTTGGCAATCTACCTATGGATGCCTAGAGAAGAGAATTTGGCCAGCTATGTCATGCATGGACCCCTTTGGCAGACTGGTGAAGCCTATGGACTCCTTCTTAAAATAATCTTTTAAGAATGCATCAAATAAAATGCATAGGATTACAAAAGAAACCAATTATAAATACAACTGAAATGTAGTTGTCCCCAGGAATATTGATGCATGCCTGAGAGATGCAGTGAACTAACACTGATTGGGTGTCCACCACACTAAATTTGGCACCAGTGTGGTGAACCCCTGAAAGTGAATGACTGCTTTATGTCAGGCTGAGAAGGAAGGAAGGTTGGTGTTGTCCTTTGTTCCCAGAGGATCAAAATGGCATCACTATGTTGGAGTCAAATTACAGTGTGTCTGACTGTGGCTGATCAGACAATTACATGCTCACAATGCTCTGCCACAGGTCAGGCACAAATAGTCCATGTGAACATTTGGATAGGATTCTCTAAATTTGCACATCTTGCATTTCTTTTGAGCTACTTCAATTCTGCTTTACTCATAGAACACAACACCTCTGATGAGGGCATGCCATGCTGGGGCAGTCCTGTGCCTGGGTCCTGGGTCTCCTGTATTATGCAATCAATTCCAAAGTTATTTAGAGAGACCTTGAGAGTGTACTTGTATCACTTTTTCTGACCACCTGTAGCACCAATGTGATATTCACAACATCTACAGGGACTATGAATCTGCCGGCACAGTTCTGAATCACAAAATATAACAGACTCACCTCATGGAAGACAGAACCAAAACATTTGTTCAGACACCAGAAAGTCAAATCCATAATAGCAACAAAGAAATCTGTCATGGTAACCAAGAAGTCTATACACATTATCTGGCCATCCCACAAACAAACACCTATTATCCTAGTTGTCTCCTTTCCCTGTCCTTCCCAGCTCTGACTGGTCTGACTAACTTCCTCTCAGCTCTGCTCCTGCTCCACCCCTTCCTGCTCCACCCGTTCAGCATGCTCTTCCCACCACATACAACTTCCAAGGCTTCCAAGTGATTAAAGCAGATCACATAGGCCTATTAATGGATGGGATAGATCTTCAAATTAAGCAAAAAACATTTATTGACAATACACCCCCATGTGAGTGCTTGTCTTGTGTGAATTCTCTATAAAATAGTCTTTTTGGCAAGCATATGTTTGGCATTCAAACAACATGACCAGTCCACCAGAGTTGGGCTCTCTATAGTAGTCTAATAACTTGGAAGTTTAGTTTGAGAGAGGACCTCATTGCCTGGTGATCTTCAGAATCTTCCTAAGACAATTCAAATGGAAACAATTCAGTTTCCTGGCATGACTCTAGGTTTCACAAGCATACATCAAAGGAAGGAAGGAAGGAAGGAAGGAAGGAAGGAAGGAAGGAAGGAAGGAAGGAAGGAAGGAAGGAATTTAGGGAAAGGAATAAGCATTTATATAGTATCTTCTATGTGCCAGGCACTCTGCTAAGTGCTTTAGAAATATTTTCTTATTTGAGATAATATGATCCTCACAACAACCCTGCTCTCTAACTTTTAGTGGGCAGCATTTCAAAGCAAGATTTCATAGTTTTTCATTCTCTGAATACCTTTCAGCTAAACGGCAAAGAGTGCTGAACCTGGACTCAGAAAAACTCAAGTTCAAATACTATGTGATCCTGGGCAGATCTCTTCTCTCAGTCTCAATTTCCTCATCTGTAAAATGGATATGATATCTCACAGGGTCATTGTGAATTTCAAATAAGATAATATATGAGATGCTTTGCAAACTGTAAAGCTCTATTTAGGTGCTAACTAGTATTATTGCTATTGTTTATAAAGGAGTTCATTGGGAAACTGGATACTTCCTCTTGAAAAGATCACTGGCACATAGAATCATAGGATTGTTGAAAGAGACTTTGGAGGTTATTGATTCCAACCCTCTCATTCTGCAGATGAGGAAACAGAGAGGTTGTGTGATTTTCCCAGGATCACAAAGCTAGTATATAAGGCAATATTGAACCTATGTCTTTCTGACTCTAAATGTAAATGGTGAAGCAGGAAGGAAGTTGACCCAAGACTTGACACATTCTAATGGTCCTCAAGACCAAAGAGACCTTGGCACTGACCTTTCAAATACCCCACAGGGGCCACTAAATAGATGACTTGCCCATGATTACACAGCCAGGGAGTGGCAGATGTGGGAACAGAAGCCAGGTCTCCTCCTCCTAGCTCAGTTTCTGCCCAGGAAGCTTTAATTCTCTAGGGGAAAGTATGAGAAGTTTTAGAAAAACCTTTGCTCACTGGAAATGGGGCCAAAACCAACACAATATTAAGCTTTTTTCTCTCCAAATAAGGCTGAAGAGATTAGTTTGGCATTTCCTGAAGCCAATACACTTCACCCACTATGGAGAATTGCCCCATTCTTAAGCCCTGTGAACCAAAGTACAGTAGAGGAGTCTCACCTCCACAGCCTCCTTTTGGCTTCTATCCTGCTCCCTGGGGGAAATGATATCAGCTCTGCACCTTTGAATATCTTTATTTTTTCTACTGAATTAAAAAAAATCATATGATCAATGATATTTTTGATATGGAAATAACTTTAGAAATCATTTGGTCATAGGATCATAGATTTTAGAGCTGGAAAGGACCTTATTAGTTGCTTTTAATTTGCAGATTTAAAAACCAACACCTTAGCTGTACCAGATTTCAAATTGTATTATAAAGCAGCAATCATCAAAACTACATGGTACTACCTAAGAAACAGAGTGTGGATCAGTGGAATATGTTAGGTATGCAAGACAAAACAGTCAATGACTATAACAATCTACTATTCGATAAATCCAAAGACCCTGGCTTCTGTGATAAGAACTCACTATTTAGCAAAACTTCTGGGGAAAAGTGGAAAACAGTATTGTAGAAATTAGATATAGATCAACATCTTACACACTATACCAAGATAAAGTCAAAATGGGTACGTGATTTAAATATAAAGACTGATACTATAAGCAAAGTAGGAGAGCAAGGAATAGTTTACCTGTCAGATCTATGGAGATGGGAAGAATTTATTACCAAATAAGAGATAGAGAACATTATGAAAAGCAAAATAGATAATTTTGATTACATTAAATTGAAAAGTTTCTGCACAAACAAAGCCAATGCAATCAAAATAAGAAGGGAAGCAGAAAACTGGGAAACAATTTTTATAGCCAATGTCTCTGATAAAGGTCTCATTTAGAAAATATATAGAGAACTGAGTCAAATTTATAAGAATATAAACCATTCCCCAATCGATAAATGGTCAAAGGATATGAAGAGGCAGTTTTCAGAAGAAGTTAAAGCTATCTATAGTCATATAAAAAATGCTCTAAATCACTATTGATTAGAGAAATGCAAATCAAAACGAATCAAAACAAACCAAAACAACCACATTCCACCTATCAGATTGATTAAGATGACAAAACAGGAAAATGATAATTGTTGGAGAAGATGTAGGAAATTGAAACATATGCATTATTGGTGGAATTATGAACTGATCTAACCATTCTGGAGAGTGATTTGGAACTATGCCCAAAGGACTACAAAACTGTAATACCACTTCTTCTGTATCCCAAAGAGATCATAAAAATAGAAAAAGGATCCACGTGTACAAAAGAATTTATAGCAGCTCTTTTTGTGGTGGCAAAGAATTGGAAATTGAGGGAATGCCCATCAATTGCAGAATGGCTGAACAAGTTGTGGTATATGAATATAATGGAACACTATTGGGTTATAAGAAACAATGAACAGGCAGATTTCAGAAAAACCTAGGAAGATTTATAGGAACTGATGCTGAGTGAAGTGAGCAGAACAGGGAGAACATTGCACCTAGTAACAGCCATATCGTGCAATGACTGACTTTGATAGACTTAGCTCTTCTCAGCAATGCGAAGATCTGAGAGGACTCCAGAAGACTCAGGATGGAAACATCCACAACCACATCCAGAGAAAAGAACTTTGGGGTCTGAGTTCAGATGGAAGCATACTATTTGCTCTCCTTTTCATTTGTTGGGTTGTTTTGTTTTGTTCTTTCTTGTGGTTCCTCCCATTAGTTACAATTCTTCTTTACATCATGACTAATGTGAAAATGTTTAATATGAATTATAAATACAGCCTATATCTGATTACATGCCATCTTGGGGAGGGGATAAGGAAGAGAGGAGGAGAAAATTTAAAACTCAGAATCTTATGGAAGTGAATGTTGAAAACTAAAAATAATAAATTAATTATTCTTTTAAAAATAAGGAGAAAAAAACCCTGAGGGGCCTAGAGACATATTTAGATGGAGTTAGGTAACATATTGGACCTGTAGTCCAAGAAGACCAAATCTGGTCTCAGGCACTTATTAGCTGTGTGACCCTGGGAAAGTCACTTAACCTTTGCTGCTTTTAGTTTTCTCAACTATAACATGGGGATTGTGATAGCACTTGTCTCCCAGGGTGTTGTGAGGATCAAATGAGATAACATTTGCACAGCACCTAGTACATTCTAGGAGCCTTATAAATGTTTATTTCCTTCTTTTCCTAAAGTCTCCCAGACTTGCTAATCTTTCCATCTTGAGTTGACTTGAATTGCCTTTAAGTAAAGCAGAGTTGTGTAAAGTTACTCTCTTCCCTAGAGTCATCTAAGTCCAGGGGCAGGACAAAGATCAAAACAACTGGTGATGGCCCAGGATGCAGTGAGTGACCTTGGCCTTTCTCAATTAAGGTCTTTCCCAGACCTGTTTGTCTGAGGCAACACCCATTCAGTGACTTGAATCCAGTTTCACAAGTAGCACATGGCAGAGGCAGGGTTTGAACTTCTTAGATCCTTTGGACCTCTAGACACCACAGTGAACAGAATTGCCAGGCCTGGAGTCAGGAAGACTCCTCTTCATGAGTTCAAATATGGCCTCAGACACTTACTAGCTGTATGACCTTGGGCAAGTCACTTAACCCTATTTCCCTCAGTTTCCTCATCTGTAAAATGAGCTGGAGAAGGAAATAGCAAACCACTCTAGTATTATTGCCAAGAAAACCCACAAAAAATGGGGCAGGACTGAAAAATGACTGTACAACAATAAAAAAGGAGCATATCTTTAACAAGGGAGAAATAAATATGTAATACATCATTCAACACACATATACACATATACACACACACACACACACACATATACATACACACATACACACAAATAAAACGAGAGGGAAGAAATAGTCACTGAAAGGATCAGGAAAGGACTTCTAAAGGAGTTAATGTATGAAAGTGTCCTTCAAAGGAGTCTGATTGTATGAAACAGAGTTGAGGAAGGACAGTATTCTAGGTTTTGGGGAACATCCCATCCCGAGGTACTGAGGTGAGAGATGGAACATTGTACACAATTTGAGTGGACCATTGAGCAAAGATCAGACAAGGAAAGATGGGAGAGGAAGACAATTTAGGCAGTCAGGAAAAGTTTTTATTTGAAAACTTAGAACTCCAGAGTGCTTATTTCCTGCATGTGCTTGCTGACTGTATCTTGACATGACTACTCATCATAACATTAACACTTTCTGATTCTCTCTCTGCCACTTGGATGGAATGGCATCAAATCTCTGTATGAAATGAATGACAAATATACAAGACAGTCTCGTGTAAGATGCTCTAGGCTTCCCTACAAAGAAAAGCCAGGGACTGGAGAGAATTTAGAAGTAGATTTACAACTCCTCCCTCTTTGTTCATTTCTCACTAAACAAAAACTTTAAGCTTAAATATGGTAGAATCTGAAAAGACCTCAAATTGATTCACCTCCCCACATTATTGGTGGATGCTGGGACAAAGGGCTAGGAAATGTACCTTTGGATGGCCTGAGGATCACTGAAGACCTGTCTGTCTCTCTGTGTAATTCTTTGTCTTTCTCCGTCTCTTTGTCTCTATCTCTCTCAGTCTCTGTATCTCTCTGTCTGTCTTTCTCTGCCTCTATCTCTTTCCCTCTGTCTCTCTCTGTTTTTCTATCTATAATTCCCTCTTTCTCTGTCTCTTTGTCTCGACCTCTCTCTCAGTCTTTCTCTGTTTCTGTCTGTCTCTCTCTTTCCCTGTCTCTGTATTTCTCTCTATCCATTTTAACTCTTGACTTGTGAGATATACTTGGTACACAGTGTAACATGAAAAAGGTGCTAGGATACAAGTTTTGCCTTTTCAATTTTTTCCACACTTCAGAGTTAGCCAAGACACTCACTCCAAAATTGGCCAGCCTTCAGTGCCTGCAAAGTGTTTCTGGAACCGATGTTTATTGTACCCTATTCTGTACTTGCCCAGTACAGCATACACAGCCCACCAAGGGACTTTCCCTTGCATGTTCAGCCGTTAGCACTGAATCTTCTTGGCACAGCTTTTGGTAACTGCATATTCTCACACCTGCCAGCACTGGAAAGTTCTAGAAATCAGGAATCCTTGCCAGGAATTCCTTTAGTGCTGTCTTCATCTCATCCAGTTCCTCACTCTTGTGGCTGATGGAGGTGTAATCCAGTCTCTTGAACTTGCTTAAACCTGGTGAGGTAACAATGTCAGTGGAAGTCACCTGGACCTACCATACTAGAGAGAGGACACAAAAGGAGAAAATTGGAGTCCTGGATTTGTAATTGGGTTCTTCCTCTAACCACATTTGTAAAGCGCTTCATGTTGAGTACATAAAGATTTAGAATGAAAAAGAACCTAGTCCAACCCTGCATTTTCCAGATGAGGAAACTGAGGGTCGGAGAGGAGACATGTTTTATCTAAAGCCACACACATAGCAAAGAGCAAAGCCAGAATTAATATCCTGACTCCAGTTTTTCCTACTGACCCACTCTTTTCAAAATTCCCTCTCACTCAGCATTCTCTTTTATCCTCACAATAATTCTGTGAGGCAAATGTGGCAAGGAATATTCATGGTATAGAGAATAGGGTCAGTCTCAGAGCCAGGATAACGTGTGAGTTGTGAGTTCAAATCCTGCCCCTGACAAATACTGACTGTATGAACCTGGGTAACTTTCTTAATTTTTTAGTGTTCTAGGAAACTCTCGAAGACTATGTTACCCAGAAAGTGCTAATCTATATTGTTACAGGTAGTTTCTTTACCAGAATTCCTGTATCAGTGAAGTCACAAATTAAGTTCTCTTAGGATTCTCATGTTATAAGTGTCACTAAGGAAACAGGTCGAGATGCTTACCCAAGGTTTACTAATGCTCAGTACTTTACATCGTGGTTGGACACTAGGTTATATGTATCATATGTAAAGTATAAATATTATCTTTGTGGGGAAAGTGATTCCCCGGCTTGGACAAGTATAAAGAGAACCAGGTCAGTGAGCCAGCATGTGAACAGAGCAGGAGTACTTGCTGAGTGTAGACAAAGGTCTATCTGTGCATTTAGGGGCACTAGAAGAAATGAGAAGCTGCAGTCGTTGGACAGGGACCTCTCTCATTAACGTATCTTATATCAACTTTTTTTATCCTCTGTTATATACTTAGTTGCCTAGACAATGGACTTTCTCACCCGAGAGTAAGGCTGCCTCTATCCCTTAGAATTCTTAAAGTGTGATACCTCTGAGCAATTGAGGTGTCCCTTTCTAATTCTATCAGTTCAAGCTTTCATTTTGGTATGTTTTCCTTGATATTAGTCACCAGTGATCAGTATCCCTGTATCATTTAACCACTTAACATCAATTAGCTTTTACAAAGGGCTATCTACAAAAAATATATAGCAAGGAAAAATTACAAATATTTTCTACCCTGAACACCTAGAGGCATACGCTCCCCTATCCAAGAATATGTTGATAAATGTTTAACAACCAGACTGGGGGTGGAGGGGTATGTATGACATACTTGTGAGCTTAATTTGCGTTATCAATGTCACTTCTTTAATTCTAGACAATTAAAAAAACCAAACCTTAACTTGGGTCTGATTTCAGAGGTGCATATGTTCATATTAAAAATTTAGCAATTGGTCAGCTTGTTGAGAGAGCTTGAGCTCTCTCCTACACATCCCTGCCATATAACACTTTATGGTCTGGTAAGAGTAGACTTGAACTTTAAGGATGTCACTACAAAGCATTCACCCCATCCTCAACAAGTTCACTTCTGAAAATAGCATAGATGATGGATGAACTGTTCTTGGCTGCCTCAGGGTCCCCTTCTGGTTCTACAGAGTCAGAAGTAGATGCTTCCCCTTCCAGTTAACTTGATAAAGTAAAAGTCAGGGTCTGGGTTGGGTTTTCAAAGGAGGGGCAGGGGAACAGGAACACACCATTACAGTTTTCGATTACTAGTATTTATCAGATTACATCTTTTTCTCTACCTCCTTCTTTGAAAAGAGAGAAGGGGAGGAAAAAAGAAAGAAAAATATGAGAGAATATAATAGAGGGAAATATATCAATAACTATATAACTGTGAAGGTAAATGGAATGAACATAAAATAAAATAGAAGAGGGTAATAGAATGGATTTTAAAGCAAAATCCACCGTTGTTTATAAAAAGTATATTTGAAACAAATATTAACCCAGAGTTAAAGTGAGTGGATGAAGTAGGATTTATTAAGCTTCAGGAAAATTTTAAAAAGCAGTTACAGCAATCTTCATGTCAGACAAGGCAACAGTAAAAATAAACAGGGGTTTTAAAAAATAATCAGGGAAATTACATTATGCTCAAAGATACCATAAATTACAGGCTCTCATTTTTTTCTTTTACTGTATCACTCTACATGTATCCAAAAAATGATAATAACATGACAACAAAATGACATTAACAAGAACTAACTTGGATACGGTGCTTTAAAGTTTATGAAGAAAATATTATCACATTTCATACAATATTTAATATAACTGATAGCTTTGACAATTTGCATTATAGAAAGGACATTTTTATAATTTCCCAAGGCAGAAAGATGACTTTTGCCAGAATCCTTCTAGGCAATGAATGAAATGCATATTCTAGAATAGCTTGGCAAGTTGGACTGGCCGTGAGCTACTGCTTTGGCTTGGTTTGAAAAGAAAGTCCCTCCCAGGGGGGAGGAACCGAGCCCAAAGGCGAGAAAGAACTCTGTCCATACAAGTATGGGGACAAGAAAAAGTGACTGACAGGTTCCTTAGCTAGAATACTGCCACATTGCCACATCAAGGCTCAATAAGGAAAAAAAAATAAGGATTTATAATGCAGCTTCATTTTATATGTATATATGTATATATGCATGTGTACACATACATATACACACATATATACACACACACTTGTATACATTTGCACAATATATACACACATATATACATATATGTTTACATACATTTACACACATTTGTATTATACACACATATATGTATATAGTGGCTTTTCTATTTTCTGCCTACTTTTGGAAAGCTGGCCCCTAAGGATACTAAAACTATTTAATGCTTTAAAAAAAGAAAATGCACTTACATATTTTTAAAAAATAAAATGGATTGTTCTCTAATGATTCACCCAACTAAATGGCTCATTGACCATCTCATATTTTAAAAAATATGTATTTTCTAAGGTATGTTTGTTGTGACCAAGGTTCATCTGTCTTTTAAAGATGCCTAGGGTTTGCCTAAAAGACCATTCACTTTTTCATATGAAGGGTCCCTATCCCAAAATAGCCCATTTCCCTCCAACATGATAAAGAAACGGTAATGACTATCGAAAAGAAAAGTGAAGCTAGAAAATACCTCTGGTAAAAAGGCCCAATACACAGTAAAAAGTTCCAACATTCTGACAAAACAGTATAGAGCAACAGAAGACAAGTGAGACTTGGGATCTGAAACTCTGAGTTTACTATATGGCTCTTGGGTAAGTCATCTCAATTCTCTTTGACTCTTGGTCTTCATCTATTAGAATAAAGATGAAAATTCAATTCAATAAGTACTTACTATGTACAAGACACTTTACTATCTCTCAGACCGACAAAGACAAAAACAAAACTTCCCTGCCCTCAAAGAGCTCATATTCTTCTACTTGTATCCTCACCTCATAAGGATGTTGGGGGAGGGAAAGTGCTTTTGTAAAGCACTACAATAACATAAGCTATCTGTCAGTACCTCCTCCTTCCTCAGACCACTGCCAAGAACGTTGGTAAAGATAGATGACAACTCAGAAGAGATCCTCCCACTTGTATTTATAGGAATTTGATTGGATTTTATCACAATAAGCTCGTGTTGAACGAGACAAGGCAAGTTTTATTCATGGCCAAGTTTTCTCTCCATAAATCAAGTAAAGTCCTCACTCAAGATTGGAAAACTGCATAAATTGTGCACTTTTGTTGATAAGCTCTCAATTTAAGAAGTAGTCACACTGTAGAGCTTTCTAGATAGTTCTGATTTCCCAGAGTCAGCTCATCAGGTCCCTACATGTCTTAAAATTCATCAAATTCATCATTCCCATTCCACAGATTAGTTTCCTCAGGACTCCTGGGTTCTAGTTCTAACTTTGCCATTGACTAGTTGTATAACTTTCAACTAGTCATTTACCCTCCCTGGACCCTCCTTTCAAATTCTCTTCCTCTTCAAAATGAAGGCATTGACCAGCTGTTCACTAAGGTCTTCCATCAGTACTATGGGTCTTTCTCTTAGGCAAATTTGTCCTTGTTTTGCACCTAATCATTCCTCTACAAAGAGATAGTCTCTGTCTTCTTTCAGTTTACTGTTTATTTGACAATGCAAATTATACATTCTGGTTTTAAATATTCCTAACTCAGTAGTAGGGTAATTTCTTATAGTGGATCTTCATCTCATCACTTCCATCTCCTAAAATACTTAGCAGCTTCCTTCAGATTTCAGTTTGGGTTCTATCTCCCATAGGATACTTTTCCTGATTCCCCTTACCACTCCTTCCCTCTTGAAATTATCAGGTACTTATCTGCCTAAATGTTATATCTCATAGCAGATTGCAAGACCTTTGAGGGAAGGGACTGTTTTTCTTCTGGCACAATGAATGTTTGTTAAATGGAATTGACTCAGAATACCGCTATGCTGATAAATTCATGCAGATTGCTGACTGCCATTACTATCCAGAGGGAAATAAGCTAGGTCATCTGGAAACCAGGGGTCAGGAACAGTCACAGTCTGCTGTCCCTGGAAACCTTGCCTAACATCCTGAGAATTGATGAAGGCAGTCTCAAGTCTGCTCCCAGGCCCCCCTGTCTGAGCGTCTTTATCTCCTGGCTGCATATAATCACTGCTCAAAACTGGTGACTCAGAGCAAATCAATTTCAGGGTTCAGCTGTGATTATTCAAGGCTTCATAGAAGCTTCAGCTTTTCAAAGAGCACCATGCAAATGAGCATCAATGCCAAAGTCTGGAGTGATTAAGCCGAAGCCTCAAAGAACCCAGGCTGTCTGGAGTAGTAAGACAGCCTCAAAATCAGAAACGAAATTCCCATGATGAGAACTGTTTTACCGTAGTGTGCTTGTTTACTGCCATCAGATGTAAGATCCCATTCAAATGACAAGTGTGGAAGAACAGGGGATAGACAATCTCTGTGAGCCTACAAGCTTTTCAGAGTCCGTGCCCAAATCTCGACTTGTGTCTGTGGCAGTGTTTCCACTTGCCCATGTAGACTATGCCCACATAGATCCATCATGAAGCTCTTCCGCACTCCACTAAGGGTCCCCCATGGAATGTCTTCAACTCTGAGTTGGAACATAAGATATCGAGAAAAATCTTTAAAGGCTTTCTCTAAAATAGCAACTCTTGAGAGAAAGCTGCTTATAGTTTCCACCATTTTCCTTTCTCCGTGATATGAGGGAAATATTCTTAACCTTCTAGGCCAGTTACTTAGCTCATCTCCCATGCCTGGAATGGTCTCTCTCCTTCACAATCTTGGGCTCCCCTGAAATCCTCTAGAGCTCAGCTGAAGTTCTGCCTCCTTTAAGAGGCCTCTCCTGTTTTCCCCCTAGTTATTACTTCTCCTCTCTACCAACATTGTTAATTTTGTATATAACCTATATTTAGAGATAGTACCAGGGATAACGTGTGGACCCTGAAGCCAGAAAGACCTCCATTCAAGTCCTACTTCTGACACATGTTGGCAGTGACACCCTGAGTAAGTCACTTGACTTCTCAGGAAACTCACTATAAGTTGCAGAGACACTTACCTATACTGGTAAATGGAGTTTTCTTATCTGGGAGTTTCCTATATGAAATCACAGATCCAGCCCTTAGAGCTATACCCTCTAGTTACTCAGCCCTGAACCTGCTGTATGTATGCTACACATACATCCTCAGAACCTAGCACAGTGCCTGGAACACATTCGCACTTAATAAATGCTTATTGATTGGTGTGTCAGAAGCATTGTTTGAACCCAGGTCCTTCTGACACCAAGGACAAACTTTTAATTGCAGGCATGCCTTGCTGCCTTTAAGGGAAAAGGTTTAAGTTCTCACCTTCTTCCCACCCTGAAGGCACCTGTTTTCCCTTTTCTCTCTCCTTGAGATAGATCATCCAAACCTCAGTAATAGTCTTTGCCACATATATTTTGACCTTAGTTACAAAACAAAACGGATGCTTCAGAATATGATCCAAATAATGCTTAATTTCTAGCAGGGTTTGTGTTGTGTTGTGGGGTTTGGTTTTGTTTTGGTTTTGGTTGTTGTTTTCAGTTTTGACCACCCATAGAGAGCTGTAGAATTTCCTGAATGATTTCAGGAAAAGAATAGCAAGCAATGGAACCATTTCCCAGATATTTTAGACTTTAGTCCCTGGGCTATATTTAGCATTGTCCATGTTGCAACTAGCTAGTACAGCATAATGAGGAAAATAATCTAAATACAGGGGTGTCCATAAAGGTTGAGTGATATTATTTGACTTCTCCTCCTCCTTCTCTTCCTTCTTCTCTTCTTCTCTTCCTTCTTCTCCTTCTTCTTCTCCTTTTCTCCTCCTCTTCCTCCTTTCCTCTTTCTTTTCTCCTCCTCCTCCTCCTTCTTCTTCTCCTCCTCCCTTTTCTCCTTTTTTCCTCCTCCTTCTTCTTTTCCTTCTTTTCTTCTTCTCCTCCTGCTCCTTCTCCTCCTTCTTCTTCTTTTTAGAAATTGTCACCTCTCCGAGCTGCTTTAATAATATCCCTCAGAGAATCAAGTGGAAGACATCAACATGACTAATTACATAACTGACAACACTAAAAAGCAGCTGAACTCTGAACAGATAGGGATGTACAATTTTCATCCTGGAGAACATGCTTTCTCTTAATAGAGAGGTGGTGACTAGGGATGTAGAATACAGTATATGCTGCCAGAAATGGTTACTATGTCTGCACTTAAATGTTTTCCTTTGTTACAAGGAAGGGTTCAATGGCTCAGGATGGGTGGGGAGTATCAATAGGAAATGACTGCTACGAAAACAAAAGAATTAAAAACAAAATGCTTTAAATAACATCTGATCACAAAAGATAAAAATGGACAATATCCTCTATATAAAATTGAAAAGTTTTATAAAAACAAATTCAATGCAATTAGAAACAAAACAGAAACAGCCATGGAGGGGTATCTCTACAGCAAATTTCACTGATAAAAAGTCTAATATAGAAGGAAATTGATATAAATATATAAGAATAAGAGTGCTCCCCAATAGATAAATGATCAAAGGATGTGATGACCATGTAGTTTTCAAAAGAAGGCATGCAAGATATCAAAAATTATTCTTCATGCTCCAAAGAATTAATAAGGAGGGAAAAATGCATCTCTAAGTTTCTATCTTAGGACTATTATACTAGTAAAGATGACAAAAAAGAAAAATGACAGTTATTGGAGGAGCTGTGGAAGAACAGGAAAACTAATGAACTTGATGGAGCTACAAATTGTTCCAACCATTCTAAAAAGCAACTTAGAATTAAACCTAAAAAAAGTCATAAGTGAATTACAGTACAGGGCATATTCTTTATCCCAGCAAAACTCAAAAAGTTCAGAGACATATGCAAAAGAGCCATATTTACAAAAAATATTTATGGCACATTTCTTAGAGCAAAATAGAAATAAAAAGCAAGCAAGCAAGGGGAATCAAGTGGAGAATCCTGAAATATTATTAATATGTGGTTATACTTTTGTACTAGTTGAAATTACTTAAGGAACAGATTCAGGGGAACCTAGGATGACTTGTATGAACCGATGCAGAGTACAGCGAGCAGAACCAAGAAATACTTTACAATATTGTAAAGGAAAGAAACTGTGAAAGACTTGAGATACCTGATCAATGGAGTAATCCAGTTATGACTCTAGAAAAAATGATGCTGAATCCAACCTCCAAGCAGAGAGATGATGGACAAGAGGTACAGAATAAAAAATGTATTTATTTGCAGACATATTCAAGGTATAAATTTATTTTGCTTGATTATACTATTTTTGTCACAAAGGAACACTTCCATGTGGGGCATGTAGGGTGGGAAGAATTGTACGGGAGGACAGATAGTGATAGTAATGCAAAAAGGGAAGGAAGGAAAGAAGGAAGGAAAGAAGGAAGGAAGGAAGGAATCAGGAAAGAAAGAAAAAGACAGAAAGGAAGATGTGAAACATTTGAAAAATATACAAAAGAGAGCAGAAAGAAGTTCAGAATAAGACAGACAAATGGGATAGATAAATTTAACATATACTTTTTAAAAAGCTGTATCATGTCTATAACAAATGTTATGGTTTCATATACAATCTTCTTTTTATTTTCTTCTTTCTATAGGGAAATGTTCGATTTTTGATGTTTTTTTAAACTGATAATAAACTAAGAACATTTTTAAAAGTCCCATTGAAGTAGTTGTCAAAGTTCTTTCATTTACCAGCTTGTTATATAGTTAAGTTAATAATAGTTGATATTTGCATAACACTTTACAATTACAAAGCACTTTACATACAGGGTCTCGTTCAATCCTCACAAATTCCATAAGGTAGAATGCTCAAGTACTGTTATATCCTTTTTAGAGATGTGGAAACTGAGTCGAGATAACTTAGAAAATCATAGATCTTGAGCTGAAAGGGACATCATGAAACTGAGGCCCAGGGAGGTCAAATGACTTGCTTGAGATCATACAGCTATTACATTTCAGAGAGGATTTCAGTCCAAGTCCTCTGTCTCCAAATTCAGTGTTCTTTTTTCAGGTTTTGACTTTGTTTTCACACATTTCATACCTTAGAAGGAAACAGAGATAGAGGATAAGTTGCTCCCAAATCTTCTCCTTTCTTTCTCTCTGCATATTTACAGCAGGTAGTTTAGTACTGTAAAGAATTGTGTATAATTGGTTAATCAGGACATCAAAGAGCAAGCAATGTCAGGGTCCCAATGTACACAGCGAAGTAGTCTTTTCTGGTGATAGACCAGATAAGGGTATTCAGAGGCCCAAAGTTCATTTGCATAAGACTGTCCTCATTGGTGGAATTTGATTGTTCAATGTGTCTGCCATGAGGAGTAGGGGAGCTAGTGAAAGCTCAAGAGAAGAGAAATCATGGTTTGTGCTCTAAGGGGCAAGACATAGGGTTCCAGATTCTCTTCAGAGAGAAGACGTAAAAGAGAGATAAAATCTCTGGGAAGAAACTTGGATATGAAAGCCAGCACCTCAGTCATGTCCATATCTATAGCTTACTACACTAGAGACTTTGGAGAATTCTCCCTTGGATGAAATTTGAGATTTTCTTTATTTGTTGAGATGAGATAGCTCATTCCCTGTGGGGGAGCTCCTTCTCTCTGTGTATTATCTGTACTTCTGCTTACTATCAGCCTGGATAAAATAGTTTACTAGCTCTTCTCTATGTGTGGTCCTGGTACAGCTGGCATTTGGTGGGGAGTCAAGTCTTGGATGGATAATTTGGGGCACTCCTTCCTTGTAAAGAGATAACAATCAAGAGCTTAACTTGAACCTAAAATTAGGTTCGTTTCTTAGTTATTTCTCATTTCTAGGTTATTTCTCCTAGACTAACACTATGTAGAGGGGTGGAGAGGTATAAATTCTAGCCTGGTCCCCCTTTTCTAGGGACAGCAGAGGGGCTAGCCTTGGCACCCCAATCTTCTGCCCCCCACCTGGCAGCAATCAATGTCTCGCTTTGAGAAGGGTGTCCAGAGACACAGACTCTAGAGATAGATGCTCATACATCCCTTTGAGGCACACTTAGACAGACTCATGCAAATACCTATAACCTCCATGGTCAACATAGGCACATACATATCCTTCCATCATTGTTTATTTGGATAATTCAGAAAGATTGCTACATACTTTCTTTAGCCCTATCAGTATTTTCTCCTCCAAATCTGGTAAAAAAAAAAATATCTGCTCAAGAATGACACAAACCACAACTCTAGAAATTACAAAAAATATGCATGGACAGCCCTATGTCCACTCCAATAAAACCTCAGACTCCAAATGTTTCAGCTACTGTGGCTGTGCACCCCTCTGCCCCACTCCCATGTTCTGCTCACCCTCATGTACAGACTGAGCAGATCCATTGTTCTCCAGCTCCCTGTTCACTATCTGTCTTCCCCCAAATACCTTAGCAGAAATACTTGGTACAACCATCTTTCGTTGCATTCAACTGTTGCCTTCAACCCTAGGGCACTGGAAATATCCCAGAAAAATCATCTAAATGTTCAAGGTGGCATTTAGCCACCTATAGACCATCTCCTACCTTTCCTACCTCTCCTATCCTTACTACTACTACCTTCACTTTCTCTATTAATCACATACTGTAATGTCCTCTATCTGCAGATAGAAACTCCAGTAAGCCAGTTGATATAAATACAAGTTTTTACAGATTTTAGTTGACTGACAAAAATAGGGCAATGGGAAAGCAGATACCTTGAATTCAGAATGGAAATGGATTTCAGGAGAAGAGGTGACTATTAGAAAAAGAAATAAAATGCAAAATTGATTTGGGATGGATAAAACTAACAGAAAGAGTTATAATGAGTAGCCCAGAGTATAGTAGATAATAAGACTCAAGAAAGGTTGATTGTCAAGGATAGAGATAGAAGAATAATTCTTTAGCAACCTGACCCAGGCTTGCAGGGGACAAGTAGAAGTGCAGGGGTGAAAAGAAGTTAATGGTCATGGAATCCAGAGAAACAAGCAACTTGTTTACAGTTGGGTAGCTGCAAAATGTTCCACTTCGATCTATAACTGTGGACATTCTTGGAAGGGCTTAGAACCTCTAAGGACTAAGATATAGCCCTATGACTCAAATCAATGGAAATGGGAAAAGTTAGGTTTTGATATCAAGGTATGACAAGCCAAGAATAGTGTGGCACAGTAGAATATTCACTGGTCTTATTTTCAGAAGACAGGACAAAAACAGTAATAAGGTATTAGTACACAGGCCAAAGGCATCAAGGAATCCAATGAACCTGTCATTATTGAGTTTTAGGTGGCAGTTATACATGCCAGATTAGAACCTAATAGCTAGGCTAAGCCAGTTGGGCATGGTAGATAGTACAGGCATACCTTGGATATATTGCAGGCTTGGTTCCAGGCCACTACAATAAAGTGAATAATGCAATAAAATGAGTCATACAATTCTCTTGGGTTTCTCAGCGCATATAAAAGTTATACATGCATACATACATACATATATATGTACTATACTTTAATCTATTAAGTGTGCAATAGCATTATTTCTTTTTTTAAGAAAAAAAGCAAAGTATGTACCTTAATTTAAAAAATACTCATTGCTAAATAAAAACTCATCTGAGATTTCAGTGAATCATAATCTTTTTGGTGGTGGAGGGTCTTACCTCAGTGTTGATGGCTGCCAACTGATCAGGGCGGTGGCTGCTGGAGGTTGGGGTGGTTGTGACGATTTCTTAAAATAAGAGGACAATGAAGTTTGCCGCATGGATTGACTCTTCCTTTCATTTGAACACTTAGGGGCCATTTTAGGATTATTAATTGGACTAATTTCAATATTGTTATGTCTCAGGGAGTAGGGAGGCCTAAGGAGAGGGAGAGAGATGGGATTGGCTGATCGGCAGAGCAGTCAAAAAAACAACTTTTATCAGTTAAGTTTGCTAACTTAAATGGGTATGGCTTGTAGCACCCCAAAACAACTACAATAGTAACATCAAAGATCTCTGATTCCAGATCACTATAATACATAAAATAATAATGAAAAAGTCTGAAATATTGTAAAGATTATCAAAATGTGACACAGAGATACGATGTAAGCACATGCTGTTAGAAAAATGGCGTTGATAGACTTACTCGATCCTTCAATTTGTCAAAAATGCGGTATCTGTGAAGTGTAATAAAGCAAAGTGCAATAAAACATGTTTCTATAGCAAGCAAGGAAGAAGCCACAAGGAGTCGGGAGAGAGATGTGAGCTGCTGGAAAAGAGGAGACTTGTATGAACTATGCATAAATCCAGAGGGAAGAATCCAAGTAATAAGGCTAAGCATTCGGGAATAGGCAAGGTGCAGGGATTAAGTAGGTGACAGGAATGTAAATTCTCTAATTTTAAATTTGACTCTGTGTACCTAGTATCTAGGACAGTAATTTCCATACAGAGGCATTTAATAAGTGTTTATTGAATTAGATTGGATGGAACAATTATGTCAATGTCCAGAGATCCAAATAGGGTGAAAAGGCACAGGGAGTTTTGTATTTTAAGTATGCTGGCAGAGTTCATTATCTGGAGACCAGGACTTGGCCAGAGGGCATGAGAAGGAGCAAAATATGAATATGCAGGCAGTAGGAATTTCACAGGATCCCTGAATCCTGGGATATAGACTTGGAAGGGACCTTCTAGTCCAGCTCCCTCATTTTACAGCTGAAGGAACTGAGGCCCACAGAGGTGAAGTCACTGGCCCAAGGTCAAATAGTGAGTGAAGACCAGAGTTCGGATTCAAACTCAGGTCCTCCAATTCAAACAAGGAACTAGGGAATAGAAAACAAGCAGAATGGAAACAGAGAATAGGATCTGAGTCAGGGAGCTGGGGCCACATAATTTTAAACGTTGTGACCACTTAATTTCATAATACCATGCTTTCAGAAAAGCAAGACATTGGAGGCACCCCAAAGAATGGAAAGACAATTTGCAAGGGCATGCAGGCGTTAGCCCATTGCCAACGATACGTGTAGAAAGTCGTCCTCCTTCTCCTCATCTCCCATGACCTTTAGTATCCCCAGGCAGCACATAAGAGGAGTCACACACACCCTCGATCTCCCCATCACTCGTGCATGTTTCACCTTCATGGTCAAGAGCTTGGAAATTCCTTTTTCTAATCATAATGTCCTGCCCTTCCTGAGCCCCACTCCTTCTTAACCTGTTCTTTACAGGCTCTCCCTGACCATTACCCTAGGCCTGTCCCAACTGTCCACCTCCCAGCCCTCTCCCATATTTTACTAGCTGTGTGACTATGAACAAATGACATAATCTCCCTGAGGCTGTTTCCTCCTATATAAAATGAGGATGATAATCTCTCAAAAATGTTGTTGGGAGGCTCAGAAAAGATAATATACAAATATGAGTTACTATTAATTATATCTTACATTTTTACTAAAGAGTATGAGAGTGCCAAGGTAGACAGACAGAATAACTAGTACTCCCTGTAGTATGATGTTACTGCTGCACCTGAAGTAGATCCTCCTTGTTCTCCCACTGAAATTTGGATTCTATCCCCAAGATGCCGGGATCTGATAAGTAGTCTTTCATACTCCTTCCCTTTCCAACTGTGTCTCCCCTTTAGGTTATATTTGTCTATTAGAATGGAAGCTATTTTACATATATTATCAATCTATGTCAAATGGTGGCTTTCTCTAGTGTGGTGAGAAGGGAGGGAGACAATTCAGAACTTAAAATGTAACAAAAGATATATATACATATACATATGTACATAAACACACACATACACATACATATATATGTATATATATAGTTATCCCTTCCATGTTGCAAGGGTTAGGCTGTGATCTCGAAAATCCAGGTAAAAGTTTTTAGCCTGCCCTTTGTACCAGAGAAGCCTGAATTTTTTATTTTTTCTTTTATGGAGTGTTTGCAGCATCTCATTGTAAAATTTGGGTTAAATATTTGGTCATAGGCTACATATGTAGGTCAGTATTAAGTAAAAACGCTTTTTCAGTGTTGTCTACTGGCCTTCCCATTTAATTTCTTATGCCGACTTGTAATATATTGAAACTGTGATGGGAAAAGCCTCCATGTGGAAAGGATGTCTGTCAATCTAATTTAATTTTTAAAAAAAGAATGAGGCATTTTATTTGTATAAACAGCCCTTAATACAGTTCCTAGCGCTGAGTAAAAGCTTAATACATTTTTTTAACACTCATTCATGCATGTGCAATAATATTCTAGTCTATTAAGAATATCCCAACATACTTGGCCTGGTATTGAAAAAAATATTTCAAAGAAATATTGTTGCATATGAGTGATTTTTATTGGGATGAGGTCTGATCCATGGGCTTAGCAGGGCGTAATTTCCAATAGGCAACTGATAGTTCCTCATATGACAAATCCTAGCTGAGCTCCCAGGAAACTCAGAGACTCCTGAGGATGCGCCATCATATGACAAGGGGACCCTGGGCTGACAGAAGCACCCTGGTGATTATTCTAGCCTGGGGAGAAAAAAACGCAATTTAATTCAAAAATGGCTTGTTCTTGTCACGGTAAATCCTTAATGCTTTTAATGAAAATTCCTCTCCTCCATGAAGTATTTTTGACTTTAAAAGAGGACAGCAAATTAATACAGCATTTCAAATATTCTTAAAGTCAGGTTTAATTGGGGCAATTCTCTCCAGTGAATCGATAGATGACATTCGTCTTCATTGCCTGGGTGGAATGTTAAACTAGAAAGCAGGGCTGAAATGTCAAGGTAAAATAATGCTAATAATTATTCTGGCTGTTACATTCTCCTTGACCTTGGAATTTAAAGGGCCGAGACGAAGGCTTTTTGTCAAAAGTCAAGAAGTCATCTGGAGACGCTGCTGACATTTATGATTAATGTAATCTGGCAATATTGGGGGAGAAATACCGAATATGATTAGCTTCCACTGTTGAGGTAATTCATTTTTCTATCATTATAGAAACCCTATAGAGCACTGATATAAAAAAAAGAAAAAAAAGAAATGATATGCTATGTGTAATCCTAATTTCTGAGATTTTAAAGAGAAGTCTCTAAAACTGAAAAAGACTTTTTAATTAAAGCAGCAGTGGCCAAATAATTAAATTTAGAGCTTTGTCATAAAAGAGGAAAGTGTACCTAATCTTAGGAAAAATGTGATTTCTTGTGCATAACACCCACATGCACACAAAAGAAATCAAGCGTTTACCATGCTCACTCCTGTCACTTTAGAGTATTTTCTGGTTCATTTACACTGACAAGAGAGAGTGGAAGCATTATATGGGGAAGGTTCTCAGGCACCATGGCCCACACTTTCAAGTCACATAGCTTCTGAAAAAGCAGGCTCCTGGTGAGAGCAAATCCAGGCTCTAATTGGTAATCTGGCTTTATATAACCCTTTGGAAGAAGCCTAGTTTATTTTTGAAATATTTGTTCTGGCCTGAGGGTCCTACAACAATTGGGGGTGGAGTGAGAATAGTGTAGTGCCTCAGGCGGGAGTCACAAGGATGTTCTCTCTCTCAGCCCCCTTTTCTCCGCAGTCGTTTCCCACCCTCACCCCTCCAGTCCCCTCACAAGATACATTTTTAAAATTGTATTCCTCTGATCAACCCCTTTACTGCGCCATCTCAGTATCCAATCCCACTCAAGTGAAGAAGGCTTTGTTATTGATTTTTGACCTAGTAATAATAAAGTAACCTAGTTAAAGGCTAGGCACAGTTTTAAAACAACTTCTTTGGAGCAGAGAGAGAGAAACATGAATCAGCTTGTCTACTTTTATTATAAAAAAGAAGATAAAACTATTTAATAAATATAATAAATTATAATGTATATAACACGTGTATATATTGTATATATACACATATGTACTGTCTTTTCATGAAGAGCAGGGGAAAGGGGGCAGGGAGGAGGGAGGGAGGGAGAGGGAAGAGAGAAAAGAAGGGAGAGAGAGAGAGAGAAGGAGAAGGAGAAAAGGAGAAGGAGAGGAAGAAAGGAAAAATAGTAAAAGGAAAGGGGGAGAGAGAGAAAGAAAAGAAAGAAGATCTAGGCAGAGAGAGAGAGAGAGAGGGAGACTAGTTGGTTCAGACGTAAATACGTAATGAAAGGTGCTCTTCATATTGAGTTCAACCATCAGCCTTTGAGTATGACAGTAATTTAGGTAGCATACATCCTACTTTATTACTGTTGTGAACTTTGCAAATATTCACAACTATGATCATTTCTATACCCAATTAAGATGAGAAAAAGAGAATTGATAATGGAACCATGAACCTCTGCTACATGTAACTTGTCTTAAAATATATAATAAATTTAACTGTAGTTACAAAGTACTCCTGCGTATCTGTCTCTTCCTCCTAACTTCTGTGCATTTTAAAAATTAACCTTGATGCCTTTTTTTAATCTTTTCTTTATTTTAGGGGCATAGCTATTATTAATCCCCCTTTCTCACTCCAAACTCCCCCCTCCCACATACACGTAAAAGCAAATCCACACAATGACTAGGTCTGGATGTACATGCTTTCTTCAGCACCTCTAGTGCCTCACTTCTCTGTCACAAAGTGGGAATCATGGTTCATCATCCATCTATCTTCTTCCTAGGGTGGCCATTGCATGGATCAGAGTTCCTAAGTCTTTCGTAGATTTCCTTCCTGATGTAATAATCATTGTACAAATTGTCTTCTGATTCTGCTTATTTCACTCTGAATCAGTTTGTTCAAGTTGTCCCAGACTTCTCTGAATTGAATCCTTCATTTTTTACCATGTAATGACATTTCATTATTCTCTTTACAAAATGTTGTCAGATCACTTGTTTATTTCCCAGTTGATGGGCACCTACTTGTCTTCTAGTTCTTTGCTCCGATGAAATATGCTACTCTAAATCTTTTCTACATCTGGGTCCTTTTCTTCTTTCTTTGATTTCTTGGGGATATGTGGCTTGTAGTGGTATCTTTTACCTGAAAGTCTTTCCCTCTTCCAGATTTCCCTATTACTTTCAAAGGCACCACCAATCTCTTATTTATCCATATTTACAACCTATTTGTCCTCTTTGACTCTTCATTCATCTCCCCATATTCAAGTCCTATCAATTTTGCATTCACAGTTGGTCAACAAGCATTTATTAACTGCTTACTATATGCCAGGCACTGTGCTAAGTATTGGTAATAAAAATATAAGCAAAAAGAAAAATAGTGCCTGGTCTCAAGGAGCTTATATTCTCATGGAGGAAGACAACATGAAAAAGGAAAAGGAAGGGGGAGGGAGGAAGTTGGTATAGGGGCATAATGAAAGAGCCTCATTTGTAACCTGGTGAGAAATGAAGGAATGACTGGACTGGGCACTCTCTCTAAATAGAAATATTGGGAGAAACCATTTAATCTGACAGAGTGACCACAAGGCTAAAGGTCCTTCCAACGTGTCAATTGCAGGGATGAAGTAATCTTTCATGATGACGAGTTTCCTGAGACACATTAAAGGAGCTTAGTTTGCAGTCTCTCCTCTGATACTGCCACCACCCTGGTCCATGCCCTCATCTCTTCATACTTGGACAGTATACTGCAGTCCTTGATCTCCCTGTCATAAGTCTCTTCTCAATCCAGTCCACTTAGATATCGGAGTGATCTCCCTAAACTTAGGTCTGACCATGTCATTTACTTTGATTCAATAAACTCCCAGTTACCTCCAAGACCAAATACAAAATCCTTTTCTGGCATTTAAAGCCCTTCATAACCTAGTCTCTTCCTATTTTTCCAGCCTTCTCACACTCTGACACCCTCCATGCATTCCACATTCCATGACTCGGTCTTCTTACTATTCCTTTAACAAGAAGCTCCATCTTCAGATTGTACATTTTTGCTAGAGGTCTTCCATACTTGGACTGTTCTTCCCTCTTCAACTCTGTCTCCTGATTTCCCTGAAACCCTAAAAACACTTATCTAAAATTCCAACTTCTGCAAGAGGCTTTTCCTGGTCTGTCTTAATGCTACTGACTTCTCTCTGAAACTGCTCACCTTACATATGTATGCGTATGTGCACACACATACCATTCACACACATATAGATATATATATGTATGTACATATGTGTACACGTGTATATAATAGAATTAATATAATAGGATAGGATAGGACATAACATAATATACAGCATAGCATAGTATGGTATAACATAACATAACATAATGTAATATAATAATATATATTGCCATGTCTGGTACTTAGTAAGCACTTACTAAATACTTGTTAACTGACTGATTGTGGGTTGAGAGAATATTTGGGTAGAATTTCATATTGCTTTCCAGACAGGTTTTGATCAATTCACAACTCCAACAACAGTGCATTAGTGTGTCTGACTTCTCTCACAGACTCTCCAACAATTGTCATTTTCTTTTCTTCTTATCTTTGGCAATCTGATGAGTGTGAGGTAGTACTTCAGAGTTATTTTAATTTGCTTTTTCTCCTATTATTAAGTGACCTGTAAAATATTTTTCATTGTTGATATCATCTATTTGCAAATGAGCAATAGAGCAGATCTATATGGTTAGCTTTATCTCTTCAAACTGGGATTTGTTGATAATATCACAATCATAATATTCTAGCATTTATATAGATTTATATATTCTATAGCATGTATATAGATTTATATGCATATTATCTCATTTGATTCTCACACCAATGCTGTAAGGTAGGTGCTATTATAAAGTCCACTTTATAGATAATGAAACTGAGCATGAAAGAGGTTAAATGACTTCTCTAGGGTCATACTACTAGGAAGTATCTGGGGTAGTACTTAAACTCAAGTTTTTCTCCTGCTAAGTATGTCAAATATATAGAAATGATGATTTACATGGCTTTATTTTACCTCCTATTTCTGTGCATAAAGTTATTAATTATTTCAATTAGTTTATTAGTGAACTCTGTGGTTCTCTAAGAAGACTATCATAGCATTATTAGTTTCTTCTTTGTCTATGCTTAACCTCTCAATGTATTTTTCTTGTCTTATTGATACAGGAATTTTTCTAGAACCATATCAAATAATTGTGGTAATGGACATGCTTGTTTGACCTTGATCTTACTGGAAAGGCCTCTAGTGTTTCTCTAGTATCAATATATTTGAGGGACTGATCAATGAGGGCCAAATTCTGAAAGGCTGTAGACTAGTGGCTCATCCTGCTGCCCATCCACATGGATGCTGCAAGAGCCTGTTCCTGAGCATGCCCAATGGAGAGTCTTGTCAACTTGTTCAGTTCTACAATATTTTCAGGTAGTCTGTGACTGCTTCCTGTCTGCTTACTACATGATGATGACGAGCATTTTAGTTGTTTGTAGAGACTGAACTGAGTGTTCCTACAAAGGACTTCATGGAAGAAATATCTATCTTTCCAGGTGATAACGAAGGGAAGACATGCTTTCAGCCTTTCTCTGAGCCTCAGGTCTTTATCTTCTCACTCAGGCCATCACAGGGTACCTATATCATGACTTTTATGTGTTTGCTTTTTTTTACTTCTAGGTAAGTGGATACTGTTAGTAGAATAGAGGTTAAGGTCTTGTGAACTTAGAAGGTTCACAAGAGCCTAGAAACTGTTTCTTTAGGTGACTAGTCCCAATGAGAAAGGAAGACCTGAGGAGCAACCTACAATATTAAACCCATCCCTAGATTGATCTGTAGTTCTATAATAAGGAAATGGCTCTTCCTGATATAGTGCAACATCCAGAAGTGAACTTGGTGACATGAATGTTTGTAGTAGCCACTTTAAGGTTGAGACTATTCTCCCCAGGGTCCAGGTAGTAGAGGGCAGAGTATGCTCAGGCTCAGAGAGATGTCATTGTACTGTGGTTCTCACTGTAACTTTTCAGTTAATAGCTATTTTAAAAAAAATATCAATGTTAATTATTTATCAATGATTTCAAGGAGATATCTACAGGTTAAATAATTTTACTGTTCTTATTTAGTCATTTCCATCATGTCTGACCCGTCATTGACCCCATTTGGGGTTTTCTTGGCAAAGATACTGAAAGTTTGCATTTCCTTCTCCAGCTCATTTTACAGATGAGGGACTGAAACAAATAGGGTTAAGTGACTTATCCAGGGTCACAAAGCTATTTAGTGTCTGATGCTGGATTGAACTCAGGTCTTCCTGACTCCAGGCCTGGCACTCTATCCATTGTACCATCTTGCTGCTCTAGATTGAATAATACTACAATTATTCTTTCTACAACATGGGGATTAGTGGCGTAGTACCCCTACATCCATGTAAAAATTTTTGGCTCTTCTTTGTACCAGAGAGGTCTAAATTTTTTCTTTTATGGGGTGTTTATAATGCTTTACTGTAAAATTTGGGTTACGTGTTTGGTTATAGGCTCTGTGTCTGCTGCTGACTTTCTTGTGTTGTCTGCAGCTTCCACAAAACTCCCCCCAAAATTCCATTTAACATCAGAACCATGCTGGGGAAAGTCATGAATTGGAAGGGATGATTGTAGAGTTAAATTATATTGGGACACTAATCACTTGCTCTGAGTCATTTATATTGAGGGGAAATAAACCAAAATGGATGTTTGAGCTGATAGCATTGGGAGAATCACCCAGCCCCTCACAGGTACTCTCAGAACCTTCACAGAGAGATGTAGCCAACTGAGCTATGGGAATCCAATGGACCAGTGGTTTTTGAAGTTGAGGTAAGAAATTCATCACTAAAGTTATTGCTTCAATTAATTTTTAACTAACTCTCTGGAGCTTTCTGAGCAGACCTTAATATCATCTGCAAGGTGATACTACTATTTTCTTTATGACTATGCTTATTGCCCCAATTTAATTTTCTTATCATATTACCAAAGAACAATTTCTAGAAATATATGAAACAATAGTGGTGATGATGGACATCTCTGTTTTACCTTTAATCATACTAGAAAAGCCTCTGGTATTTCTCCATTATAGATAACACTAGCACTTGGTTTTAAACAGATATTTTTTATAATATTAGGGAAAGGTCCATTTGTTTCTATACTTTTAATGTTTTAAATGTGTATTTTATTTCATCAAAAGATTCTTTTCCATATATTGATAGACATTTGATAGTTGTTTCAAAAGGTTGCCAAAGATAGAAAATAATGGTTAATGGAAATTTCCAGTATCACCCAGCTCATGTACTCAAGAAGTCTACTTATACAGTTTCTTGAGGATATACCAACAGCTAGCAACCACATCTGCTATTCATTCTAATCATCCAAAGAGCATGACAAACTTGTATCAGCCTCATACAGAGTTCAGAATGCATGAATGAAAAAGCTCACTATCAATACCTAACCATTGATTCCTCCAGATTTCACTGCCATCAGAGAGGCAAGGTTATGATTCTGTAGATGAAGAAACGTGTGACTGCTGCCAATATCCCTAATGAGGGCACAAGTTTCTCTCCCATTCTTAGGTGCCTATAGGCAAGAAATAAAAGCAAGGAGTGTCCGGATCTTTCCATTTGTGTTTGTTATCTGCTGGTTCATTTTAGTGAAGCTGAGTAGCTGATATACCTGCAAAGATAGAAAATAAGAAAGGCAAATGATAACTCAGGTCAGAACAGTGTAGCTCTACCATCTTCTGTTTTTAGGTGACTTACTCTGTATTTTGTAATGTTCCTCTATGTTGCATTTGTCCCTCTGAGAATTCTTGTGTACCAGGCTAGTGCAACAAGCTTCCTGAGATCCTTGGCATAGAGGCAACAAAATGATTAAGTGTTTAGGACTCCATCAAAAGGTGGGTTAAACTTGCATCTTTGACAACACCTTTTTATTTTTTAATTTTTTTTAATATAAATTTATTTATTTAACTTTTTACATTCATTTTCACAAAATTTTGGGTTCCAAAATTTCTTCCCATTTGTCCCCTCCCCCCACCCCAGTACACTGAGCATTCTAATTTCCCCTAT
>CM053773.1:93221648-93305830 GCA_028658325.1 Potorous gilbertii | reverse complement strand
TTTAATGTAGTCAAAATTATCCATCTTGCATTTCAAAATGCATTCTATCGTTTCTTTAGAAAAAAATTCTTCTCCTCTCCATAAATCTGATAAATACACTATTCCTTGCTTCTCCAGTTTATTCATGGTATCAATCTTTATACCTAGATCATGTACCCATCTAGACTTTATTCTTGTGTACGGTGTTAGGCATGGGTCTTTGGGATTGGTTTTTCAGGGCTCTCTGGAACGGAAATCTACTTCACTCTGTTTCTGTGAGACTTCCACTTCTCCAGAATTTGTTGGGAGTTCTTTTTACAGGAGATCCATGGGCTGTGGGTTCGGAGCTAGCATATGTGAATCTTTCTACTCCACCATCTTGGCTCCTCCCCCCGAGAATCTCATATTTTAACGGGAGAAAACCTCTCACAGAGGAGAGATGGATGGGTTAGATGGTATCCCTGGAGGAACTGAACAATCAGAGGAAGGGGCCCCTTAAGATAGAGTGATTTTTCTTCCAGGGTGAAAAGTGATCTTCCTTCCTTCCAAAGTGAGTAGGCTATTGGGTTGTGGAGGACAAAGAACTCTAGAGACTCAGGATCAGAGCCCAGAAAGGAATGAAGGCGTGAATATGATTAGCCAGGGCACCTTCCTTAAAAGAAATATTCCAAGAAGAACTGACCATAAGGAGAAGATGCCATAGGGTGGAGTGACCTTCCAGGGTGAAAAGATCACTGGATTATTATGAAGAAAGAAGTCTAGAGAATTAGAAGTGGAGTCTTGAGACCACAAGACCCATTTTTACCAGTAAGAAAAAGTATCAATAGCATATCTGAAACTCTAAAACACTAACATAAATTTTATTTTCATTCGGGACAGATTGATCCTACAAATAGTTTGTTGGTTAAGATCTGGGTACAAGAAATGCTATCCCTTTCTACCTCCAGTTACACTGAATCCTTAACCCTACTGATCTACTCTCTTCTTTAGGTACAAGAGCCATACCCATACAACTTCCAGAATCCTCATATGTATCCTAATTAGCCATTTTCCTCCCTGACTCATTTCCACCTGGGCCATCCATCTCCTAACTCATTAGGCTACACCTTCAGGAACCGATCATCTATTGTCAAAAGACCAGTCTACTATAAGTGTAAACCTTTCAAGCAACATTCTTTCCATCTCACTTTAACTGAAACATGTTTTTTGGTCTACCTTTCCTCCAGCCCTCCAAAGATATTACATTCCTTACAACTCTATGGACCACAGGCCACTCCTTTCTCTTGCCAGGACTTCTAGATCCACAAAAAGGGATACAATATATAAAGGGATGACAGTTCTGATGCATTCTGCACTGATCAGACCAGACCTGGTGGCATTTCTTTTGAATGTGCCTCATTTCTTGCCTTCTTGGGATAAAAACACAAAGTTGACATCTGAGTTCAGTACAGCTCAGAGGTACCAAAGATCCTGATCTCCATCTCAAACTTCATTGCATCAAGTAATACTTCTCCTGTGTGGACTGATGTAGCATTATGTTTTTATAGGGCTCTGGAGGGTGGGAATACTTCTAATTCTTCTTTCCTGCTACCTTTCTCTAAACTCACATTCTTGTCCAAGTCACCTCACCTCTCTCCCCAGTCACTACGCTATTCAACCTCTCCTCTCCACTTCCTCTTCTTCATCTCATACTCATTCTATCTTCTTGAATTCACAGAAATCTGACTCTTCCCAGAAGACACCATATTCCTGGGCATTGCCTCCTGAGCCATCATGCCCCCTGACACAATGGCCAGGAGAAGGAATTCTATTCCTTGCTCCTTATGGCACCTCCTGGACCTTTTCTCTTCCAACTTCAATGGCTTTCCACTTACTAGCTTCATTCCTGGGGCTTACAAACCTTAGGTCTCCTTACCTTGTGAAAGGCTTTCTATTGCTTACTTCCTCACTTCAGGCTATAGTTCTATATCTCTTCCCTTTTCCTTCCAACTTCCTAAAAAGGTATACTATATTTGATTCTGACATTTATGTACTTACAACCCACTCACTTCTCAACCCCTTGAAATCTGCCTTTTGACTCCATCAGTCAATTAAAACTGCTCGCTCAATGGTTATCAATACTTTTATAAGTGTAAAATCCCTTGACCTCTCTGCAACTTTAGATACTTTTGGCCATTCCTTTTCCTGGATATTTTTTTCTCTTTGACTTCTATTACTATGATCTGATATTTCTCCTCCTAACCTATTTCACATCCTCCTCTGCTAGTTCATCATTTACATCCCTCCTTCCTAGAACATGTGTAGTAATAACATCTAACTCTCATGTGCATAAAGTAAATATAGAGCTCAGGTGTGTATATATACATATATATGTAAGTGTGCATGTCTGTACATATGTTGATGTAGTACTTATATAATAACATTAATCATCAGCTATGATTCCATAAGATTGTTGCTGAAGCATGCTACTCAGCTCTTGAGATATATATATAATATATATATATATACACAGATATGCAATGAACTCAAGATGCAGAATAAAATGTTCATTTTTGATACAGTGAATATGGGAACTTTTTTTGTTTGCCTAGATATATTAGTTAAAGACAGATTGCAGTTTTTTATTTTCATGGGGTGATGTCAAGAAGGGAAAAGTTAGAAAAAAGAGGTAGGAGAATAATTGAGATATCTTCACAGAGCAAAAGAAAGTTCAAAAAGAAGCACAAATAAACAGGATAAGTTTGTAAGTGACAGGTTTTACTTACTTAAAATCAAGCTATATATAAGTTTCATGTAAAATTCTCTTTTTTCTATTTTACTAATGCATATGGAATTGCCCACTTTATTTGGTGTTTAAGTTGAGAATTTTAAAAATACATAAAAGACAATAACGGTTATCTCATGTATATACATAGGTATACAATGGATTAATCAATCAATAAACATTATTAAGTACCTATTGTATGCCAGGCACTATGCTAAGTGCTGGGGAATCAAAAAGAGGCAAAAGACAGTCCCTGCCCCTAAGAAGCTTATAATCTGATGGGGAAGACAGTATGCAAACAAATACAAAGAAGCTATAGGCAGGATAAACAGGAAATAATTAACAGAAGGAAGGCACTAGAATTAAGAGGCATTGGGAAAAGCTTCCCATAGAAGAATACATATATTTATGTATATGTACTTACGTACATGTGTAAGTATATACATATGTACAGTATATAGCTTAACATATACACATGTATAAAATATTCTCAATTCTGTGGTTTGAAATATAGAATATTTAATGTGTAACATTAGTGTGTAATACATTAATATACATATACATACATTATATACACATATACACATGTATATATATATATATATATATATACATACATATGTATATATATATATATATATATACATACATACAAATATATTGGCAGCTGAGTAATGCAAGGGATAGAGTGCAGGGCCTGGAATTAAGAAGATTCATTTTCATGAGTTCAAATCTGGCCTCAGACACACTATTGTGTGATCCTGGGCAAGTCACTTAACCCTATTGGCCTCAGTTTCCTCATCTGTCAAATGAGCTGAAGAAGAAAGTGGCAAAACACTCCAGTATCTTTGCCAAGAAAACCTCAAGTTTTCAGTCATGTAGAATGGGCAGAACTGCACAGTCATCAAGATGGCAAAATAAAAGTAGGATGACTGCTGATGACCCAGAATGCAGTGGATGCCCTCAGTGTCCAACCAAGCTCTAGGTACTCCACAGAGCCTTCTTCAGCTGCCTTCACAGCCATTAGGACAAATTGTTCTCATCCACTCATTCCATTGGGGGATATCTTCACATGCTTGAGACAGACAGGCCCCTAACTCACCAATGGGTTTGGGACCTGTCAATTACCTTCAACCTGGTTTAGTTCATCTGCTGAGATGGTTTACTGAGGTGCGACCACTGCGCATGCTACAGCTTCTTGGACCTATTAACAGAATTACAATTCTTCCAGACGCTCAGATAAATAATCTTGAAATCATCCTTGCCTCTTTCCTCTTCCTCACTGTCCATATCTATAGAATGGTGAAAGAAATACCCATGCCATCTACCTTACAGGGGTGTTTTGAAGCTCAAATGAAACAATATATGTAGAGCACTTGGCAAACTTTAAAACGTTATACAAATGTCAATTATTTTAATGTAATTTTTATCATAATTAGTCTTTCACAATACCCTTTTCTGATGACCCTTCATGGTAGGGAGGTGACCCTGAGCTCTTGAATGTTTTACCCGTGGATTACAAGTCCCGGCAAGATCTGCCATACTAAAAAGTTTCCAAGTTTAACTCCAGTAACAAATAAAGACTGTCTTCTGAGGATCAACCTTACTGACTGCAGAGAGGCTTATCATTAGGAGGTTGGTCCTGTCAACTTAAGAAAAGATGAGAACAAAAATCAGCCTTCAGTCCTGTGTTGTCTCCTTCTATTGCTGCAGTGATGCTAGCAAAGTGACTAGAAAGAGACTAGACCGTAGTAAGAATCAAGCAGATTATAGAGTATTGACTAATTATCGGTACTCTAAATGTTAAGAGCCCCATCCACTGATCAGTGAGTGGGTATGTTGCCAGCAGAGCTGAATCATATCCATCTTGACATTCTTGCAATAAACATAACCAGAAGAAAGAAGGAAGTTGGAACTATATGGAATCATGACTCACAAGGTAGTCCTTAAAAAGGTGAAGAATGCAGCTGGCAATATGGGTTCTACTATATGCCCAGAGGCTGTAAGAAACACTACTTCATAGAACACTCAATCTTCACACATTGTAACCATTTGCTGTTGTTCAGTTGTTTCAGTCCAACTCTATGTGACCCCATTTGGGGTTTTCTTGGCAAAGACACTGAAGTGGTTTTCGTTTTCTTCTCCAATTCATTTGACAGATGAGGAAACTGAGGCAGATTTAAGTGATTTCCTCAGGGTTACACAGTTAGTAAGTGTCTAAGGTCAGATTTGAACCCAGAAAGAGGAGTCTTTCTGACTCCAGGCCCTACCCTCTATCCACTGCTACATCTAGCTGTATCACTGTATCCATAATAATGAGTATTTAACAAAATACTCTACTGTATTGAATTGATGACTATGAAAATAATTCCAATTTACACAGCAACATTAATTCCTGAGGACTAGATGGTAAAGGAATTCTATGAAGAATCTGATAAGACCTTTCAAATCAAACAACATACACTATGGTATATGGTCTCTTTAATATGAAGGTAGAAAATGGGGAAGATTGGGAAAAGTACAGGAGAAAGTATGTTTCTGGTTCAGAAATGAGAGACTAGGAAATTTCATATCTCTGTAAAATGAGCACCAATGAGATATTTTCACAGTCTTCTATTTCTTCATTCTTTTGATTCTGTTTTATAATTTCTTGATTTCTCATAAAGCCATTAACTTCCATTTGCTCCATTCTAATTTTCAAGGAATTATTTTCTTCAATGAGCTTTTGAACCTCCTTTTCCATTTGGCCAATTCTGCTTTTTAAGGAATTCTTTTCCTTACTGGTTTTTTGAACTTCTTTTGCCATTTGGGTTAGTCTCTTTCACTATTTTGGGGGTTTCCTTTATTTAGCAAGCTGTTGACTCATTTTTCATGATTTTCTTATATCGCTCTCATTTCTCTTTCCAGTTTTTTCTCTACTTCTATTACTTGATTTTCAAAATCCTTTTTGATCTCTTCCATGGCCTGACACCAATTCATATTTTTCTTGGAGGCTTTTGATGTAGGAGCTTTGACTTTGTTATCTTCTTTTGATTGTATATTTTGATCTCTGCCACCAAAGTAAGATTCTATGAGTTTTTTTTATGCTGTTTACTCATCTTCCCAGACAAATACTTTACTTTCTATCTTTGTGAAGATAGGACTCTGTTTCCAGTGGGGGTGGAGGTAGGGGTGGGTGTACTGTCCCAGGCTTGTCCTGTGATCCCCCTTTGTCTTTGGGCCCAGAGCTCTGGAAGCAGCTGCTGCCATCACCACTCCCATTACTCCAGGGTAGAGGCTGGACAAGTCAGACCCCACAGGCTACTCTTTTACTCAGGTCCCATAGAGCTTTCCCACTGACCTCCTATGCTGTCTTTGGTGTTTGTCGGTTGAGAAATCTGGATGCTGCCACAGCTGCCAGTGATTAACTCTCCTGAAGGTTCTTCTGGCTTGTCTATGTCAGCATGGCCCATACCAGACTGCACTCCACACCCTTCCTGTCAACTTGCCAGGATGTCTTGGGCTGCAGATTTGTTTCACTCTATCATCTTTGGGATCTGCAGCTCTAGAATTTGTTTAGAGTCATTTTTTACAGGTATTTGGAAGGGTTTGGGGGACAGCTCAAGCAAGTCCCAGCTTTTACTCTGCCATCTTGGCTCTGTTCCCTTAAATATTATTCTCAAAAAAAGAATTGGGAGATGTTGGACATGGTGAGCACCAAATATCACCATGAAGAATTAAATAAATTATATTCTCACAGATTGTAAAAAACTCACTATTAATGTGGGAGTGATTTCTGATACCAGCTGCCTGTGTTTATTGAGAACAGTGATTTGTCAGAGGTAAGATTTGAACTTATAATCAACAAAAGAAAGAATAATGAGAAAATATGGCAGACAATTCAAATTATTTTATCCTAATTATTGAAGAAATTTGTTGAAGATAGAATGGTTGGGGCAGTTAGACAGCACAGTGAATAAAGCACAGGCCCAGGAGTTAGGCGGACCTGAGTTTAAAATCTGGCCTCAGACACCTGACATTTACTAGCTGTGTGACCTTGGGGAAGTCATTTAACTCCAACTGCCTTCCTTCCCCCCTCCAAGAAAAAATAAATGAAAAGAAATAGTTCAATTAAAAAATACAATGACTATAGACGACAGAAATTATTTTGACAAAAACTGTAATTATTTCACACACTAGTTGAACTAGTATAAATCAATTGCGACAACAAGGAGAACAAAAAAGCCCAGAGAACATCTTAATTGGCAAATAACCAACTTACCTATAAAGTGGAAAGATGAATGCCAAAGGCAACACCAGCTGAGAATATGAATTCACCTGTAAAATTAAGGATGATGGACAGTGATGAATAGTATCATCTCATAAGACAGTGATAAGCAGTGGAAGATAAAACCAATTTAAAGAAAGCTTGGCAAAAAAGGTGGCCAACTAGGTGGCACAGTGGATAGAGTACAAGCGCTGGGGTCAGGAGGAGCTGACTTCAAATCCAACCTCAGATGCTTGACACTAGCTGCATGACCCTGGGCAAGTCATTTAACCCTAACTGCCTAGCAAAAAAAATAAAAAGACACCCAGTGAAGCAAAGTCATCTCAAACATATTTAAGGGTGAAAATGGAAGGAGAACTACAAACAGGAGCGAAGTCAATAAGCATTTATTAAACACTTACTATGTACCAGGCACTGGGCTAAGCACTTCAAATACAAAGGAAGGAAAAAAGACTTCTGCCTTCCCTCAAGGTTACATTTGCATATGGTAGACAACATATAAACAATTAGGTATTAGATAGAGATAGATAAATACAAGATTTGTATCTATCGCTTTTTATCAATCCATTTGTTTATCTAAGAGCTCAAAATTGCACTAAGGCTTGGGGAACTATGTTGTGAGTGTGTGAATGTGTGTGTGTGCAGAATAGATGCAAGGCACTCTAAGAGGAAAAGGTATTGGCAGGCTAAGAAGTTGAAAAAGAATAAGAAAAAGTCAATAAAAGTAGGTGCTTCAGAAAATGGAAAAGATTTGCAAAAATAGGGGCAAGTAGGTGGCGTAGTGGACAGAGTGTTGGCCCTGGAGTGTGAAGGACCTGAACTGAAATCCAGTTTCAGACATTTACCAGCTGTGTGACCCTGGGTGAGTCACTTAACCCCAATTACCTTCTTAAAAAAAAAGAAAATGGAAAGATTTGTAAATAAATAATTTTTATAAACTGTTTTCTCTATGAAAGATAGTGGAACATTAAGGACATTTTGTCCTTAACATCAGTCCCTACATTACATACAGAAGAGGCAGAAATGACACAAAAGTAAACAAAGATAAAAAAGCTGACAGATTAGAGTAAGTGTATATAGAGATCCATTTTAGAGTTGATGGGGTTGTGAGCTCACCAATGAATCAATATACAAGATTTATATATATATATATATCTATATATAGATATAGATATATGTATACACACATATATGCATACTACACATATGTATATATGTGTAGTATGCATATATGTACACACACATATATATGACACCAAAAGCATGGAAAAATTTTTAGACAGATATAGTACAATAAGCTGTGACCAGAGTTGGACAGGAGAAAGGGATAGAACCTGAGATTTCTTTCCAGAGAGGCTTCCATGATCCTTTCAAATTGTTAGTGCCTCTATCTTTCTCATATTACCTTGTATTTAATTATCCACAATCCCATTGTAGAACATAATAAGCTCCTTGAAGGCAGAGACTGTTTCATTTTCTATCCCTAGGCCCTAGCACAGTGCCTTGCACACAGTAGGTATTTAATAAATGATTGTTGATGGAATGAAGTTGAGACTTTTTGAAGAAACTGATCATGTATATTCTAAAGAAGAAAACATTTAGGGAAGACCTATCAACAATCTCCGAAAGTTTGAAGGTCTACAGGGTGAAAGAGAGGTGAGACTTATTATGTCTAGTTCCAGAGATGATAACTAGAATTAATGGATGAAGTTTATACGGAGGATCATTTTCTAAAATTTGTAATGGGTCACCCCATCATACAGTTAGTCCTCCATCACTTGGAATATTCATCACTCAGGCAAAGGCCAGAAAACTATAATCAATGATGCTATAGAGGGCATTTGTATATGAGTTAGAAGACTGAAGTACAGGGCCTCCAAGGTCTTGTGTGACTTTAACTAAGATTGTAAAGGACTGTCAATTCGGTTTCTGACTTACCTTTTCAACCACATCTCACATACACTATGCTCCAGCCAAATTGGATCCTCTGTGTGACTATGCTAATGCCATGCTCTACTCTTGGAATGCCCTCTCTCCCATATCTACCCATTGAAATTCTGCCCATCCTAACTTTGACATTGGAGTTGTAATGGTTTAATTTTGATTTTACAAATGTTTCAGGTCTAATTTTGTAAGCCTAACTATAGCACTGAATTCACATGTCTGCATCATTTCTTTAGTTATCCAGTTAATTTACAACCGTTGTCAAAGCATACACCAGCCTACAGTTTTTTGTATTTACTGGAGGACTTTTATTCAGTTTTCACGATTACTGTCTAAAGAAGCCTGACAGAGATGTTCGAGGCTGTCCTGGACCATGTGAATTACACTTAGGATGTATTCTGGTTCTATATCCCACAATGGCTTACCCGGATGTTGCCATCCCTCAGAGATATATGTCCCTGTCACAGTTTCCATTTGTACTGTATTGCTCTGACAACTCTAATTTGAATCAGATCTGAAAGAGGTCCAGAATAAAATGATTTTGGTATTTAAAAAAAAAATTCTGCCCATCCTTCATGACTGCTCAAGTGCCTCTTCTATAAAGCCTTCCCTGATGTCTCCAATGGAAAATAATGTTTCCCTCCTCAGGATTCTCACTGGATTGTTGTTATACATTTTACAATTATATATGACACTGAGCAAGTCATTTAACTTCTCTGGGGCTCCATTTTCTCACATGTAAAATGAGAATATTGTACTAAATGACTTCTAAGGTCCTTTCCAGTTGTATATATAATATAGAATATAATGTAATTATAATACAAAATAATACGATATAATATTATATATGTATATGTGTGTTCCTTTGATCATGTTTTTTTGAGGACTTGTCATATCTTCCCTCCCAAATCTTTTGAGGGCAGGGGCTGCAAGCTATGTCTCTCTATCTGTTAATATCAATGCAGTCTTTTACATGGGGCTGACCTGGAATGCCCTCTCTCTTTACTACCAACTCTCAGAATCCCCTTTTTACTTTAAGAAGCAGCTAAAGCAGGGTTGTACTGGTAAATGTCTAAAAACTGGCTCTCTGAAAAAAAAGTACACACGTTACTTTTAGATTTAATCTGCTTTATTAATATTTTCTCCGTGATTTTCTAAAGTCTAACTAACCAACAAAACAATAAATCAAGTCCTGAACTGTAGCATTTGCTCATTTTCTAGAAGGAAATATTCACCCTGAAAATTTAACAATTGGCTCTTAGGAGCCAGTAACAACTGGTCCTTCAGTCTCTCAGCACCCCGAGTCCTTCCTGATATCCCCAAATGTGTCTGTATTCTCTCCCTAACTTTGTTAGAGTCTTCGTGACCCCATTTGGGGTGTTCTTGGCGGAGATACTGGAGTGGTTTGCCATCTCCTCTGCCAACTCATTTTACAGATGAGGAAGCTGAGTCACACTTAGTTAAGGGACTTATTCAGGATCACACATCTAGTAAGTGTCTGGGGTCATATTTGAATTCATGAAGATGAATCTGTCTGACTCCAGGCCTGCCTCTATCCCCTGTGCCAGCTAGCTGCTCCAACTGCCTTGTATTTAATTGTCATGTGTTTATTTGTACTTATTCTGCATATGCTCAATATGTAAGTTCCTTATTACTAAATAGTAATTGTTTCTCTTTTACCCAGGAACCCTGAGGGTCTTCCCCTCCCAGTTTGAGTTTTTTTTTAATTATAGGGGTCACCCCTCAGTAACTAGTTAAAGAAGCCTATTCATTGAATGGGTGTATCTCACTCAAAGTGAGAATGTGGTAAGACCTTAGCCTGAAAGGGTCAAGGTCTCACATATAATCCTGGGCCATCTCCAACCATCCTGATGAGTTATCAGACCACTGGACCCAGATGGCTCAGGAGGAGAAAGTGAGGTTGGTGACCTTGCACAGCCCTCCCTCACTCAAATCAAGGTCAACTGCAAGTCATGTCATCATTTCCCTGATGTCATGGTCCTCTGAGAAGGAAGGACAAACACAACAAAGTTCCTTATTACTGAGGATTAGTTTATTCTTTATATAATCAGCACCTACTAGTCAAGTGCATGACACCTAGCAGATTTATAATATACACGAGTTAATTGCTTATTTGGTAAGCTCTGTCACCTTATTCAGCCTCTCCAGATTTTAGGTGCCTTATCTATAAAACAGGAGGATTAAGATGAGGTGTGTGCTAGAACTAGCTTTAACCTGGCTTGCCAGAGCTATTTAAAATTTTTAGCATGAGCTGTATCTAAAATTTGTAGCATGAGCTACAAATCAGAGCTTCATCTATTGTTTTGTTGATTATCTAGACTTAGGAAGTCATTAATAATTCAGATTAAATTTAAAAGTATGTATGGACACTTTTTTAGCACACCTCTGTACTGGACTATAACCATTGCCTGAGTTTCTTAGGAGTGCAATGGATGGCTCAAGGAACAAGGTCATCAGCAGACTGGAGGCCTGGTGACCATACGATAGTAATGTCAATAGCAATAATAAGTGGCATTTTTATAATGGTTTAAGGTGTGCAAAGTGTTTAACATCCATTATCCCATCTGACCGTCACATCATCACTAAGATACCATACAATTCTAATAAGTAATTCTATTGAAATGGGTTAATCTTGTTTCCATAGCTAGGTTTTGAGGACAAGGATCACGCTGTATATTCCTTTGCTGTACTCTCACCGTGTTTGATACATAGTCTGTGCTCCATGACTATATAGCCCATTTCGCCCCAGGTTTTCAGTGCACTTCAGATTCGTCTCATTAACCTTCATGATATCCTCAAGCATGCTGAAAAGAATGAGCAACATCTCTGTTTTACGGGAGTGTCCTTTGGCAATGAGCAATAAAATGCAAGGCAAGATCACTAGAACTCTTCAAAACAGCAGAGTCCACCAGTGTCAATGATCAAGAGCCCGTAACTTTCTCTGTGGGATATGGGTTGGTCAATGTGACTCCACTGCTACCTTCTTGCTATTGCTAAATAGAGTCTCTTACCCTGATGTCTCCCCTGCCAGCCCCAATCAACTGCTTTCATTCTGAAAGGAAAACAATTTACAAATCATGATTATAACTCAGAAATAGAAAACCAGAGATAAACATATTTGTTTGCTATTTAATAACTTACTAACCTACACCAACTGCAGCAGCTGCTACAGAACAAGGACAGGAAAAGATTAGATATGGCATTTGCACCTGGCTGGCCATAAACTGCTTCTTACCTGGATAGAAGATTTACAGGCCCAATTCACCACACATCTTAGACTCAGCACCTTGAGACTTAAAAGAGTTCCATAATTGTTTGTAAACAATAAAAAAAAGCTCTGGGCAATTCATAGAATGATTTGATTTACTTGCCTATCTAAAGCAGAAGAATTCTTTCCTGGTTATTAAAAAGATATTGAATTCTTTCTCTCCTTATTCTTTCTGTTTTGATGATGACATGAAGGCTGCTGTTTCTATCCATTCTATCTATCGGTAGGCTATGGCTGTGCAACGTGACACCTACAGCCTCTTCTGCACAGGTTATACACATCACTAAATGGTGGTGATCATACTCTCCCCTCCTTTTTTATCAGACATTGTGATTTTTGTAGCTTTGTATCTCTGCCTTCTCTTGGGTTGTTTAACACCAAAGCTTTCTGAATTTCCCAATAAAGGGGGAATGGATTAATGGAATATTCACAGAACAAGGAGATCTCACGGTTACCTTATTTACTTAAATGCAGACCAGAAATTTGACAGTGATTTAGGAGCAAGATGGCATTTTTAGTCCCACGTATTTCAGTAAACAATGCATTTTGGTAAGGTAGCTAGGTGGCACCGTGGATGGAGCACGGAGGTTAAAATCAGGAAGGCTAATCTTGATGAATTCAAATATATCAATACTTACTACCTGTGGGATCCGGGATCATTTAAGCCTGTTTGCCTTAGTTTTCTCATCTGTTAAATGAGCTGGAGAAGGAAGCTGTAAAACATTTCAGTATTTTTGCCAAGAAAGCTCCAAATGAGGTCATAGAGAATCAGACAAGATTGAAATGACTAAAAATGAAAACAACACACTTTGGTACCACAGGTCTACGCTGTTTGATATTATTTTTCAAACATTATTAATTTTCTTTTTTTAAAAGAATACTCATTGCCTACATAGATTCAAGAACCATGCAAGTGATTCTAGGGGCTTGGAAATACTATTCATCTGACCAAACAGAGGACCATTCCATGGCTAGGTCTGATTATTAGATAGATATTTACATGCATAGTAACACCCCTCTCACCCCACCCCTACCCTGCCCCAAAACTATCTGAAACTTACTTAAGAGATATATCCCTCCCTGAACCATCCTATTATTTCTGGTCTATGAACTTAATAATTTTCTAACTTATATTTGATGTGAATCTCCTCTGTCCTAGTAGATTTGAGTATAAGGATTACATAATTTTCCAACTTTGTATCCTTACTGCTACGTAGATCCTTGAAGTTTGTTGAATTTATTGACATAGAACCATTAAATTCAATTTGTAATAAAAAGGGGGACACAATAGGACGTCTAAATAATATCACACACACTGGAAAAAAGAGCTTTTGAATTTTGTCATTACTTTAGGTGCTATGAATGTATTGGCGAGCCTACTTAGATCCCTGGTGATAAAACCAACCCTATAAAATCCAACACACTGATGGGCCCTTTTCTAAACTGTCTTTACATCTCCTTAGAAAGGAGTTCAGTTGTACGACTTTTAGCCACCATGTCAGTGTTTCTAATTTTCTTAGGGAGTTTCCAAGTATAGCACTTAAGACTATATATTATAATTTTTTAATGGACTTGTGTATAATTAGATAAAATCATTAGTCTTACCCAGCTTCTTCTTTCTTCCAATAGAACTTAACTAGAATGACTGTATTAGAGACAGAGTAGTCCCCTCAGAAGGGTAGATTACATCCGGCCCTGAAGGAACACATCTTCTAAAATACTAACATAACTGAGGTTTACATGATACTTTTTGGTTTGCATATCTCTTTCCTCATGCCAGCCCTCAAAGTAAACAACATATTGATTTGGGAATTAAAAGGAAACCAACCCACAAGATAATCTAATTTAATGATTTCAGACACTACAACTGCCAAGCAAATAGAACAACGAGTGGTTAAGAGGTAGGCTGTGCTCTCTTCCCTGCCTGTCATGTAGTGGAAAGGGCACCCCATCTGTAATCAGAAGACTTGGCTGAAATCTGGGCCCTGCCATTTCGTTTTTGTGCAAGTTATTTGTTATCTCCGGCCCCCAGTTTCCTCATCAGTCAAATGAAAGGGAGGAAAAAAAATGAGATGGTTGGACCAAGAGGTGTCTAAGATCTCTTTCAGCTCTTAAGTGCCTAAGATTCTCTTCCTTCTTACCATTACTTCCCCAACCCCCATAATAACAAGGTGAATGGATTTGAATTTGTAGGAAATGTCATTTTTTCGGTCGTATTTAACTCTTTGTGATCCCATTTGAGGTTTTCTTGGTAGAGATACTGTGGTGATTTGTCATTTTCTTCTCTAAATCATTTCACAGGTGAGGAAACTGACGTCAACAGAATTATGTCATTTGCCTAGGGTCACACAGCTAGTAAAGTGTCTCAGGCCATATCTGAACTCAGGAAGGTGTCTTCTGGATGTAGATTAGCATGCTATCTACTGGATTACCTAACTGCCCAGTAGGAAATTTCCTAGTAGGAAATGCTTCTACCATAATTTCTTAATTTTGCTCTTCACCTCACGGAGTTAGCCTCAAATTAAGGTTCCTTCAAGTTTATACTTTTCAATGTGTGCATTTTAACACAAGAAATAGGATTATAACAAATTATATTCTTTTACTTCTCTCTAATAAAACTGGAAAACAAATGCATCATGATTTACTTCCTGATAATTCCTCAACTCTCCAAACCTTCCCCTTGGACTCTAACCTTCCTTGTCCAATTAGATTTATCAATTTGTGGAACCCAACATTTCTATTATGTGAGTAGAAATGAAAGAATCCCCCTCATATCTTAACTAAATTGTTGCCTACATTATCTCTCCAAGATAACAAGTATCAAGACAAGCAAAGATAAAGTTCACAAAGGGCAGTCTCAAGGCCAAATATCCCTCCATATCCCAAGAAATACCCAGAGCCTCATCTGGGTGCCTAGTTACAAAAATGAACTAATCGACAGTGTGTAAAGACTCAAATTCAAATGTAGAATTTTATACTATTCAAATAGTGACCCAACATAGCTGCCCTGACGATCTGATAACCTCTTTCCAATTGAGGATGCTCAAAGAGAACTCTAGGTGTCAGAGGGCAGACTGCTAAAATGAGATCATCTGCCTAGACTATATGCAGTAACCTGACAATATTTAATGGTTATAAACTATAGAAACCTTTCCAAAGGGCAAAAATCAAAGGTTTTAATGTCTACTCTAGCATATGGTTATATTCTTAATATTTTGTGAAACAGGCTACCATCTTTGTAACGTCTTTTGATTACCCTTCTCCCTGTCTTTGGAGGGAGCTCCTTACAGCTCCCACAACATAATATTTGCATCCGGGTGCAAATTCATTTCTGTTAGAGGAAGGACTTCATCCAAATGCAAATTCTTTTATAAGATCAAAATTCTTTTGCTATAGTAGAAGGGACCAGCCCCTTAAGGGAGTGTAGGAATTTGCATCTGGATTGATAAGTGTAGATACAGCCCCAAAGTAACAGAAGAAAAGAAACAAAGACATCATTACAAAATCAAATTAAAAAAAAAAAACAAATGAGATACAAATGCTCTATTGACTGTCTGTATTTTATGAAAGAAACAGGAAAAGACTAGAATTCAGAATGCTGAAATGCATCCAATTGAAAAGAAAAAAAAAGAATTTTAATGAATTGCAACACAAGTCAAGATCCAGACTGCATAATTATAGTCTCCATTACTGTAAATCAATGAAAAGCTGGCTTGATTTAGCCCACTTCAGACAGTCTTGTTAGAGAAAATGACTATATTTCAAACTAAGAGTATTGAGTATCGTTGAAAACATGTGAAAAAAATGTTCATACTAAAACTGGAAGTGGAATTTTAACCTCATAAAATAAATTTTAAAAATAATTTTGATGGTGTCACTTTTTATTTTTGAGAAATTTTTGTTCTTTATGCTACTTTTTAAAATGATTTCCAAGTTTATTTGGGTGAAAAATGCTTTTTAAAAGAGCTTTTACCACTATCCTCTTTGCTTCCCCATGATTTAAGTTGACATTGTGGGAGGCTAAAATATGCCCATGTGTCTTAACCTGTTTCCTTAAAGATGGCAAGCTTGGAAGCCTAGGAGGGAAAAAGAATATAAGAAAAACATTTTTCTTACATAGCCTATCACTAATCATTCATTGATTCATTTAGCCAGCAAAATTTTAATGAGGTCTCTATCAAACAAATAAGAAACAAATTTCTTCAGCAACCTGTGAGATTGAATTGTAGTGTTTTGATAAGAGGATGGCTGCCTAGGAGTTTCACAAAGAGGAAAACAAATTTAGCTAAATGACAGATGCTACCCTTCCACTCCTACAGGTTGGCCTACTTCCAGATTTGTTCTAGGCATGCAGATTCAGAATCAGGTGAGTCTTGGGAGTCTCCCCTAGTTCTAGGGAGCCCTGGGGTATCACGTGCCTACCAGACTACAATGGGTTCAAAACTGAGTTGAACTTTAAGGCCAACCTAGAGCAAAACCAGACTGTCTATTGAATTACTGTCAAACAGTTGGCATAACAGATAAATTTAGCATTTTCTGGGCCTCCTACTTTGATTAAAGGTGAATTTTTTTCATGGATAATGGAGTATATATGAAACAACAAAACGAACTCTAGTCTTGAAGTGAGAAAACCTAGGTTTAGGCACTTGCTCTACATTTGCAAGTCATATATATTTGTTAGGCCTTGGCTTCTTCATACAAAAATTAAGAGATTGGATTAAATTATCTCCAGCGTCTTATCCGCTCTTCTTAGTAATATGTGGCATTAGGAAATATGTGGCAGCCTAGTAGTCCAGTGGATAGAAAGTGCTGGGTTTGGAAATCAGGAAAACTTGAGCTGAAATCCAGTCTCAGACACTTAGTATTTGGATGATGTTGGGCAAGTCATTTAACCCCTGTTTACCTGTTTCCTCATCTATAAAATCGGAATAATAATAGTACCCACCTGTTTCACAGATAACACATTAGGAAGCATTGGAGTTTTAGGTCTCCATTCTCTAACAAGTTCACCCTTGATCTGGTCAGAAAGGCAGACAGCTTTGGAGGGGTTAATAATCAGCTTTATTCTAATCTAGTCTTCTCAAATGGTTGTGGGAGAACCAGCTCCTACAGAACTCCCTAATCACCCTTCTCAAAGGGGCCAGCAAGAAGATGGGGGCAATTACCCCTATGTCTTGATGGGGTCAATCAAGACAGGCCCAGTTTGTGCACACCCTTAGATCCCCCCAAGCCTCAATGGGGGCTGGTTGAGGCACACATAGATTCCTCTATGGGTTCCCCGTTGTTCTTCTCCTCACTGACCAGTGCCCAACTGCTTTATAGGGCATCTTGCCAACATTAAGCTCACAGGTTAACTTAAGCAATATTGTCATTCTGTACAAGCAGAGTAAATATTACATTAGATCACACCTTATCTTACAGCACAGTCTTGGTAGGATAGTCTGTCACTATGAGTCTGGGAATTACTATCCAGAACCCTTGGAACTATTCTGGGAGTTATTCTCTAACATATGGAAATTAGTCATTCCCAAGGTCACTAGATATTCCCATCCTGAGAAACTAATTCTAAGAAGGATAACAAAATCCTCCTTACATACACCACCTCTCAGGGTTGTAGTGGGACTCAAATGACATAACACTTGTGAAGTGCTTAACATAATGCCTTGTCATGGTAAGCACTATAAAAAGGTTGACTATTTTTATTATCTGGTTATAATTTTTTTACTCAACTTCACAACAAGCTCCTTAAGGGTAAAGTATCATCTTTTTAAGACTTTGAATTTTCCTTGCCTTTTTGCCATACAGCCCCCTTCCATCAGCCCATCCCCAACCAAAAAGCCATATGGGATTTGGCGCAATGCTTTTGAGCATAAAAAGAGACTTGCTAGTCAGTAAGCATTTTTTAAGCACCTACTGTATTCCAGGCATTAGTGAAGGAATAAATAACCCCTTATTTACAAGTAGTTTATATTTTAGTAGGGAGACATTAAGTACATGTATAAATACATATAGCACAAATGTGAAGTGAAAAAATAAAATATATACAAGGTAGTATGGGAGGGAGGGCACTAGCAATTGAAGGGATCAGGAAAGGTTCTGTTGCTAAGATGGTACTTGAGCTGCATCTTAAGGAAAGAAATAAACTACAAAGGGGAAGTCAGAATGAAATGTACTCCAAGTAGGTGGCCAACCAGGACAGAGACAAGAAACAAGGAGGGACTAACAGGTGTGAGAAACAGAAAGAGGGTCAGAGGAAAAAAAGATGAAAGTTTGTGTATTTGTGCGTCCTGGTGCTTGCCAGTGTTTTATAAACTCTTCCTTATCAGAAAATTCTTGAATTACTTCCCTGCATTAAGTAAATAGCCCACTTCAGCCCTGATTAGCATTCCTCTCTCCCAAATCATTTCATTCTTCTCTCAAGAAAATAAACTTCCCTTTTTCTTGTTCATCTCACAATGAACCAATAACCATGCTAAATAATAATAATAGCTACCATTTATATGTGCTAGACCTTGTGCTAAGACTTTACAAATATCTCAACCGATTCTCACAACAACTCTGGGAGATAAGCGCCATTGCTGTTTTTCAACTCTTTTTTCAGTCGTGTCTGACTCTGACCCCATTTTGAGTTTTCTTAGTAAAGATGCTGGCGTGATTTGCCATTTCTTTTTCTAGTTCATTTTACACATGAGGAAACAGAGGCAAAGTTAAATGATTTGCCCATAATCACACAACTAATAGTAAGTGTCTGAGGTCAAATTTGAAATCAGGAGAAGTCTTCCTGATTCTAAGCTCACTGCTATCCACTGTGCCACCTCACTGCCCCTTTTATCCCCATTTTGTAGAGGGATTACATGACTTGCCCAAGTCACAAAACTATTAAGTATCTGAGGCTAGATCTGAACTCTAACCTTTCTAACTCTAGGCTCAGGGCTCTTTCTACTTTAGCACCTGCTGCTGCCTACCTGTCCCCTAACTATCTATTATTATACAGGTTATTATTTGAAAACTACTGGTTTAAAGAAAATTTTTTTCTTTTTCTCTAATTTAATCCTTCCTCTGAGTCAATATTATATTCAGGGCAAGTCCATTATATTGTAAGGTCTATTACTAACCCTATCTTATACTTGACAAGTAACAGAACAAAACAGGATTAGATGGGGATTCCTGAATATTCTGCCCTGGCACATGATCGCCAGGGATAATCCCAAGGAAAAGACATGTGTAACACAGTGGCTATCACCCAAAAGGTGGTGAGGTCAAACAGCCGTTGCTATTTTTAGAGTTCTTTCATGTACCAACCTCAAGTAACCTTGGCAAACAAAAGACCAATGTTTGTAAGCTGGAGAGTCTATTTAATAAGAAATGAAAAAAAGAATTTTTTTTCCTAAGTCAACAATTCAAACAAAGCAAGTTTCAGTTTTTCTAAATGATTCAGCACCAGATCATTGTTTTTACTGGGCTATCTGAAAGATCTCGACAACCAGTTGGCCAAACATTAGCTAACTACCTTTTCAAGCACTGCCTAGGAGCTACATTTGGGATGCTGAATGTCCAGGTCAGACCCTGGGAGAGACTTTAAGCCCAAAGAATGGACACCCCAAGGGCAACTGGATATTCTGATGATGGCAAATTGGTATAAAACAAAGTTGCTAACTTCAGTTTGAAAAAAGGGGGGATGAGAAAGCATTATTTTAGCTCATTACAGTTTAACTGAAGAGTTCACTCGAAAGAACTCCACAAAACCCAGGCCCCCTAACTCCCAATTTCCTTCTCCCCCACATTGCACTGTAAGGCGTATTTTAAGCAATTTCTGTACAGCTCTTAAGGGTTAAATTGTCATTTCACAAGCTTATAAAGTGCTTCAAGGTTGACAAAGTGCTTTCCTTACAAAAGCTCGGGTAAATAGGTATTGGTATTACAAGTATTATCCTCATTTTACAGAAAAGGAAACTGACTTGTAGGTCTCAAAGCTCAGCAAAACAAATAATTGTTCATTAAGTTTACCAGATAAGTCCTTAACAAATATTGTCTCATTGGATCCTCACAGCAACCATGGGGACTATTAGTATCAATTTACAGTGGAGGAAACTGAGGGTTTTTCCCCAATGTCACACAGCTAGTAAAAGTCTGAAGCTGGATTTGAACTCAGTAGTTGTTTTGAACTCCAGTCCTCTCATTATATTATACTATCCCTCTGGGTGATATCCTTAATTAAAGAAACTTGACATTAAAGTCTCTATGCTATATACAGGGGGAGCTAGGTGGCACGGTAGTGTTGTATATTTACCACAGGATGCTGTATATCCCACTTAAACCTCTTTACCATAATATGCATGTTGATTTCACTTACAGAAATAATCTCTTCACAAAACTTTAGTGGCTTAAAGTTTCTGATACTTAGTTACTTTCTGCTCGTGAGGCTAAGAAAATAAATATCTGGGCTTGCAACCCTGCTCCACGCATGAATGTCTCCTGCTATTGCTAATTTGGTGAGGGTTTTCTTTGCAGGGGAGGGGTGATACCCTCCCCTACACTGACCTCCTACTAGTTGCTGAACACTGTTGCCACAATAACCTTCTACTTTTCAGCTGATGGGGTAAAGAAGGCTTGGTACAGCAAAGCTACGCATCCTGCCTGTAACTTGTCCATCATTAGCCAAAAACAGCTTTCCTAGTCAGTTTCACTAAAATCCAGTTATGATCAACCAGTCAATCAACAAGCACTTATTAAATGCCTACTATGTTTCAGGAGCTGTGACAAACAGAAGTATTTCTTGGTACATTGTTATGTAATCAATAAGAGTACTGAATCAGGAAGACCAATCTTCTGAGTTCAAATCTGGCCTCAAATATTTAATAGCTGTGGAACCCCAGGCAAGTCACTTAACCCTATTTGCCTCAATTTCCTCATCTGTAAAATGATCTGGAAAAGGAAATGGCAAAAATACTCCAGTATCTTTACTAAAAAAAACCCCAATGCAGTCACAAAGAGTTAGACACAAGTAAACAACAACAAAATGCTGTGTGATAGAGAGCTATCTCAGGTGTCTTTTTTAAGTTTCTACAGTCAAATATCCTATAACTCTTTGTTGAAGCTTTAGACATTCTTTGTATTCAAAACTGATAGTATCACTTCCTTGTGTTAATTCCTGAGGAATTATTATTTTTATAGTAATTAATCAAAATTAAAAGACTACATAGAATGATGTGAATTCAAACATCCAGTCTCACTCAAGAGCATCTGCACATGAAAATTAATCACAGGCTGTTTCACTTGATGAATATTATCAATATTATGTAGAAAAGATAGGATAAGTCTGTCATTTTGTGCACTAACAATATTCAAAAGATTTATACTTCCAAGAGGCAGAACTCTCAGCTTCAATCTATGGGAGAGTAAAAATAAGTAGCATTCACTGGAATGTAAACTTCTAAAAGTGCCAAAAAGGAATCGATTGTACTTACCACCATTGGGATGCTTCTAACTCTTCAATTTTCCCTTTCAACTCTAAATCCCAGGATATGCTGTTCTTTTATCTCTTATGCACTTACTGCAATTTATTTATAGTTGCTTCTCATCTCTCTTACTGGACTACAAGTTGCTTGAGGGTAAGGACAGTCCGATCTTATTTATCTTGGTGAAGGCCACAACACCAACATAATCCCTTGTCGCTAGGTGTTCAATAAATATCTTTTGAATTGGACAATTATGTCCTGAAGTCAAAAAGACAGGGGACAAAAGTTCTCCTCTCCACACCCACCGACTACTGGAAATTCTCTCAGGGACTCATACTAGGTTGCTATTTTGTACAAGGCTCAAAGGATATAACTGTGTCTCTTCAATCAGTCTCAATACATTTATTGTGTAGTATCCCTTCATTTCATCCAATGCCTTTCACTACTTCTAAACTCAATTAACTAGATTGTTTAAATTTAGTTTAATGCCTTTGATCTCCTGATTGATGCTTTTTTTAAGGCTCTGTTCATACCTAGTCCATACATAGTTCTGTAATTATTGAGGAAAGGATATGAAAGAACCTGGGCAGTGAGGTGGTGCAGTGGACAGAGCACTGCACTGCACTGGGAATCAGGAAGATTTATATGTATGAGTTCAAATCTGGCTTCAGACACTACTAGCTGTGTGACCCTGGGCAAGTTACTTAACCCTGTTTGCCTCAGTTTCCTCACCAGTAAAATGAACTAGAGAAGGAAACAGCAAATCACTCCAGTTATCTTTGCCAAGAAAACCCCAAGTGGGCCATGAAGAGTCAGACACAACTGAACAACAATGGAATACCTTTCTTACAAATAAAAAAAATACTAAGACCTAAACCAAAAGAATTGTAATGCTAACTCCTGAGAAGCTGTTATTTAAAAATCAGATAAATGGAGCAATTTGCATGACTTTTTTATTAGCCACTTTATAACTTACTTTGCTTGATTCTGCACTGTTCTCAACCTCCAACAGGAACTCTGTTGCCTGTCCTTTGACAGGTGATCTTTCAACTTATTTTTAAATGGATAACTTGTTATTCATTAGCACTGCCTGTCAGAGATACTGATTGACAAGAGTTCTGGCTTTTTCATCCATTGTCACCTCCTGGGAAATAGAGTCTATTTTTCATCCATTCGTTTTCTTCCCCAAACTCTTCTAGCCCAAACTCTTTCGATTGGATCCAGCAGTGTCCAGGAGACACTATATGGCATTGCAAGGCTTGATACAACCAACATGTTATTTGCAAATAGGATCCCTTCCACAGGGAATCACTTTAACTTCAACTCCAACTCCAACAGATGTCTTCTATTACAAGAGTGAATACCTGTACTTTGTTTGATCTGATATTAATGATTAAAGGCCACTGAACAAAGTTATCTCCATTGTTATACATTTAAATGAATCTTGAAAGCTTTTGATATATGGATGGGTTAGGATTTGGCAAATGATGAGGAGCACTAAAACTAGGGGGCAATGCCTCCAGAATAGAACACAATGTAGAGTTGTGCTGAGTGACTACAGTAGGCTCTAGATTGAGAAAGGAAGAAGGTGATGATGACAGGGTTGGGGTGATATACAAAAGGTGATATAGGAAAACAGTGAGTAGCTGAGGATCTAGAGTCATGGTGAGGACAAAAATAGACTTACGAAGGGTAGGAGGGTAGAGTCAAAAACGAATTTCAGAGTTATCTATCATGGAACTGATTAATGTCGAGATCAAGAGTATGACTATTTTCAGGTTTCTGAGGTAGACTAAAGATACAGGCCATGAGAGTTGAGAAGAATTACTAAGTAGGAGGCCAGGGTATCTGAGAGAACTCTGCATGTATTCTGAAGTCTCCTCACATGGAGTAGGAATTGGAATGAAGAGGAAGATTGTTAGAAGCTAAGAATAACTGAGGTCATTTCCATCAGGATCTTGATAAAGCAAGGTATCTTACTGGATGGAGTAGATTTCAAAGGAGAGATGTTGTGTGGCAGGAAAAGGATGGATTAGGGTTTGGTCTGCCATGAGGAGCAGCAAAACAAGAGGCTAAGGAATTGAAGAGCAGAGGACAAATTATAGGTGCATTGACTGGGATCTGAGAAAGGCAGTAGGGATCAAGGAGTGGAACTATTCCTTCTTGACTTGAACAGGTGACATGGGAAGCCCTTCTCTTTCTCTGCTCTAGCACCCATTGCCTAGTTTTATTAGGTCCTGGATACCCCATTGCAAATGGATATTGACCGTCTCCATCTCTACTCCTGCCTTGCTCCTCTTTGGCCTTCATGACCATTACCTCTTCTCCAGTCATCATCATTGGTCAGGAATTTGCCTGCACACTCCAGTTTGAAGAAAAGGGAATCACTTATAATAGGCTTTCTGGTAAGACAGCAGACCACTGAACTTTACCATGTGCTCTAGTGTTGTCCCCTAAGTCAGCTCAGCTTAACCATCTTCTCTTCCATTGAGACTTCTGGGTTTTGCCATCTACCTTCCTTCTGTACTCTAAAGACTTTCCAACTGTCCTATTACTGAACCCTTTGATAAATATCATCTCACCTTGAGAATAAAAGTTCCTTAAGAACAAGGATGATCTTGATTTTCTATTTGTATTCCTGATGCTTCCAGTTCCTGGAACATAGTAGGTGCTTAATAACTGGTTATTGCATTGCATTGTATTGTTTCCGGTAAATACAGTGAAAAGTTAGGGCAGAAGTAGAAAGGGACTTGGGAAAGCCAGGCTTCAAATTCAGGTCTCCTAACCTGAAATCTAGTGCTTATTGGGAATTTACTATCAGTCAAATCACAATAATGCTAATCACTAATTAATGGTGCAATTGATAATAGTGCTGGCCCTGGAGTTAGGAAGACTCATCTTCCTGAGTTCAAAGGTAGCCTCTTTGACACTTACTAGCTATGCGACCCTAGGCAAGTCACTTTACCCTGTTGGCTTCAGTTTCCTCATCATCAAATGAGCTGGAGAAGGAAATGGCAAACTACTCCAGTGTCTTTCCCAAGAAAATCCCAAATGGGGTCACAAAGAGTTATACATGACTAAAAACTACTGAACAACAAAAGGAACAGATGATGAACATGACACAATTTTGTTACTTTGCTGATAGCTATTAGGAGTTAGAAAGATATGAACATATGGTAAAAATGGATGAAAACCTTCACCTTTAAATAAAGATTGGACATTGTTGATCTTAGCTCTGAGTTTTCTTATCTATTCCCATTCAAAGATACAAAAATAAACTATGCCAATATAATTCAAAGAATCTGTAAAGGGACCAGTAGGTTTAGGTGATGAGAAAAGTGCAAATAATAACAATAAGTTCTGTATCTCTGTTCAGGGGATGAAATTGTAAAGTTCTGATGATGAATGAAGAAAGAGAAAGTTGAATACACAGAGAGTTGATTTTAGAGAAAGACCTGGTTTCAACTTCAGTGGTTACAAGCCTCTGAACAAGTCATTTAACTTCTCCATGACTCTAAGAAACTCTTTTCGATGACAAATTGGAGAGAAGTTCCTCATCTGCATTAATGAAGAGAATTTCCTCACTAGGGAGTTCCCATTATCAGTGAAATCACAGATTTATGCCAAGAAAAATAACTGCCATTTATATACACTTTAATATTTTCAAATACTTTAATAGATTTTCTCATTTGATCTTCATGCCAACCATGTAAAGGAGGTACTACAAACATTCGTATCTCCATTTCATAATAATGAAACTATGGCTGAGAGAGGGTAGATTAGGTTTACCTATACAGCTAGTAAGTGTTAGAGATGGAACTGGAACTCAGGTCTTCCAAGACTTCAAATCTAGTCCTCTATCTATTATAACACCTTGTCTCTCTATAAGAGCCAATAACCCCTAACACACAAGGATCTCATCGCTATTTTTATTCAGGTCTATAGGTTATTATCCTTGTTTTTACTTTTAAAACAAGTTCTAAAGTTTCAAAATTTCAAAAAGAAATTTAACAGAAAGGATTTTCGACTGAAGTCCAAAGGCTAGATGTGAGGTTCTAGTCCCAGTTCCTCTCTGATGTACCTAACCTCACAGAATACTTAATTTCTTTTTGTGGGCCTTAGTTTCTTCATCTTTTAATGAAATAGTTGGACTAGGTAACTTTTAAGGTACTTTTCTGGTTTTAAAAACCAGATTCTAAGAAAATCCTTCGATTCAGTGGTATGGAATGTTCTTATATATACTTAATTATCTTTTTTCTTTGAGACTTTCCCAAGAACACATGAAAAAGTAAGTTGAGTCCATAGTAAACACAAGATTCTAACTCAAAGGCATTTTAATATGTGCTATTATCTTCATATTAACAGAAGGGGCTTTCCAGTCCCAGAATCTTAAAACTGTGTGCCTGAAAAAAGAAGGAAGAAAAACCATTTTTTTTAAAGGAAATCAAATGATTGAACCCTATACTAGTGGAAAAGAACACTGAATTTAGAAGATCTGCATTCAAATTTTGACACTCATCATTTACTTAGTGTGTGACCTTGGTGTCAGTATTTTAATGTCTATGTACCTTAGTATATTACCACATATAAATGAAAGAGGTTGAACTAGGTAGCTTTCATGCTCTAAAGTTTTATATTGCTGCAATATTCAGCTATTTTGAAACAGCCTTAGTTTTGCTTTCATGTCCAAAGATGTATAAGAAATAATGCAAGATTTATATGTTAATATACTTCTAGAACTAAGAAAAATTCTTGAGTGCCATTTCAGTAGTTGGATTCCTTCTAGGCCTCCCAAACTACTCATGCTGCCCTCTGGTGGAATAGAATCTTAAACTGAATCTTCCTAGGGTGCTCGGAACTGTGATTCTCCAGTCTTTCTCAATCAAATTCTATATTCAAATCAGAACCCTGAGGAGAGAGGTAGTAGCACTGTGGGGCTCAGTTGGATGGAGTGACTGGGAGTTATGAAGTATCCCCATCACTCAGTAATTTCTCCATCTTTGACTTTCATTCAATCCATATTTATCACTAAATCAAAATTCCTGTAGCTGTTATCTACCTACCCCTCAGTATCTGCCTTCTTCTCCTTTTCTCAAGGAATCTCATCCCTGGCTCAGATACTTTCTCTTCTCCCCAACTCCTGCCCTCATATCACTGTTAGCTGTTGTTCAGTCATTTCAATTGTGTCTGCCTCTTCATGACCCCACTTGGGATTTTCTTGACAAAGATGATAGAGTGGTTGGTCATTTCCTTCTCCAGGTCATTTACAGATGAGGCAAACAGTAAGTGTCTAAGACCAGATTTGACCTCAGGAACTTAAGCCTTGCTGACTACTGGTCCAGCACTCTACCCACCTGATGGCTAACTGCTGTGCTCTCATACTAGGGGACTTCATTATACATAGGACTACTCCCTCAAATACTTTAACTTCCCAATTGCTTGACTTACTCATTTCCCAGAACCTACTACTTCCATCTACATCAGCTACACACAAAGATGGTCCTAACTTTTACCTTGCCACCACTCATAAATGTTGCATTTCCAAGTTCATGAATTCTGAAATTCCTTTATCTTATCACAATAGTTTGTCTTTCCATCTTTTCCTCTGCCTTACTACCCTTAGTCCTATTCTTATGACTTCCATATTCCCAATCCTCAGTTCTTCCCTACTGTATTTACCCCATTACCAGCTATACTTTCCTCTTTTCCCCAATGTGACCCCACCGTATCCTCTTCTTTCAAGTCCTTTGCTCCTCATCCTATTGCCAATTTGTCTTTCCAAGCCCCAGTGTTGGCGTACTTCAACCATTCCCTAATTTTGTTCCTATTCATGTACTGCTGAATGAAGCTGGAGAAAATCCTGAAACTATGTCAACTACCATCCCTTTCATCCTCTACGTAGCCAAATACAATTTTGGTACCTTTATTTCCTTTTCTCTCATTCTCCTTTTAACTCTCCATAGTCTGGCTTTTAATCTCTTCATTCAAGCAAAATTTATTTCTCCAAAGTTACCAATGATCTCTTAATTGCAAAGTCTAATAGATTTTCAATCCTCATCTTTATTGAAGCCTTTGACACTATTACTTTCTTCTTAATTCTCTCTTTTCTCGAGGTTTTTGCAACTGTTCTCTCTGATTCTTACCTTACCTTTCCTATCTGACTATTCCTCAGTCTCTTTTGCTGGATCTTCATTCAGGCTGTACTCACTAACCATATGTGTCCCCCAAGCCTCTGTCCTAGGCCCTCTTTTCATGCTGTAATATTTTGCTTGGTGATCTCACAATTCTAAAGGACTAAAATATCTGCTGATGATTTTCAGATCTATTTAACCAGCCCTAATTTCTCTCTTGACTTCCAGATTTGCACCTTCAACTGCCTATTGGACATTTTGAACTGGATATTTTATAAACATTTTAAAATTGACATGTCCCAAACATAATCTTCCCCCTCTTTCTAATTTCCCTATTCCTGTGAAAAACACCATCACTTTCCTAGTTACTCAGGATCTCAACCTAAGTGTCATCAGTGACTCCTCACTCTCATTCACCCTCTATATCCAGTAGGTTGCCAAGTCTTGCCATTTCTACCTTGACATAATCTCTCATATACAGCAACCTTGAAACCACCAGACCAACTTTCAACTCACTTTTCACACACGACTGAGAGGAGATTTTGCTATCTGTATCCAGAGCACTTGGCACAGTTCTTTGCACCCAAATTTTTTTTACTCATTCTTTCTACCCCATTATATCCAATCAGTTGCCAAGTTGTACTGATTCTACCTTCTCACTATCTCTTGTGTATGGCCCCTTCTTTCCTCTGACACTGTCACACTTTGGTTCAGGCCCTCATTATCTGACACCTGGACTATTGCAGTAGAGTTTTTGTTGATCTTCCTGTTCTAATTCTCTCCCAGCTTCAGTTCATCCTCTACTCAGCTATCAAAGTGAACTTCCAAAACACAAGCCTGATCATGTCACCCTCCTCCCCCATTTAATAAACTTCCCTCCAGGATCAAATATAAAATCCTCTGCCTAGCATCCAAAGCTCTTCATAAGCTTTCCCCTGACTATTCTGATTTTCTTATACCTTATATCCTCGATCTTCAGGTTAGTGACAGTGGCAAATGCCAAGGAACAATGACTGAAAATGGTACATTATGTGTAAGAAACAATAAGTAGACCTGGTCTATTGAAAAATAAGTAAGAAGACTGTAAAGAGAGGGAGGGTCCAGGTTTGAAAAAGCTTTAAGTTGCAAACAAGATAATTTATAGTTGATCCTAAAGATATAAGTAGTCACTGGAGCTTCTGAGTGAGAGAGAGAGAGAGAGAGAGAGAGTGTGTGTGTGTGTGTGTGTGTGTGTGTGTGTGTGAGAGAGAGAGAGAGAGAGAGAGAGAGAGAGAGAGAGAGAGAGTGTGTGTGTGTGAGAGGGAGAGAGAGGAAGAGAGGAAGAGGGAGAGAGAGTGGGGGAGGGGGAGAGACGGTCATGTGTACTTCGAGAAAAATCACTTTGGTAGTTGGTTGGATTGGAATGGGAAGTCTTGAAGTAAGGAGACCAGTTAAAAGGTTTTTTTCTTTTCACAATAATCTGGGTGAAAGGTAATGATAAGGCATTTTGTAGCATGGTGATTGTGTGAGAGAAGAATTAGGGATATACACACACATACACATATATACATACATACACACATTCACAGACACATTATGCATATACACACACATATATACATGTATTAAATACTGTAGTTTGAAGCACAAAAATCTGAGAGGTAACCAGAGTGACTTGAAGTGCAGAGGTGACCTCTACAAAAACAGTGAAACTGAGAAAAGGGGTTACTTTGGGGCAAAAAAAGATGAATTCTGTTTTGGACACATTAAATTTGAGATGTGTAAGGGATATTGGAAGCCTCCGATGGGGGTCTGTGATGCTGGATTGGAGCTTAGGAGGGAGATTAAGATGGGATAAAGCAAGTCATATGCAGAGAAACGACAGTTGAATCTATGACAGCTAATGAGATCATCAAGTGAGAGAAGAGAAAAAAAAGAAAAGAGGGCCTAAGGGAAGTACCATACTTTTTATTAATAACAAATATTAATGTTTAAAGATGTAATCTTCAATTATGTGGAAACTCCCATTGTCAGTCAATAAGCATTTATTAAGTATCTACTATGTGCCCAAGCACTGTGTTAAGTATTGGGAATATTATATGGAGCCACACAGTTCCCCTGATGGGTGGCTGCGCTTTTGCAGTATTTTCTTATTATGTTTTCAATCTATTTTTTTATTACACTCTCAACCTTAAGGCAGTTTGGCCTGGTGGATAGCGACAGAGTCAGTCTTGGAATCACGGATAAAGCCGCAGGTCCAGTCTCTATCCCTGTTTCCAAATTCAACTTACATCTGGCTATGTTCCGGGTAGGCAGGTGTCGATCTGGATTGGGTAAGGAACAAGGAAATCTTCAAGCATGTATTAAAGCACTTCCTATGTGCCAGGCACACTGTGCTCAGCATTTTACAGATATTTCATTTGGTCAAATATCATTTGATATTTAAAATAAAGATAGAGAACTGTCTTTGCAGCAAGGGGATTGCCGATTTGCTCCCTAACTGTCCATCACTTTGCGGTTCATTTTCCCCAGGGAAATGACCAAGAAGGAAGCTGAACTCCTTGTGGGCGGGGACTATCCCATTTTTTCTTTGTACTCACGAGGGTCTTGAACCTAGGTGATTAATAAATGTTTGCTCAATGGGGTTGTGGTTGATTTTGTAAATTACAAAGAAAGGATTAACTGCTGGTTCAAGTGGACTGTTGGAAAGTGGCTACAGGGTAACAAAGCACCGTGCTAGACATTGGGAGAAGTGAGGTTTGAGGAGATACAGTAACCGCCCAAAAGCAGCTTAACGTCTAGTGGGGCGAACAGGACATCCACAGTTAGATACCTGGGGAGAGTGTTCACCACTCACTTCCCCCTCCTTGGGTGCCTTTACGCATTTCAGGCCGAAATAAAAACTATAAAGTTCCAATGATCAAAACAACATAAAAACCCTTTCACCAACCCAGCGGTTCCACCCCCAACCATGTGGCAAGTGTATCGCTTAACCAGGAGGACTGTTTTCTCTTAGGGGATCACGGTAAACCGTCACCTTTGTTTGGTGGTGAAGGGGCAGGTACCTCGAAACAAAGCTGGCGCCCCGTCACCATTTCGGCGCCCGGGCACTCCCGGCACGCCCAGCAGGTAGGTGCCTGGCCAGCTGGCAGCCCTCCCCGAACCCCCCGGCCCCCAAGCCCGAGACGGAGGGGAGCAGATGGGAGGGTCCCCGCCGGGCCAGGTGCGCAGCACGCCAGGCGCGCGCGCTCCCGGGGCACCGGGTTCTTTCTTTCCTCCGCCAGGCCCCGCCTCCCCAGCGCTCGGGCGGGAGGGGCCCGCCCACGCCCCGCCGCCCCCCGGCTCTCGCCGCGGTCTCTGACCCTAGGCGTCGGCTAGGCTGGGGGGAGGGGGGCTTTAGTCAAGCTCCAGCGCGCCCCGCGCCAGCTGCCGGGCTCACGCCACCACGCGCCCGCCTCTCTCCCTTTTCTCCTCCAGACTAGCGTCGCGTGGCGGCTCCGGCCAAGCCGGGCGCTTCTCCTCCCCCGCCCCCCGCGATCGTGCGGCCCACGCCTCCCTCCCCCGTCCGCTCTCCGGCTCCCCTCCCCCACCTCTAGTGAAACCCAACCTTTCCTTCCTTCCCGGGGGCCGCGCACATCCCCCTGCAATGGGGGAGGGGGACAAATCGAATCGGGTCTTGTAAATGACGGACTGTGGTGATTTGTTTGGAGGATGTGTTTGTCACGGACACCGTCCGCCGCCTCGGCAGACGGGCAGCAGCTGCTTCTGTGCTTGGGAGTGAATGTTTGGGGCGGCGTGGCCTGCCTCGGCCGGCCCCGATGGAGGTCACCGGGCGGACCCGCCCCGGAGCGGGGCAGACGCGTCTGCTCTCCCCGATGCCGAGACACGGGAATCCTCGCCCGGCCGGGCGAGAAGAGCCCTGGGAGAGCCTCGCTTCCCGGGAACCAGGGCCGCGAGCGGCCACCCTCGGGACCTGTTACCTACGGGCCGTATGCGCCCCGCCGCCGCTGCCCAAACCTGACCCCTCCTGCAGGTGGGCCGGCAGCAGGCGGCGGACGGGGGCCGGGGGCAGGGCGCTTCGCCATCTTGGGCTGCCAGGGTCCCGCTCTTCTCCTGCTTCCGTGACCCCGGCTGCCGCTCGCCCGCTCGGGCGGGGCGGCCGGACCTCCCGCTTTCCACACCCCACTTCCCGCCTCCCCGTTCCTCCGCCGCTGCAAAGACTCACGCAGAGAATCAGTGTCACCCGACCGGCGTGGGTGGTTGCCTAGACCGTGTACGAATGTTGTTATCCTAATTGGAGACTCTGTTCTAAACACATACCTTGGTGTTTGCCGTGCAAACAAGGCTCCTAAGTGTGTAGGCATAAACAGGGAAGGGGCTGGGCACCGAGTCAACAGAGGAAGACAAGTCCGTGTTAGTTCCGGTCATTTACTGAACAAGGGAGGTCTTTGCAGGAATCACTTAAAAAAAAACCCTGCTGGGAGAAACTGGCACCTCTAGGGACTCAAGTGAACCCTGCCTGGCAGCTGGGTCACGACTGGCAGCAAAGCCTTTCCGTAGCAGCTCCAAAGAGCTCCATTTGCGCCCACATCCTATGTCTATATTCCTTCAGCTAGTCGGCCCATCGTAAAAAAAAAAAAAAAAAAAAAAGCTAAAAGAGAGACGGGTGTTAAAACGCCGCTGACAGAATCGCCTAGAACATGTTTACAGGAGGAAAGACTTTCCTCCAGAAAGCACAGCCTGAGTCGATGCCAATTTATTTCTCCCCCATAACTAATCAAAAAACGAGAGATGGGGGCAGCCGCTAAGCGAGACTGAGCGCCTTTAATCCTCCGCTTAAGGGAAGGAAGAAGTCTGCTGCATTTCCCAACCTCTGGGCTCGTAAAGTCACCCTGGCCGAAGGAAACGTTTTTGGAGGCTGGGGGAGGGGTCGCCTTTCCTAACTCCTCAGGAAGCCTCCACGTCTCCTCTCTCCCAAGAGTGGCCGACGGGGAAGCCAGCTTTCCAAGCCCTTCCTTGCCCAGCTGGATGGTACCCTAAAATCATTTGCAATCTCGAGAATTCAGTTAAACGTGGGAGAGAGACCGTGATTTCCCCAGCCAATGAGGTCTTTCTGAGGAAAGGTGTTCCATGTTTTGTTCTCCATCTCCATCCACCCTCATCCCCCAAACTCTGCTTTATGCGGACGGATCGGACAAACTTGGGGTTATTCAAGCCTGCCTTAAAATGCCATTATGAGGGAGGTTAGAAGTATCGGGAGAAAGCCGGGGGAGCAGGCGGGGGTAGAGAAGAGGAAGAGAAAAGAAGGCTCCTTTGATTAGATACACGTTTTCCCAGGTCCATTATGTTGTGCTCTGCTCTGCGCTGCCACCTAGCGACACCTTTTCCCCCAGCCCGAGCAATTCTGACCAGACCGAAAATCAGGGTTGTTCAAACCGTTCTCTAGAACTGCTTTCACTAGCCCTGCCTCCCTACCTCCCTTCTTTGTAAAAAATCAGGGTAAATTTTGTGTTTATAATATACGTGGTCCATCCAAGCACGCATTTCCTAGCCAATTTTTTTAGTGAAGCTAAAGATGGAAGAGGTTGAGAAATATTTAAGAGACTACTGGGTGCCAGATGGTGGTGATGGGGGGAGGGGAGAGTGCAAAAGGTGGGTTTAGAGTAAAATATCTGAAAATGACATATTGCTTATAGCTTCATTTATTCTAAAGTGTAATACAAGTATAATACAAATATGTCAATTTTCTTCAGAAATAATTGCTTTGATACTATGAAAAAAGAGTTGTTTTTACTCTCATTTTGAAAATATTATTTCTTTCCACAAACCAAGAGAGAGAAATATAAACGAGATTGGCAATGCTTAATTGATTTAGAGACACCAAATAATGGAACTGGAATATATAAAGCTACAATGGCTGATTTCACTCACCACTGAAAATTTCCAAATACTTCTTCTTAGAACAAACCTGGATATTGCTTGAACTTTTGTGACCTTGGTCAAGCCTAACCTTTGTGGGTCTCAGTTTTCTCACCTATAAAATATAAAATGGGGGCTGAATGAAAGGATCCTATCCAATTCTAAGGTTCTAGGTTTCTATTGATTTACACTCAAAAAAGCATTTATTAAGTTGATATGAATAAGATACTATGCTAGACACTGAGAATATAAATACTAACAAAATTGTTCCCAAGAAGCTCATATTTTACTAAATGTGTAAAGGTTTCTATACTGTATATTATTGTTTGGGTTTTAAATAGGATACCAGTCAGAATATCTATTGTGAGGATAGGTTGGTACATTTGGAAGAACAATGGATTAGAAAGATATTGATGGAGTTCAAATATGGTCAAGGAATAACCCCTCCCCCCAGACTTTATCTCATCATCTACGAAATGAAGATGATCTTTGTATCAGTGACATTATGAGGTTGTCTTTGTAAAAAAAAAAAGTGTTTACACTTTACAAGGTACTGTGTGTGTGTGTTCGTCCTTCGTTGCCAAAACCATGCCATTAAGGTACTGAAATATTAAATGAAAGAGGAACAGAAATCTGGAAATCGGAGAAAATGTGAATAGTATAAAGATAGTAACCAGACCTAGGCTTTCATTAGCATAATAAAGCTCCCCATGAGGTGGGCACCTTCTCTCTAACTTCAAATTTCAGAGTATTCTGGGAACAAGAGGTTAAGTGACTTGACCAGGAACACACATAGCCAGTCTATGCCAGATGCAGGGCTTGTTTGGAGGTTGTACTGGTTCAGAGGATGGATTTCTAGCCACAACATCATGTTACCTTTTGAGTATTATATGTTAAGCCGATTTTCCTTTCAAATTATTATTTTTTCTGCCATTGCTGCTATGTTAGGTGAGCTACCTTTGAAGTGGAACCCTAATCCTTATTTTCTTCTTTGATTCATATGCTTTTAGGGACTCTGGCCTTGGTATTGCAAAGATATAGGCAAAAATAATAATAGAAAAACCAGCTTCAGTTTCATTGATGTAGTGTTTATGACTCAACTGGAATCTCTGAGACATTTGGCTAAAGTACTAAGTGAAATGTTTTAATTAAAAATTGTAAGGATTTTACAATGAAATAATAACATAGTGAATAGAATCCATAGTTTATCATACCTCTAAAATTAAAAGATTTATATACTTTTATCTTTGCTTCCTGTCAATAGGGCTCTAGGAATAATGTTAAGAAATACATCATGTGCTGCAGAGCCAGCAGAGGGAACACTGAGTATTGATTTAGTAGGGTCCACCAAAAACAAACAAACATAAAAATCCCTGATATTTGAAGCAAAAAAAGTCAGAAACAGGGAAGTAGCTATAAGGAAGAAGACTTTAGATACTGAGAATACAGCTGGTTTTTCTCTTCACTTTATATTTAGAGATTTATTATTGTTAATTATTAATAAACTCAGTGGACATAACCAACTGTTTTCTTACATTTAAAACATTTAAACTTATAGTAACATTTAGAAGAGGCCTACTAAAAATATTCATAATATGTACATTAATTCATTAGGATGCCTGGAGGCACAGTGGGTAATGATTGTAATCCAGAAGACCATGGGTTCAAATCTTGCCTTTGGTGGTTAAACAGCTTTGGTGACCCTTAGCAATTCTCTTATTTATACTCAGTGTAATTCAAGCTACTTCCAGATTTATCAAGTATATATGAGATGGTTGGGATTGCATTTGGTGGAAAGTATTTCCATACCTGGAGTTCCCCCATAGAGTCACGCTTCCTTCACAGTTTTGGCTCCATGCAGAATTCAAGGGGCAATATAATGTAATGAAGAGAACGCTGGATTTAGGAATCAAGAGGAATACCTGTTTGAATCCCAGATCTGATACTTATTACAGCCGTGTACCCGGGCCAATCATTTAACTTGAGTCTAGGTTTCATCATCCGTATTTTGGGAATAATAATGTTTGCACTACCCAATTCATGGAGCTGTGTTTAAGGAAATGGTTTTATAAACCCTAAAGTGCTCTACAAATGACTTCCCTTTTAAAATCAGTAGAAACTAATTACCACTAAGTATCTGAGGGCAGAATTAGGCCAGTAACTTTCTACTCAGTAAACATTTCCCCCTTTGTTTTGGAAAAAAATTAAAGAAATTACTATAACTGTTTTGGTTAACTTTCCTCTTTTGTATATCAAATCATGGGAGGATGAACAGTTTGGAAAATATTTATTATATTGACACTGCTACTGTGTAATTATCATCAGGGAATGAGCACCAAGAAATCAGTCTGCGCAAGTTCCTAAAAAACATAGCTTCCTTTGCCTCTTTTTTTGGAGGAAGGAATGATGTAGTAGCACTGGTGTGATTTTTAAAATATTTTAGAACATTCTATTTGTAATGGAAGCACAGGAAAAACATCCTTAATTTTTTTTGGGAAAAAGTTTGGACACATCAAAACTCAACATGTTTGCAGTAACATCCACTCAGTGTTTCTCAATTAGAAATTAATGCAATTATAAGACAATGCCCTTTTCCTCCCGAGAATATTATATAATCAAGACAACTATAAGGTCAATGATGTTTTCCCCTCATGAAGCAAAATTACAGGTTAGTCTTAATTCTGGCACCACAATCCATTTTGCCATCTGACATATTTAACAAGTTTAACAAGAGGAATAAAAATCTATTTTTCTAACTTGAGCTCAACCTTAATCAAATGGTTGGCCCAAAGGCCTTTGGAATAGCTTGGCCTACAATTGCCATGTAGCAGTGAGTTTACCTGTAATAGTAAGTGCTGTGGTAGAATAGTTCTAATTAGAATTCTTACTTTTAGATTCTGGACTATTAATAATTTTTGTGACTAAAGTGATATTCTACTGGTCTATGGTTGTCTAATAGGCATCTCTGTCATATGATTTGTTACAAACAATGTATTTTATTAAATATTTTCAGTTTTCTTTACACTTAGTGAAATGATGGGGTAAGAAGTACTGTCCCTGGGCGGCTTCACATTTACTCACTTATAAGCACTTTCTTTATTCTCTTTAGTTTTGACCTGTTGAAAAATCTGCTAGTGTCCTTTCATGACTATCTCTGATCTTAGCATTAACAAGCAATTAATTGATGGCAGGGAGTGGGGGAGGGAAAACCTTGAATCCAGAAGGTGTGTATGAAACAGGAACATTTAGAATAAATGGAAAGTGACCCATCTTCCTTATTAATTTCTATTCTACTCAAAACTCAATGGAATTTCTCCCATAGAGTTAATTATATAGGAACTCTACCTAATGTATTCCAATTGAATGCAGCTGAAAGCTCCTCTCTTTTAGTTATCCAGGATTTATCTAGGAGATAAAATCATTAAATAACCATATTTAACCTCTGTTTGGTTAAGAAAGCTTACACTAATTACAAAAATCCCACCTCTCTGCCTTTCACAGACAGTATGCAAATTATTCTGAGAGGATTTACACAATACATCCACATCTTTGCCAAACCTAGAGTTCTTAAAATAATGGTGATGACAGGTGTCTGGGTGCCACTTTTTAAATGGTTTTCAATATAATCGATTTATTATCTTTCCCCCCCTCCCCTTCATCCTCTGCCTTTATGAAGGAGCTTCTCCGTGTGAGGAACAGATTTTACACTCCAGGCTGATTCTTTATTCCAAAGCTGAAAAGACCTAATACAAATGATCACTTGGCTTTTAAGTGGAAAGCTTCCATTTACAGCGTTGCACATCGCCCCCCCCCTTTTCCCCACCCCACTTACCCACCCCCTTGTTATCTAACATAATGGTAAGAATACGCTCCCTCTTCCCTCCTCAATAATTTCATGCATTAACAGCCTCTTCACAGTCACACACACACACACACACACGCAGGCTCGCGCGCAAAAAAAAACGCAAAAGGAAAAAGAAGCAGCAAAAATCTCAGCTGTACTTCTAGCCCTTTTAAAAAGTTTGCTCTGTAAATTGGAATGAGGTCAGATTTGGAGCTTCTCATTGCACGCGGTGATTATTATTGCATCGGGTTCCAAGCCAATGGCAGCTTTGGGGGTGGGGTTTGGCACGAGGAAGCGTTGGTTACAGCGGCTGATTGGCTGGGGTAAGGACAGTGAAAGGATAAAGAGGCGCGAGGCGGAATTGGGGTCTGCTCTAAGCTGCAGAAAGGGAAACAGTGTGTGAGGGGAAGAGGCCCATTTCACTACCCCGGTGTCTAGTTCTTGTTCGCTTTCTTTCTCTAAGGGTGTGCATAGGGAAGGAGAGAAGGAACTCTATAATTAGCTCCCTTTTTTTGCAGAAGGGGAAAAAGCATACATTTATTAATGCCATTCTGTTGCACGAGTGCTTTTTTTTGCTTAATACCTCGCCACCAAATAATTGCACAAACTCCTTAGTACTGATTCCGCCCACAGAAGCCAGCCCTGGAGTCAGACGCTTTTTTGCTTTGCACGGTCGGAAAGAGACTAAGTAACACAGAGAGACGATGTTGCTTTCTTGAGCGCTGAGGGCACTTGTGAACTGGAATCAACCGCTGCAGGGTGAAAAAAACACACTGCCTGGGAGGAGGAGGAAAAAAAACTTGCATTGGAGGATTCAGCAACCAGCATTAAAGAAACTACTCTCCACTTTAAGGCGGTCTCCAGATTTTCAGAAAGCGAGGGAGACAGCCAACGGGAAACGGTGAGAGAAGAGCTTGCCTGGAACTACAACTCCTCAGCGAGGGGCTGAGTATTTTTGGGGGGAGGGGTGGCGGGAGGGCATCTCCTCGGGACTTTCGTTATCCTCTCGTTCCACCACCAGCTCTCCCGTGAAGCTGCGGCCTCCCCTCCCCTCACTCGCCCCATTTTTTCTCCTTTTTGGTGTGTGTGTGGGTGGGTGTGGTGTATTTCGCTTTGGGTACTTCGGAGGGTGGGGGGGACCCTGGCGAGCTATCGTGCAGCTGCCGCCGTCAGCGTGTGAGCTTGAGCCGGGGAGATGGTGCAGCAGACGAACAACGCGGAGAACACGGAAGCGCTCCTGGCCGGCGAGACCTCCGACTCCGGGGCCAGCATCGAGCTGGGCATCGCCTCTTCCCCGACGCCGGGCTCCACCGCCTCCACCGGCGGCAAGGCGGATGATCCGAGCTGGTGCAAGACCCCCAGCGGGCACATCAAGCGGCCCATGAACGCTTTCATGGTGTGGTCGCAGATCGAGAGGCGAAAGATCATGGAGCAGTCTCCGGACATGCACAACGCCGAGATCTCCAAGCGGCTGGGCAAGCGCTGGAAGTTACTCAAGGACAGCGACAAGATCCCTTTCATTCGGGAGGCGGAGCGGCTGCGCCTCAAGCACATGGCAGACTACCCGGACTACAAGTACCGGCCCAGGAAGAAGGTGAAGTCGGGGAACGCCGGCTCCGGCTCCTCCTCCGCCACCTCCTCGTCCTCCTCCAAGCCCGGGGAGAAAGGCGACAAGGTCGGCGGCGGCGGCGGCGGCAGCGGCAGCTCGGGAGGCGGGGGAGCCGGCGGCGTCGGCGGCAGCAGCGGCAGCGGCGGCGGCGGCGGCGCCCACGCCAAGCCCGCGCTGAAAAAGAACTGCGGCTCCAAGCTGTCCGGCGGCGGCGCGGGCGGCGGGAGCGGCAAACCTCACGCCAAGCTCCTCCTGGGAAGCGGCGGCGGCAAAGCCTCGGCCTCCTCCTCCTCGTCCTTCGCCCCGGAGCAGACGGCGGCGGCCGCTGCCTTGCTCCCCCTGGGCGCCCCTGCAGACCACCACTCGCTCTACAAGTCCCGGACGACCAGCACCTCCTCGACTTCTTCCTCCTCCTCCTCCTCCTCCTCCTCGGCCTCCGCCTCCTCCTCCTCGGCCTCCGCCTCCCTCTCGGCCTCCAGCAGACACCTGGCCGAGAAGAAGCTGAAGCGCGTGTACATGTTCGGCCTCGCCTCCTCGTCCCCGGCCAGCGGGGCCGTGCCCGCCAGCCCCAGCCTGAGCGGGGGCCAGGAGAGCAGCGACTCGGGCAGCCTGTACGAGGAGGGCGGTGCGGGCTGCCCGCCCGACGGGCACAGCCTCCGCAGCAGCGCCGCCTCGTCCCCAGCCGACCACCGCAGCTACACCAGCCTGCGGGCCGCGTCGCCCGCTCCCTCCACGGCGCCCTCCCGCTCCTCCTCGTCCTCGTCCTCCTCCCACTCCTCCTCTTCCTCCTCCGTCTCCTCTTCCTCGGACGAGGAGTTTGAAGACGACCTGCTTGACCTGAACCCCAGCCCAAGTTTCGAGAGCATGTCCCTGGGCAGCTTCAGCTCCACCTCGGTGCTGGATCGGGACCTGGATTTTAACTTCGAGCCCGGCTCTGGCTCCCACTTCGAATTCCCGGACTACTGCACGCCGGAGGTAAGTGAGATGATCTCGGGGGACTGGCTGGAGTCCAGCATCTCCAACCTGGTCTTCACTTACTGAAGAGAGCGAGCGACACAGAAGACAGGGACGGGAGGAGACAACAAAAATTTTTAAAGGAGAGACAGAGAGGAGAGGGGGAGAAAAGAAGACGCGAAGGAGAAAATGGATGAAGGGTGGACAAAAAGAAAAGTGAGAAGGGGAAAGATTTCGCACACCCACGCCCACTTAACAAGTTACAGTATCCAGAAGAGTGAGTGATTCCTCTGCCAGCCCGGTGCGTTTATTTTTGGGGGGCGGTGTTCCCCACCCCGACATTGACACGGCACCCCCCCTCCCCAATCCCCCAGACCCGGGTTTGTAAAACTGACTTGTTCGAAAAGATTGAAAAGGGGGACCTGGAAGGAGCAGGGTGGAAAGGGTCGTTCTTTTGTTAAAACTACGTGTCCACTCCCTGCTTGGAGACACCCCCACAGCTACCCCACCCCCCCAACCGACAACACAGACCCAGAACCAACTCACACAAACAAACGGACGCTTCCGGATGTCTCACCCCAGAAAAAAAGCCAGGTTGTTGCTTTTCCATAGACTGCTTGGAGTCGACCCCCATTCCTCCCCCCTCCCCCTTTTTGGTGTTTTTTTTGTTGGTTTGTTTTTTGGTTTTTGTTTTCGTTTTTTTTTTAGGAAAGGAGATACAATCCTACACACCTCGGGGGGTTTGTTTTCAGCCCACTTCATCTGAAGAAAGAAAGAGTGCTACATTGTGTTGTAATTTTTGCAGTTACATTTTTTCTTTTTCTTTCCTTGAAAGATCTGGACTGGTAGGGGGTGATTTGCGCGCCCGCGCATGCAAGCCAGAACTGAAGCCTTCCTTTGCTACAAATTCCAGTTTGGTGGTTTTTTTTTTTTCTTTCCTTTTTCCTGCAGCAGGAGGAGGAGATGGAGGGCGGGGGCGGGAGAGGAGGAGAGATTGAATTGTGCTAGGAAATGGACTGAGAACCTAGTTGGAAGGAAAACGTGAGGGGGTATATATAGGGGGGTGGGAGAGAAAGGAGATGAACTGGAAATGGGGAAAAAAATAATAAAACAAACGGATTTGCACGTATAGAGGAGAGGGTAGCAGCGCTTTTTCTCGGCCACCTTCTTATTATATATATATGAAACTAGTAAGATGGAACTTCATAGACACTGAAAAGTTTTGGAAAGGAGACATACAAGACGTGAAAGTTTCTGTATTGATGTGGTACAGGGGAAATGGAGGGCGATCGCTTTTAAAAAAAACATTTTTTTCTTCTCTTAATCGGAATCGTGATGGTGTTGGATTATTTCACTGGTGGGGTTAATATAGCATGTTATCCTGTCTATCTTTTAAAGATTTCTGTATAAGACTGTTGAGCAGTTTTTAAGATAAATAGTGTAGGATAATATAAAAAAAAGCAGATAGATGGCGCTATGTTTGATTCCTACAAACAACAAAAAATTATCACCAGCTTTTTTTCATTCTTAACTCTTTAAAGGATTCAAACGCAACTCAAATCTGTGCTGGACTTTAAAAGAACAATTCAGGACCAAATTTTTTCTCAGTATGTATGTGTTTCTTCCTTATAGTTGTAAGTGAGAAGACTGTGGTCTTTTTTTTCCTCACCGATGCTCCATCCTCGTCTTTTTTTTCCTTGTAAATGTAATCAGATGCCATTTTATATGTGGAAGTATTTATACTGGCCAAACATTTTTTACTTATTTTGTCCCCCTCCCCCTTTTTTTTTGGTAGTTCTTGTTACCCACACCATTTTATGTCTCCTTCACTGAAGGGCTAGAGTTTTAAGTTTTAATTTTTTATATTTAAATGTAGACTTTTGACACTTTTAAAAAAAACAAAAAAAGACAAGAGAGATGAAAACGTTTGATTATTTTCTCAGTGTATTTTTGTAAAAAATATATAAAGGGGGTGTTAATCGGTGTAAATCGCTGTTTGGATTTCCTGATTTTTATAACAGGGAGGCTGGTTAATATCTCTCACACATTTAAAAAAAATCAGCCCCTAATTTCTCCATGTTTACACTTCAATCTGCAGGCTTCTTAAAGTGACAGTATCCCTTAATTTACCACCAGTTTCCACTCTCTAACCTCACTCATAAAAAAGAGAGAATAAGCTGATACACTGTATGCCAACAAGGAAAAAAATTCATGAAATATTATGCTGTACAGATGCTTTTAAAACTGGTGTATTTTCAGCAAAAAGGGATCCTGTAGCTTTAACTTATAAACCATATCTTTTTGCACTTTTTTTTATAAGCAAAAACGTGCCGTTTAAACCACTGGATCTATCTAAATGCCGATTTGAGTTCGCGACACTATGTACTGCGTTTTTCATTCTTGTATTTGACTATTTAATCCTTTCTACTTGTCGCTAAATATAATTGTTTTAGTCTCTTATGGCATGATGATAGCATATGTGTTCAGGTTTATAGCTGTTGTGTTTAAAGATTGAAAAAAAGTGAAAACATCTTTGTACATTTAAGTCTGTATTATAATAAGCAAAAAAAAAAGATTGTGTGTATGTATGTTTAATATAACATGACAGGCACTAGGACGTCTGCCTTATTAAGGTAGTTCCGTTAAGGGGTTTTTCTTTTTGTTGTTGTTTTCTCTTTTATTTTTGTTTTTTACTTTTTTGGTCATCCATCCTGTGCAATATGCTGTGTAGAATATTTGTCTTAAAAATCAACACCACACCACAATGTTTTGGGGAAAAAGAAAAAAAAAAAAGAAAAAAATCATGCCAGCTAATCATGTCAAGTTCACTGCCTGTCAGATTGTTGATATATACCTTCTGTAAATAACTTTTTTTTGAGAAGGAAATAAAATCAGCTGGAACTGAACCCTAAAACTTGACTGTTTTGTCATTATTGTGTCCCACAACTAGGACTGAAATAGCTGAGCACCATCTGCCTTTGCTAATAAATAAGTAAATGCCCTCAAAGGGAGGTGCCTGTAAAAAGCAGTCTCTATTCAGGAACACTAAACTCTTTCTTTTGCCTGGAAAGACTTGGCAGGCCTCAACCTTGAAATGATGGCTGCTGGGCTGAAATGTGTGTCAACTCCGAATGCTCTCGAGGAATTTCCACATATTAACCAAATACAAAGAAAACCCTTTTTTTTTTCTCCTGGACATGAGAAAAATGGCAAAGGACAAAGTGAGCCAAATCTTGGCACAGCATCATGACAGCGGAGGAAAAATGTATTTTCTCCAGATGGAACTGGCTGTTTTCATCTGCTTCAGTTTAAGCCCATCAAATCACCTTCAGGTCATTTCAACAGTCACCATCTAGGATTGGATAGAATTATTCATTTCACATGCAGGTAGAGGCAAAGACAACAAACCCATTTTAAATCATCAGTGGGTTGTAAGAATGACCGGGGAAGCATCAAATACTACTGATACTGAAATGTTGAAGTGATTTTTAAAAATTGACATTCATTTCTGAAAAGGATTGAAAATAGGTTAGATTTTGTGCAAACTGACATTTATGGATTAATGCTGTTTTGAGTGCTGTCCAACAAGGATATTAATACAAAGGGATGAAACAGTAAGAATGCCCTAGGGTAGTCTATTCGTTGGATGGTAAGGGGAAAGACATCTCACCCACACTCTCAGTATAAGGTATGTATTAGCCATATCTTAGGAGAAGAAAAAAATGCATGGTTTTTGTGAGCATCTACCACAATACATTACTGAGTTTAGCCTGTTAAAATGGTAGACTAGCTTTCCCTCAGTATTTGATTAATAATATGTATTTGATCAAGTAGCACCATTTCCCGATTATTTGGTGATTAAAATTAAAAAAAAAATAAGCTGCCCCAATCCTATCTCCAAAGTATTTAAGAAAATTTTAGAAATTATTAATGTAGAGGGAGATGGAATCAAAGATGATAAAAAAGGATTTAAAATACTCCTGTAATCAATGTGGATTTTTCTTGGTAGAGATGATCACCCTAAGATGCTAGACTCAGAGCAGGGGAGATGAATAGCAGGCACTACTGGATAGGAACTAAACAGTAGAGTCAGTTGAAAGTAAAATGCTTCCACAATTAATACAGCTTAAGATATGCCAATAAAAATTGACCTCTTAAAGATGATAATTCTGACTTGTTTCCCCTTCTAAACTTTCTAGCAACTATGATATCTAAATGCAACCTTTACTGTTGTAGCTTTCCATCTTTCAAGTCAACTGTAATCTCCAGACCATGTTGGGTTTGCTGGTGTTTTAAAATGCCAAGGGGAATACTAGCAGTGCCATATACAAAATTATTTCCCAAATTTTTAAGATTTGTTTTTGTAGTCATGGTGAAAAAAATGTAGAAAATGGTGAAAAATAAAATGATTTCATTTTGAGGATAGGCTTATAGAAATGACTTGAAGTCCTCAAAACCTTGACCTGAGGAAACAATTCTTTTGGAGTGGACTTTTGGGTTCTTTGATTTTTCATAGGTTTTTTAGATAATGTTCATATTCTCACTTAGTTTCTCCATTTCTGAGGTTTCGTGAGATCTTTTAAAAAGTTTGACAATATTGACATGATAATTAAGGTAGGAATATTTTTGTCCCTTCACCAAGTAATACAGTAAATGCCATAAGTATGGGGTTTTTTCGATCTCTTCTGAATCAATTTCCATTCACTAGGGTTCCAGACATTGCAAGTATAATAAATACCCAGAGGAACCTGACTGTTTGGAATGGCTCACTTGCTGCAGATAGTCCAAAGTCCTGGTAGAAAATTGATCTGATTAATCTTTTTCCTCTTAAGAATTTCAATTAACCAGTTGTTATATAATGCAAAAGCTTCTGGCATTCCTGTGATCCATCAGAAATGTGACTCCATGATACTTGCTTAGGCAATTTTTTTTGGGTGTCAGTTCCAGGCTGAATCTACTGTAAGTGCCAAAAGAAAATAGAGAAGCTGAAACTTGAGAAGGTGGGCTAAGGGAATGAAAGCTTACTAGATGCTCACACTGCTTGTGGATAAGCACAAAATGATTCAGGAAGGAGAGAGAGAAAGAAAGGATAAGTAATATAAATCAGCATTTTTTGAGTGCAGAATATTATAGTAAGTCTGGTGCAAGGGTAGGAGAATATACATTTTCTCAATTTAAAATTTCCATATTACTATAATTACTGAAGCTAACTTTTTTTAAGCTTGTTTTTAAGGCTTCCAAGATGGCGTTTTGAAAAATCCATGTCTAAAACCTATATGATTTCTGTCAGGAAAACAAATGGAAAGCAAGTATACAACCCCTTGGGTTTCAGGAGGCAGGGTTGGATTGACCCAACAGCTTATTTTTCTTCAAAGCCTATAAAACAATCCCCTGGCGTGTAATTACTCCTATTATACATATGGCCATTCTGAGCCATTCATGGAGTCTTTCTTCATGTATTATTTCCCCATCCTCATTTGAAAAGCTGAACCAAAATGAAGGAAAAAGGAGTCTTTTTGAGTAATTCCATCTTGCCTCTCTCTCTCTAAATTATTACCCATGTCTCATCATGATAAAGTGAATGGGAAGCCACTCTTCAAACAAATCCATTTACTCATTGTCCCTCTGTGTGGCAAGGGAGAGCAATTGGTGACTGTAGTCATATTTCTTAGATTTGTAAAACATCTTTCTTCAAACAGCCCATTGTACTTTAAAAAAAAGAAACCAAACAATTGTAGATTACATGTACGTATACTCAGGCTATCATTTCAAATCCAAATTATTGCAGTAGCTTCCTAATTTGTTTCACCACCCCATCTCTCTTTTTATCCAGTCCATTCTATAGTTTGCTGCCAGATGAACCTTCCTTAAGCAGCACTTTGTCATATATCTCCCTCAGTGAGAAACCAATGGCTCTTTTCCCAGAAAATAAAAGCCAATTCTCTGCCTAACATTCAAGGCCCTACACAATCCATTCCCAAGAGGCACACTACAACCAAAATCGCTAACTTACTGCCTTTCTAGAAATATTTTGTAATCCTATCTCCCACCTTTTGCTCATTACATTTCTCTTACCTAGACTGTGTTCTTTACTTCTTTCTGCCCATATGAATCAAACCCACCCTCTAAGTCCCAGCTGAATTTCTACTTGCCCCTGAGGTCTTTGCTGACCACCCCAAGCCAAAGTGATGCTTTTCTCCTCTGAACTCTTGGGAGTATGTATTGATTGTTCTATTTATTACCAAATGTAGTGTTAATACTAACATTGGCTTTATATTATTTAACTTTTCCTGTGCTTTACCTTGTGGGAGGTAGCAGAAATGTAAAGTGTACTGATTTGGAAGATGGTGGACCATGAGTTCATTGGACTGACCCTCCCCCATACTGGTTGGATAAGTCAGCTCTCATTATTTGATGTCGCATCAGAAGTAGAAGCATATACCAACCTTTGTCTCTGGATCACTGCTAATACCATTTTGTCTCCTACTCTATGGATTGGAAGCCCAGGGGGATTATTTAATTGATTTGGGGTCTAGACTTTTGATTTTATCAGTGTATAAATCTGAGGTAGAAACTCCCTGTACCAACTCAGATTGACAGCTAACATTCAGATGAACAAGTAGCTGAAGTTTCAAGAGTGTTACTTGGCATACTGAGAGGCTGAGATTGTAACATGATCTCACTTAGTAAGTATATATGGCAGAGGTAGGATTTGAACTCTAGTTTTCCCAACTATAACTTCGACAACCATCCACTGTGCCACACTCTCTCATGATAATAGGAGTTAATTATTCACATGCTTTCCAGTACAACAAATTTGTTGCCTTTGCTAGGCCATGAAACATAAAGATATTTTTGGGCTAGAGGACAGGTCAGGTAAAGGGAGGAACAGAGAAGGAATAAGTCTAATGAATGGAATCTCTGATTTCTAGGTTAAATTGCAGATTCCAGCAAGTGAGAGAATTGGAAATCATTCAGAGGAGCACTCAGCCTTTAGAAAGGACCACAGTATACCCATTATATCCTAATTAGATTGACCGTTGGCTACAGTTAGCTTGAAGGGTTTTATGGTTTCCTGCATGTGTTGTTTTCATTCTCAATGCTTAAAAAAAATAAAAGCGCAACATTACCAAACCGAGTACAGTGTTTCTCAGGAGGATGTTATTTTCCCAAGACTGGTGCATTTCATTTTGTATGTTAGTGGAAGTACACCTTTTTTCAGGTATACATGTATATAGTTGATAATCTCTTTAATTTTTCTGGTTCTTGATAAGTCCTATTCAGCACAATTCGTTTGTAGAGCATTGCCAAAAAGGGCAGAAACAAGTCAAGTCATGGCAGGAAACCCTCTGTAAGGCCTACATGTAGACAGAAGCATCAAAAAAACAAGACAGTTACAACCTAGTGCTATGTATTACATAAAACATTTGAATGGAATTCTGTTGATTTAGGTGAAGAGGTAAGGGATAGGAGATAGGAGAAGAAACGATTATATGTGATGATGTGTTTAACCCACTTTGTCCTTCAGTCAGTCCTTCAAAGGCATAATTCTTTGGACATTGCTGTTAAATGCATAATGAAGGGTGCTATTTCCTGACACAACAATCGGGAGAAAACTATCTGTTATCCTTGGTAGACTTCTTCTTGGGCAGAAAATGCCCAGTGGTGTAGTGAGATGATTAGCTAATGTGTATGGAGCATGTAAGTGCTTTTGCAAGAGCTCTGTTTAATGATCAATTAACTACAGATGTGTGTGTTGTTTAGTAGTCATTTTCTACACAAATGAATGTGTTAACTCTTTTCCCCAACTGACACACTTAACACCTTTATAAAGGAAGTCTCCTTCTCCTTGACTTCTGACCCCAGATCTCTACCTCTCTGTTTTCTGTACGCTCTACAAAACTCCCAATGGATGTCTTCTGTCATTCTTGGCTTATTTCTCCCCTGAGTCCTTAAGTCAGTTCTCTGAAGTCCTGAGAGGCAGTAGGACTGTTATCTCCTACTTAGCATGATCTGTTTTCTTCTTCCAAAAGAGAGACATACCTGGAATTGCTTCTTGGGAGAGGGGGGAAGTGTTACAGGATAATTTCCAAGTTAGGCAATCATTTTATTTTATTTTCAAGATAAGCACCAGATGAAACTGAAAGGGTAAGGGAGTACAGGTGGCTAAGAAGAGGAAGAAAAGAGAAAGAAGTTGTTACTAACTGAACACTCTAAGTAAAGAGATATTTATATACAAAATTTACCTCTTATTCAATTATGTTTATTGTAGCTAGATTGACACTTTTGTGTTTCTATTCCAGCCTAAACTCCCTGACTTATTTTAAAAGTTTTATTTTAATAGGAAATACTTCATGAAGACTGCATATTCTATGCTACTGGAATGCAAGGCTTGAGCCTGGCAAGAAGTTTGAACTCACTAGTGTGTAGCATCTGTTGTGCTGACTGCAATTTGGACATAGATTCAAGGAGCCATCCATAGGCTTTTGACAGCTTGCTTTATTGCACATGTTTCCAAATGAACTGAAACCCAACATTGAACCAAATGCTTAAAATTCAGAATGATCATCTCAGAGAGATTATATATATATATTGTTTCAGCAACTGATCATAAAAAGTCTTAAAATTATATCTGGGTGTTTTCAGTTGTATCTCAAAGATGAAACCTAACCATGTGAAAAGCAACTGAGAAACACCCAGATATAACTTTAAGTTTTTTTTTCAAGATTAACCTTACTAATTTTGTGTGTTTGGTTAAAATCTCCTAGCCTACAAGTGTCAGAGAAAGTTTTGACTTGCATTGTTAGAAAAAAGAGTTTTTTCCACTGGAAATTGTTTATATCAATAAAAACACAGGTCTTCCAAAAAAGAAGTAATTTTTGAGGTGAGGATGGATAATTAACATTTACATTTTTAACAAACTGAGCCCTTTATAAAGAATATTTTGTAATGTTTAAAATTTATACAATTCAAATGTATATGTTATAAAATTTAGTTGACTCTTTACCTGAGGAGGCCAGTGGTGACATGCTCCTAGAGCTGAGGGTCCATCTTATATGCATTCTCCTGCCTGTCCCTCCTTTTTGTCTATGATTATATTTGGCCTTCATTCCAATTCAGGTAAAGGGTAAGGTGACTGTCTCTTTCTTACAAAAGTCGTTAATCCTTCATCTACTCAAATGTGATGCCTGGCACATTTTAGTGCTATCTAAATGCTTATTTCATTCTCCTTCCCTTAGATTCTCTGAGTCTTTTGGGTGTGAACCGGGCCTCAGCTAACACAAATGAGAATACACTGGCTTCCCTACCCATATGCTATGACTTGCTTAAAACTAAATCACAAAGCCTACTGTTATAATGTTCATCAAATCTAATGAAAATCTGATTTTTATTTAATCTCCATTTTGTTAGTTGTGGAGACATTAGTGTGGGACATTGCAGACACAGATCCTTTTAAGACAGTGTTTCCCATCCTCAGTCAGTGGCATATTTTCAATTTTTCGAACATCTTTTGTAATCTTGTTAAAATCTGGAAACTTTAAATAAAACTTGCCTTCTTTCTCCCTCCCATGGTGCTCTCGGTATACCTGTCTCCCTCCTTTCCCCCATTCCCTATGGAAAGCAGAGCAGTCCTCATAAAAATTCAAATATTTCACTGGTTATCAAGTAAAACTTAGTTGGGAGATGCTACTTCAAGGTGATCCACAAGTCAGCAAGCATTATTAAACACTTATTATATGCACAGCACTGTGCTAAAAGCTGGGGGTATAAATGCAGATAAAAGGAAGGCAGTATTTACCCTCAAGAACCTTCCATTCTAATGGAGCAAGCCTTTACATAAAGGAGGGTTGTAAGAAGAAGGGCCAGGGGAAAAAATTCCCACATGGGAAGTTATGGTGACAAAGTCTGGAGAATGAAGCAAGTTGAGTGTGGGTCCTTCCTCAAAAAGATGGGAGTTAGACTGGATTCCTTTCATTTTTATAAATTGACTCCCTGGGCTATACAGAACTTGAAACACATTTTCCTGAGGAAGCAATATTATAAGTAGTGGTTGGGTTCCCAGGCAAGTACACATAGACCTATTTAACTCATAATTCATCTAAACTGTAGTATTACCAACCTGCATTCTGGATTTTGTGGGCAAAAATCAAATGATGCAGGAAGGAAGAAGGATAAGAGTTTTCCTTCTCCTAGGTTCAGGGAGCATGGAAAGAATTGAAATAGGAGGAATTTGTCCTTCACACACGTCCACCTTGTAAGGACCAGCATGGCTTCCTGTCTCTCGGTCTTCTGGTTTCTATAACACATGCTACTTATGTCTCGCCAATAGTTTAAGCTGTCTCCCAGACTCTGCCACAATTTATTTTGTTAAATATTTCTCCGTTGCATTTTAATCTGGTACCTGCTGCCTAAAGAGTGTTGTCCTCTACAACACAGGCTGCCAAGTCCTGTCCCCCTCCCTCTCCGCTGCCCCAGGCTTTTTTGATACTTCTGATCTACAGCAAGATTGTTCTTGAAGCTTCCAGTGAAGATTTCCACTAGACTCCCTGTTTGTGGGGGCAGGCCATTTCAGTTTTTTGGGGTTTTTTGCATAACTTTGATTCCCAGCAAAATTTTCCTTAACCCAAGTCTGCCTCTCCGCAACTTCCATTCATTCATCCTAACTTTTGTCCTCTGGGGCCAAGCAGAATAAATCTCAATAACAAGGATCTAATGAGATAATGTTCACAAAACCTTTTGCAAACGTCACAGAACTATATAAATGTCAGCTATTATTATGATAGTATAATTCCTCTTTGAGGGGATAACTCCTCAAATATTTTTAAAACAGCTATTATGTCCCTCTTAAGTGTTCTATGTATTCCCAGTTCCTCCATCCAGATCTTTTATGGGTTGGTTTTGAATCCCCACTCCTCCCACCCCACCCTACCCTTTACCCCCATCTTCATCTTGGTTAGCTTTCTCAGGATATGCTCCAACTTGTTCGTGTCTCTTAAAATTTGATACTCAGAACTAAGCATGGTATCCCTGATGTGGTCTGAAGGGTAAAGCATTGAGTGGCTTTCTCTTTTCTGAGACAGAACACCATATTAGCGTTTTTGACTGCTGTATCATGCTGCCAAGTCACCTTTCAGTCTGTTAGAAAACCTGAGGTTTTTAATGTGAGCTGCTTTCCAGCTACTCCTCCCACATTTTGTAGTTGGGCAGATGAATTTTTAAACCTCAATACAGGACTTTACATTTATCCTCATAGAATTTCATTTTGTTGACTTCAGCCCATCATTCCAACCTACTGATTGCAAAAAAATAGGATGTAGATTCTTCTGGGTTCCAATTTTGTCATCTGTCATGTCCCTGACAATTTCATGTTGCCTCCAGATCTGATAAATATGTTATCTTTTCCTTCAATTTAAGTATTTTCAAAGATTCCTGAATACCCTCCTACCTCCCTCCTATGCTTTCAAGGACATATTTAAGTCATCATCCTTTGGGTCTACTTGTTCAACTAAGATATGTCTCTCCATTTTTATTTACAAGAAGCTTTTGAGAGATTTTGTCAAATCCATGATGGAATCCAGGTATACTTACAACAGACACATGCTAGAGCCAGCTTATATCTGTTCACTAGGGATGATGGTTAAATTTCCAGTTTAAACATTTACACCTTAGAAATCGGTAAACCACAAATCAGGGCTTAATTTCTAGACTTGAGCAAGTGATGGAAAAAATGTTAATAATTTGGATTAAACTTAAATTAAATTTCACATACTCTACCCCTCCCCCTCTTAAAGCTGGTTGTTAGTCATTTGCCAGCATATCCTTCCTCATATTTGATCAAATGAGATACTATTTGAAAAGCACTCAGTACAGTGCCTGGCATATAGTAGGTGATATATAAATGGCTTTTCCTCTCCCCTTTTTCTCTTCTCTTCATCCCAATGGATACGTATTTGTAGGGGGAGAGGAGGTTGGGCTCGGTCATAAGAAGACATAGATGGGAGTCTGTTGTTCAGTAATTTGTCACGTCTGATTTTTTGTGACCCTATTTGGGGTTTTGTTGGTAAAGATACTGGAATGATCTGCCATTTCCTTTTCCATCTCATTTTACAGATGAGAAAACTGAGGCAATCACGGTTAAATGAATTGCCCAGGATCACACAGCTAGTAAATGTCTGAGGTTGGATTTCAACTCATGTCTTCCTGACTCCAGGCCCAGTACTCTATCTACTTCGCCACCTAGGTGCCCTTATATGAGGCTCTAGGACAGATTTATGGGACTTAGATCCCCTTTTTGATATACTTTATGCTCTAGTCCTAGAGAAAGACAGGACCACAGTGCCAAAAAGACACCTGAGGATGGACAGACAGGCCATGAGCGATCCAGAATTCCTTTTCTAGAGCATCAACAACCAGAACCACTCGAAACAAAGAGAATGGAAAGGGCCAACAGACGACCACAACTGAGCCACTGCTAGCTCCTAACCTTGAAGGACTTTTTACTCTCCCACATTAGACTAATGAGTTGATTATGACAGTCATACATAAGTGCTCATTGAAGTCATGACTTTCACCTAAATACTTTCTCTTCTTTGACCCAGGTGCAGACAGAGCTTCCTTAGCTCATCTCTGGGACATTGCCTCAGCTGTGTTCTATCACTGCACCTAGGACTGTCTGGGGGATATTTCCTCTATTAATTAGTCTAGTAACTCTTGAAAAAGGAAATGAGGTTAGTCTGGCATGACTTGTACTTAATGAACCATTTCTGGTTCTTAGCGATAACCATTTCATCCCCCACATATTCACAGTTTCATTCTTTTAAGAATCCATTAGCTTGAAGTATCTACCATTCTTCCCTTTTTAAAAATTGGGACATTTTTCCATCTCTAGTCCAGTGGCATCTCTGTCATTTGCCATGTTTACTGAAAGATCATGAATAGGAGCTCAGCAATGGCATTTAAAAGTTCTTCCAATATTCTGGCATGTATTTCTACCAACAGTTCCCAGGTCTTTTGCTAATTTCCCTTTAAAGACTAGTGACTCTAGAAGTATGGGAATCTGAGAGGCATCTTCTTCCTTTGTACCTGCTCCCTTTCCCCCTCCCCAAGTAGACATATTAACTGACAATGTAAATAGAGACAACTAGCCATCAAGAAGAGGGGTAGACTTAGGGTGAGGACTCAAATTTTCCCAAGGGCCAAGACTAGGGGGAAAATGGTGGAGAGTTAATGACAGGAGCATACAATTTCCTTATCTCCTTTGAGACCCTTTTGGTGAAGTGCTAGGAATGAAGTTCTCATTGGTTCTGTCAAGAGAGCTAATAAGTAAGAGTCAGGAGTTGACTCTAACTTAGGTCATCTAACTTCAAATCCACTGCTATTTCCAGGTATTATCCCTGGTAATTGTTGAATTGAAGATGTTTGGGAGTAGGTGGTCCATCCTATAGGCAGATCAACTGTGTCTTCTCCTATGATCAACATCAATAAACTATTCTTGCCTTATGTAGGTTCTCTAGCTTCTACACTGAGGTTGTCTAAAAGTTTTAAATTCCTGTCTTGGTAATGTGAAGTTTAGGAGAGCAAGGCCATTTTTTTCTTTATATACGTATAGTGGAAAGAGTACAGATTTTAAAGTCAGAAATGTTCAGTTCATATTTCAGCTCTGACAACATCCTACCTGTGACTTTGAGCAAGTTACCTAACACACCTGAACCTTAGTTTTTCTGTCTATATAAAGAGATGGTAATAGTTACACTACCCACCTCACAGGGCTGTTGTCAGAAAATTGATTTATAAACCTTAAAGAATTAAAGGTGTTGTTGCATGTGGATGTCATGAAAGTGTAGGGGCCATACATAGTTTTACTTACTACTGTTAATTAAGGATGGAGAAGGAAATGGCAGACCACTCCAGCATCTTTGTCAAGAAAACCCCAAATGGGTTCACAAAGAGTTGGACAAGACTGAATCAAGAGAACAGCAACAAAAGCAACTGGTAAATGTCTCTGTCTTACACACACACACACACACACACACACACACACACACACAATCTTCTAAAAGAAATTTGTAAGCACTCACTTTATTGCAAGTAGTAAATATCTGGAGATTCTAATTCCTTATTAAAATTAATACAGTCAGTTGGGCCATCTGGCTTCTACACACCTAAGTGCCTCTTTGGTTTTTCCCAGCCTTGATTTTTTTTGGAGTGAGCATTTTCACTTTATCACTATCCCATCTCTGATTCAAGTGAGTCCATCTGGAAGTGCTGTTACCCAAGCTTTCATATACTGAACAGTTCTCTCTTTCTACAAGTGATGGCATGTTTCCTGAAACCAACCATTGGCAGCTGTTACATAGGCATTTTTTTGCCTTTTGGACACCTATAATTACACAAATTATGTCTATCACTGATGTTTATAAAGGATTTAAAAATTTAGGCATCCAAAGGAGGCAATCAGAAGGTAACATCTGACTCAGGTGAAGAGGCCCTTTAGAAGGGGCTATTTGACTATTGTACTATTTCTGAAAGTTGAGTTGCATCACAACAGAATAAGGAAGATTTCATATGGATTTATATCTCTCAAGCAAATTACCATCAATGAGGTAAAGTTTAATTTGGATCAATACTGCAGAGTTGGACCAAAAGCTATTTTCAATGGAAGGAATGATGTATCGAATTTGGTTAAGAGTTCAATATCAAGCTTGGCCTTCCAGTCTTGTGAACTAAGAAAGGAGAATAAAATAGATGAATTTTAACAATACTTTTATTAAAAAGTTTCACATACATGATCTCTTAGCAACCCTATGAAATATTACCCCCATTTGACTGATAAGAAAACAGACTCAGAAGTTTAAGTGACTTACCTAACGTCACAAAGCTGATATGAGCTGGAATTCAGGTCTTCTGACTCTCCTAGTCTTTATTAGAGGAAATGGATTTAATTTTAAGGTAACATGGTCTGGCTATGTATGGTTTGGTCCTTTGTAAATGGAATGAAAACCTTTGCAGGATAGTGATCATCCCTTTGGTATGCTCTTACCTGATACATATTGAGCAAGAGTCATGCTGAGACAGTTAGTATCTAGGGTATCTAGTTAGTATGAGGGGGTCTAGAACATATTCCTGAACCCGCTTCCTATTACTTCCTTTAATGCTTTTTTTCCTCTAGTAGGTCAGGAACCAGCTAGAATGGATTCTAACAGTTTTTAGTTGAGTCCCTGAAGGGTCAGAAGAAATCCAGCCGAACATTTTGCAACCTCAAGTTGTAGGATTGGCTACTGCCTTTTACTAAACCAAAGGCTGTGTTCAAACCTGCCTTGCCTTTGGCAAGGTGAGTCCCTATGAAATGATAGCTATATTAATTAGTAAACATTCATTTTAGCACCAACCAAAAATTAATAGGGATAGCCATGATTATGACCCAAATTGCCCTCAAGGCTCCAAGAGAGCATCCATGACAGCTAGGGTACCTGTTTTAAAATTCCTGCCCTGTTAACTTAGTAACTGTGATCCCCAGGCAAAGTCACATCATTTCTTTAGGTCCCTGTTTCCTCATCTGTAAAATGCTGAGGTTGGACTACATGTTCCCTCGGATCCTTTCCAACCGTAAATCCAATCTAAGGTTCTGCTAATTCAGTAAGGGTATTTACATATAATTAATGTAATTATCATAGGACTGAAGTGGACTGGTATATTTGTATGCAATTCCCATTGTGCCAAAACTCAGCTTCAAAAAGAGAAATTAAGTCGATGACTTTGAGGTTAGGAAACCTGTGCTTTGCATCTGTATTAAGTCATCTTCCCCTTTCTCCCCCTTTTCTCTTTCCATAGGTGTAACTGCAATCCCAAGACCCCTACATCCCAAAAGAGTTGTAACCAAGTTACATATATACATCTATCCAATCACAGTCTCAGAACCGGGACTAGAATCCAGGGAGGAGACTCAATAGGGCTATATTTTCTTTGTGCTGTTTAAATAAGAGAGGAGAGAGAGAGAGAGAGAGAGAGAGAGACAGAGAGACAGAGAGAGAGACAGAGACAGAGAGACAGAGACAGAGAGGGAAGAGAGAAGAGAGAAAAAATAGAGGACAAATAAAAATAGAAAATACAGATTTAAAATTAATAGAGTCAATGTAGTGAGTCAATATGTGGGGCAGCTAGGTGGTACAGTGCCAGACTTGGAGTAAGGAAGACTCAGACTCATCTCCTTGGGTTCAAATCCAGCCTCAGACACTTACTAGTTGTGTGACCCTGAGCATGTCACTTAACCCTGTTTACCTCAGTTCCTCATCTGTAAAACAAACTGGAGAAGGAAGTGGCAAACCACTCCAGTATCTTTGCCAAGAAAGCCCCAAATGGGCCACAAAGAGTCAGACACGGCTGAAACTAAGCCACCACCACAACAAAGTGAGTCAATATAGAGATTAAAGTAATTCCCTGATTCAGTTATGTTTGATTTAGCAAAACTGTGACTATTTCAGTTGTTTTGGATTTGATAAGTTTAAAGAACTTAAAGCCATATGGGGAAACAGCCTAATACAGAGGAAAGGGCAATGGATTGAAGGTAACATGATCTGGTTGTGCTTTGGTCCTTTGTAAATGGAATGAAAACCTTTGCAGTCTAGTGATCATCCCTTTCGTATGCGCTTATCTGATAACAGAGTGAACAAGAGCCATCCTGAAGCAGTTGATATTTAGGGTACTTACTTGGTATGAGGGAGACTAGATCACATCCCTGAACCGCCTTCCTACTCCTCCCTTTAATGCTTTTTTCCTCTAATAGATCAGGAACCAGCTCGAAGGTATTCTAACAAATCCTGGCTGTGACATTGCTTTGGGCAAGTCATGCAGCATTTCTGGGCCCTGGTTTCATAACTAGAATTTAAGAGTTGGAAGGATCCTTAGTGGCTATTGAGTCTAATTCATATCCAAAAGAAATCCCTATCGTAACATACTCAACTAGTAGTTGCCCTGCTATCTGACCTCTACCTATAGATTTCCAATGAGAGGGAGACTACTACCTCCAAGGGCAGCCCATTCCACTTTTATATAACTCTAATTATTACAATTTGGCCCCCTTATATCAAGCTACAGTTTTCATTCCATCTCTAGGACCAAACTGAACAAGAAGCGTAATTCATCTTCCAGTGACAGCCTTTCCTATGCTAGGCAATTAAGTCTCCTTCCCCCACCTCTATCTTCTTTAAACTAAACCTCCCCAATTCCTTCAGATGCCCCTCAGGTGACATGGACTCAAAACTCTTTACCATCCTAATTTCTCTCTTCTGGAGACTATCATGTAGCAAATTCTGATTAACAGAGAAAATGAATTTCCCGTTCAGTAAAATGAGGGGATCAGACAAGATGATGTCTAAGGTCACTCCTAATTCAAAATCTATGAGACCATTTAAGAGTGTTTTGTAAAAGTGATAGATCCATTCTTCATGAAATTGACAAAGTGTATTTCTCTAAGATATATATGGGTTGTCTAAATGTATACTCACACATATATGGTTCAGAGTTGGTTTGGATAATTATCTCTGAAATCTAGCTCTTCCCTCTTCAAAAGAGAGTTTAATTTCTTCTTTGAGGGAAACAGGAGAAGAGCTTGCTTCTTCCCTCAACTGTTCCCATGACAGGTTTCAGGATAAAATTAAATCTGTCTGCCCCCTTTAAAAGTTGGTAGCATGGGGGTATGATTCTTGTTGCTTCCTTGGTCTCTCTTTAGTGGGAGGGTGACCTTAGCTTTGGCCCACAAACATTCCACTAAATGCTGGATAAACAAGACCACTACAAATAATAAATAACGAGTAAACCCATCTATCCAAGCAAACAGAAAGCAGAAAAATCACACAGATTAGAATATACCAGAAAATACACAAAAAGTGAATGAACTCTTTATCTGGAAGCCGGATGAGGGCTTGCTCAGAGCAGGAGGGAGGGCCTGATCTCACCCAGTGTCTATTCTATCAATCTCCAGGGAGGTCAGCTGAAAGTCAAAGCCATATTGGGGAGCTGACTTACTCTACCTGTTTCTCTAAGCAAGACAGAGTCTAAATTCTGTAACATCTCTCTCTGAAGAATCTCTGCTACCAACTCCATTACAAAGGTTCCCATCATTGCTTTGGCATTTTCTCTACCAATCGGAAGTCACATCTCCTTCCACATATGCTGCAGTAGGTAAAACACATGGTTGCAAGTCTGGTTAAACTGAAAATCGTGCCAGTAAGTCTCAAATGTATAAAATTCTCTAGGCGTAGTTGCTGGAGACACTAAGAAATATGGTGCTCTTCTGAGGGTGTACAGAAAACAGTCAAGTCAGCACTGGGACTTGGAGGGCATAGTAACTTAGAAGTATAGGTTCACAGATTGGCAGCTGGATGGGACAGTTGACATTATCTGGTCTGATCTCATTTTATAGATGGGGAAACTGAGGCCCAGAGAAATGAAATTACTTGCTCAAGGTGGCAACATCAGGGTTTCACATTTCTATAGCACTGAAAATATTTTCTTCATAACAACTCAGTGAGATAGGTAAGGTATTGATATTATTTCCATTTTATGGATGAAGAAAATGAGGTTTGGAGCCTTGTTTGAATTTAGTATTGGTAACTCAATACTCTTGGAGATGAGAAGGGAATCTCTCCACCAATGTCTGTAATGCCAGATGTTGTCAGGAACCCAAACAAAAGGGTAATCCTGGAGAGTGGAAGTATTTAGCAGTACTCTAAGGAAAATTGTTTCTCCTGCGAATGGGGAGTCACTCTAGAATGTTTGTCATTCCACTGATGAAGTGGAATCCAATGACAAAGAATAGTCTTTCTGGTAAAGAGAAAGCAATGCCTGAGGACAAAGCTATCACCAGAAATACTGACACCTAGGGCAAATACCACAAAATACATAATGGGCAAGAAATTAGAAGAGTATATGCAAATCAATATTTCAGACAAATTCAAATGAGGTAAGGTGGCCTTAGACCTTAAGACACAGAACATTTACTAATTATGTGACCTTGGCTAAGTCACTTAACCATTGCCAGTCCCAGTTTTTCATCAGTAACACTGGGATAAAAATAGCACTTACTTCATAAGGTTGTTGATAGGAATAAATGAGATAACATATGAAATGTGAGTTGTGAACCTTACAGTTCTGTGTAAACATTATTGTTCATTACTATCTTAGAATATGAGAGCTTATCATCTAGTACAGAAAAATGACACCTAGAATTGAATATTTAAGTGGATCTGTGATCTTGTTGATGTAAATGTGGTACTTTCATCTTTGGTACAGATTGCCACCCAACTATGCCTTCTCATCCTGTATTAATTAATCTTGTTCATGCCCTCTTGTAAAGGCTCCATATTGGATCTACTCAAAACACTGGAGGTATTTCTTTAGGTCTTTTTATGTGTCATGGGTACATAGATAAGCCTTAGGCTGCCCCTTGCTTTCCCTCATCCACCGGCCCACCTTCTTTTCTGAATCTCATTTCTTGAATATCTTTTTATAGTACCTTTTGCATGCAAGTCATCAAGGAAACGTTAGTATGGGAGAAAAGAGCCCTGGATTTGGAAACAGAAGACTTGGGTTAGAATTCTACGTTTTTCACTAATGAGCTGCATCACTCTCTTCTTCTCTTTCCATTTTGGGCCCACCTCACTGTTCACACACAGCCCCTTCCCCCAACCCCCTATGTTCATGTCCAAGATGTGTGTACTGCTGGAATACCTCAATGAGCTGCCTATCTAACTGCATTTCATAATGTGACCAATAGGTATTCTTCATACATTTTTAGGCTATTCTCTTGGATCTGATAGATTTTACCACTTTGTTTTTTATTGTCAATAATAATGTCTTAATTTTAAAATATATGCCATAAAAAAATTTGACTGTAGTATAACCAAGATCTTAAGAAGCTTAATTCTGGTGCTTAGGTCTGGTTGTCCCCATCCCCCTTCCCTAGTCTTCCTTTTTATTTAAGGTTACTTTTGCAACATAGGTATTGACATGGAAAATAATTTTCTCTGTTTTTTTAAAATTTGAGTTTAATCCAATTTTGGCTGGTCATATGGCAAAATCTCTGTGATTTTTCATTTCCTTCTAAAATGCATTTGTTGTTATTATTTTCTACAGTTCTTACTGCTCCAAAAACTTCTTCTGAGCCAAATGTATTTGTTTATGGCACAAATGTGTGTGACATATATGCATAGTAACTTCACTGAAAATTTACAGACATTTGCTACACTTTAAGGGCAGCATTTTCCAAGTACTCTTAATATATATTGACAGAATCCGTAAATACTGGTTTGGGGCTAGGATAGAAGGAGCTTTGACAAAACACTCAAATGTGAATTCATAAAGATTTAAATAGATAGAATTTCAGTGAGGAAAAAATGGGGGAGCTATCTAAAGACACAGATGTTTTACAGGGTATTTCCATCCATATAAGCATGGTAGATACAGCTAGCCTCAAAGCTAGAAAAGCTTCGGCTCAAGTATTGCCTCTGACACATGCTAACTGTTTGAACCCTTTGCAAATCACTTACCCTCTAGACTCTGGGCAATTTTTGATGAATTTAAGTTGGAGAGAAGGTGATGACTTGTACTAATTGAGTATTATCATAGAGGAGTTCCTTAAACTTCTTAAACTTTTTTCACTCATGACCCCTACCAATACTTCTGAAACTGTGGATATGTGGATATGCTATCCCATATGGGTTTATGACCCACAAGTCCTGTTCTAAGGATCTAGTCCAATGAATTCACAGCTGTCGTCTCTATTCCTATTCTTTTTCATTCAGATACAAGTTGGTCTGGATGTCCCCTGAGGTCCCTTCAAACTCTGAGATTCTAAGAGTCAAGGGAGGGACAAAGAAATATTGGAGAGGAAAAAAAGTAATTGTTTAATTCTTACTAAAAAGTTGCTGCATTTAATAGTTTTTGGATACATGACAAAATTTGGCATTTAATGTTTTATTGAGGAAAATGTCAGTACAATAAATATTTTCCCTATGAATTCCAATTTACATTGCAGAACAGTAAGGTTCCAGAAAATACCGTTTGGGAAATATTGTCATTGAATGCCCTGGAGAATTCTGAAAGCAAATATACATTTTCTTCCTTCTCTCCTTATCCATTGCTCAAGAATTTATTATATTAGAAAACTAATGAGGGGGAGGAGGAGGAAATCTACCACAGATGTTCATTATTCCAGGATTCCGATAAAGTATTTGTCAAGTCAAGGAGAAAGTATGGTGGAGTGGAATTTGCACTGGACTCAGGACTTCCTTGCTCTTTTGCTCTAACTAAAGTAGATGGTTAGACTTAGAGCACTAGAACATCTCTTTGCCTCACTGTCTCTCTCTGTCTCTGTCTCTGTCTCTCTCTCTTTTTAAAAATGAGGGGACTAAATCAGTTACTTTTTAGAGTCCCTCCTAGTTCTAAAATTATTTTCCCCGGACATCATAGCCATCTGTCTAACGAAACCTCTTCCTGTTCACTGCTCTCCAGCCAAACTGTCTTTTTCTCTCTGTCACACATAGACACTCCACCATTTCTCTGTATGCCTTTTCGGCTCTACTCCATGCCTGGAATTAGTTTCCTCCTCACCTATTGATGTCCAGGCTTGTATTGGAGCCAGCTCTAATTGACTTTGGCAAGCCTATTGTTAAATTTTCAAGTTTGAGCATTTACATCTAGATTAGATTACTACTGATTAGTAATCGGTAATCATGACAAATAAAGGCTTGATTCATTGTTCTGTTGATTGTTTAGACTTAAAAATGTGTTAATAATGTAGCTTATACCTGTATATATATTTTTGGTTTGGTTTTATTTTCAAAAAATCTGTAAACATTTACCAGGACACCTCTCTGTTGTTTTTCAAACATTACTTAAGCTAAGCAGGGGTTCAGTTGAAGGCTAAGGAAATTAAGTCACTGCCAACCTGAAGACCTGGTAACTGTAGGATGATGACAATGACAACAACGGTGATGACGATGATGATGATGCATTCATGTAGTGGTTTAGGGTTTATGAAGTGCTTTATATCAGTTATCACATTTGAGCCTCACAATACCCCTGATTAAGAGACCTTATGGTTGTAATTATAGATCTATTGTTTCCATAGCTAAATTAAAAACACTTTGAGGACAATCAATGATCATGTTTTATTAGGACAGCTGGGGGCACAGTGGATAGAATGCCAGGCTTAGAGTCAGGAAGGCCTGAGTTCAAATCCAGCCTCTGATTGTCTCTTACTAAATGTCTGACCTTGGGCAAATCACTTAAGACACTATTTGTCTCAGTTTCCTCATCTGTAAAATAAGCATGAGAGGGAAATGGCAAACCATCCAAGTATCTCTGCCAAGAAAACCCCCAACAGGATGTTGAAGAGTCAGATACAACTAAGCTACAACAAAAATAAATGTTATGTATACTTCCTTAGTGTCCTCCTGGGCTCAGTCTGCAGTCTGTGCTCAATGATTATTTCTTGAATAGTTGGATCAAGATACCTCTATTTATATAGCTGATTTCTACCTGAGATCTGGTGACTGCAAGTTAATGGTGATACTGACAATAGTTGCTGATGGCAACAATTAATACTGACATTTATATAGTGCGTTAAGGTTTGAAAGTGTTTTGTATAAATGCTTACTCCTCCCCTTTACATCCATTATATCATTTGGGTTTTATCACCTTTGAGACTCCACCTCATAGAATCCTTTTTCTTTTTGCTTCCAAACACAACTCAGACATTAACTTCTTCAAGAAACTAAGCTATTAATGGCCCCCTCTCAGACTACTTTGTATTTCACTTCTTTACCTTTATTCTTTTTATTTATTCTGTCTATAACACGTATAAAGAGGTATGTCCTCCTTGTCTGCTCCATTAAACTATAAGGTTGTTGGGAGTAGGATTTGTTTACTTATTGTTTTTGTATCCCCAGCCCCTATCACAGTGTCTGGTACATAGCGGAACTTAATAAATGCTCATTGACCGACTGACCTGACTTTTATAGAAAGGATGGTAGTGTCATACTGCATAAATGGAAAATGGTATCAGACTCATTTTTTCAGATAAAGAAATTAAATATATAAAGGTTAGCAGATCAACAAAGGTCAAGTAATAATTTTAGAGAGAAACATTTTTAAACATTACCCATTTACTACAAATTAAATGACAAACATATTTCAGGAAAAATATGTTGAACTTACATTTAATGCAAAGTCATTAGCTAGCAAGGTTTATGACTGAGTGTGGTTCCATTGGAGAAATTCAATTAGATGAGTCAACCAGTTGATGGTAATTAAAATATATCAAATGTTTCTTATGTTAAGTAAGAATGCAGATTTCAAAGTGTTTAAAGAAATGTTTGAGATTAGATGTTGGCAGATCATAAAATGCATTATAGAGAATGTTGATATTCTGTCTGTAGTCTATAAATATATTGTTAGAAATCTTAATTGTTCTTACTCCTTAATGGAAGTAGCTTTTTTTACGCTAATTATAACACCTAAGCTAAGTGGGTTTTAGTCTATAAATTAGAAAACATTAGTGCACAATTTGGCTTTTATAGAATAGATGGAATATAGATTTATTTTGAGTATACATATTGGATAAAGTTTAAACAACAGTTTTTTTCAATTCACTCAAATTATAGGATCGACTTTCATTTTATCAGATTCACATTGTAGAGTATTTTGTAAAATATCTTCTGTCCTATCCTAATGCAGATAAAAATCTCTAATTCAGCTTCAATATTGTCTATTTATTGACCATCACATTAAAGTTAGCTTACTTTCATTTCCCACATGTAAATATTTTAAGTGCAGTAAATACTTTTTAAGTACAATAAGTACTGTATAATTACTGCACAAAATAAACCGAGATGACCTATGGATTTAAAAAGACATGATGTCATCTATTTTATAATTTACTTCTTTGACACTGCAAACTCCAGATAGGCACTTCTAAAAATTCAGAAAAATCATTTTATTTAAGTGAGAAACTAGAGGGGAGATTATAATTAAGAAAATTACTAAAGTAAGTTTTCACCATTTATTTATATATATGTGTGTATGTATATAGATATATATATATATATATATATCTATATATCTATATACATACACACATACTTGGGCAATATATTAGCTTGGAACTAATCAAGATTATATTTGAAAATATAATTAATATTTAAGAAAAACTAAAATTGTAAAAAATTCTTAGCAAATAATAATCATGCACTAACTCTTACCTTCTCATTATAAAAACTTTTCCCCTACTGATGTTCACCATATTCCACTAGATACACCTTGGGCTATAGATATAGATTTAAATTGCCTTGGTTTATTACATGAAATCCCAAATAGCTTCTGTGCCTATCTGGCAAGAATTGCATTTACTTAATGAACACAGAGGTACCTACAAGAGAGTAATGCGACTTTGATAAAGGGGTAGTTTAATTGGTGAAATAGCATATCTGGATTTCAGTAGGAAAGAGATGAAGTAATACATATATGTGAATTATATTTAATATTATTACAGTTTTGCTAATTGAAATGGTTTGGTCCTCTCACATAAAGAGTAGAAGGAAACAAATATGCAATAAATTACCTGGAAATTTCAGTCAATCAACAAATATTTACAAAGCTCCTATAATGAGTAAGGTATTCTGCTAGGCACTAAGGGAATGTAAAGGAAAAGTGCCTGTCTTTAAGGAGCTTATAATGCTTTTAAGGGAGAGAGGACAGATACATAGAGTAATAGCTAGCAATTCAACGTAGCACAAGCTAATTAAGTAATCTGTGAACAGTACAGACTGTAAAATTGTCCAAGAGCTTAGTGAAGGAAGAAGTTGGGGCTGATCTAATCTATCACAGTGCTCATGTTTGCAGAATGATAACACAGAATGCAGACATATTGTACACAATGCTGTGGAATTCACCTGTAACACAAAGTGAAGATAAAAGATGAAGTAAGATCCCTGCCAGGGTGCTCAGAACCCAAGACTGGCACAAAGTTTATCTACCATAAGCAACTTAAGGAGTTGGGTGTTTTTCCTCCCCCAGAACAGATTTATCCTTTGCATAGCCTAATGTGCCTTTAAAGATTTTTTCTTTATAGTACAATGACAATAGCAATTCAGTTTTGGCTACGTATGGCTCTCTAAGAGGCTTGAAGAGCTCAATCGACATTATAACTTGCCTTACAAAGTCGATTCAGAGCTAGAAGGGAACTTTAGAGGTCATTGAGTTCAACTCTCTTATTTTAAAGATGAAAACTCCAATAGTCAGAAGTGTTAAGTGATTTGCACATGGTCACAAAGCTGGTAAGGATCAAAGGTGGAATTTGAACCCAGGCCTTCCAGACTCTAAATTTAGCATGCTTTCTACTACTACTGCTTCTTTTTCCTCAGATGGTACTATTGCCTTCTTTTTATTTTTTCACAGTTAAAAGGAAAAATGAGACACATAAAGGTTAAACTAAATGACTTCAAAAATGCATTATGTTTTAGCCAACCTCTCCCGTAAATGGTTTGCGGTCTACTTGGGCCCTGTGATTTTTCAACTATACAAAAAATAAACAAAATCACAAAACAAAAATGAGAGTGACAGATAGCATAACCTTGTGGATAGACCTCTGCAAGTAGAGTCAAGAAGATTTTAAGTTTGAATCTCTTTTTGACACACAAGAACAGTGAGATCATGGTCCGGTCTTAAGTTTCCTGGTACAGTGAAAAGAACATTCACTTGGAAGTCAGGAGACCTGGTTTCAGATCTCACTTCTTATGCTTAGTCAGACCTTAGACAAGTCATTCTCATTTTTTCACATATAAAAAGAAGGGAACTAGGGGACCTCTGAGGTCCTTCCCAACTGTTGTCTTGGGGTTCTCTTCTATAAAGTGAGGGAAAATATACAGTGTTTTCTCAGACCTTGTTATTTAGTTGTGTTGGACTTTTCTTGACCCCATTTGAGGTTTTCTTGGCAAAGATACTAGTTTGCCATTTTCCAGCCCATTTTACAGATGAAAAATCTGAGGCAAGCAGGGTTAAGTGACCTGCCCAAGATCACACAGCTAGTAAGTATATGAAACCAGATTTGAACTCAGGAAGATGAATATTTCTCACTTCAGGCCCAGCACTTTATCTACTGAACTATCTAGTTGTCCATATTCGGACCTTAAAGTCACACACACACACACGCATGTATATATGTATATATAGAGATATAGATATACATGTATATATAAAAATATATGTCAATCATCATCATCATCATCTTTATTCAGACCTAGGAAAAGGAATCAATAATTAAACAATAAAAAAAATGTTATTTGTTTGTACCCTATCTGGTTCCTACTAACTAGGCAGCTATGGTAATAGACAGAGTACTAGACCTCAGGTCAGGAAGACCTGAGTTCAAAATACAATATCAGATACTTTCTAGCTGTGTGAATCTGGGTAAGTCACTTAATCTCTGTCTACTTCAATAATGAGGGGCATCTCGTTGTGTGACCTTGGGCAAGTCACTTAACTCTCTTTACCTCAGTTTTCTTATCTATAAAGTGAGTTGGAAAAGGAAACTGCAAAGCACTTCAGTATCTTTACCAAGAAAACCAAATGGGTTCACGGAGAGTCAGACAAGACAAACCACTGACCACCACCACCAAATCCCAGTACTAATAACAACAGGGCTGTTGTGAAGACAAAATGCGATCACATTTGTAAACGTGCTTAATGCGGTGACTGGCAGGCAGCAGGGGCTCGGTAAATGGTGTCTCCTAGCAAAAGCAAGACAGCCTGACTTTTAGGAGAGGTCAGTCATTGCACTGACTTTTTGCCCATGTATTTCCAATGCTGGTCAGGATTTTTGTGTAGATAAAGGTGATGAAGGTAGCTCAGGCGTTTGCCTTCCCATCTCGCCCCCTCCCATCGACTGTTACGTTTTCTCTAGCAATCAAACAGTTAACAAGGTGGTTGGTCACAGAGCTAGGTACACATTTATTTTCTGGTTATTGTGAGTCGGAACCTTGGAAATAAACCTAGTTTTACAGGATATGAGCAGGGAATGATTCATCTGGCTATTTTGAAAGTGTTGTCTGCTCCAGTTCCGGGAGAGATGCTGTTGTTTGCCTGCCCTCATTGTAGGGAAAGGCAGAAGTGAAGCGTATTAGGTGACACCATGATTACTGGTCTCAGATAAGGAGTTAGACGTACAGGATCAACTCAAGGACATCTAGGAAAAGGTTGTGAGGAATGGCCTGAGAATTTATATTGAGAAAAGACCATTAAGGTAAAAGGAGAAGTTCATCCCTGAATTTGTCTAGGCAAAGGGCTTATTTGTTTTTCCCAGAATGAGGTTAATCATACACATATCCTCATGAGAATCCCAATAAGCCTTTCAGTTATCAGTGTTTTTTAGCCAAAGCAGTATTAGTATACAAACCCAGTCTCCCACGACCTTAAAGGAGCTGGACTCGAACCCATGTTTTATCTCTCCTTTGTAACAGCTTATAGAAGAAAACATAAAACCCGATTAGAAATGCATTGGGATAGAATTTTATTAAGTTCAAAAGGCATTTCTTAAGTGCCTTCAATTTTAAGGTACTATAGCCAGGTTTTTTGAGACATAGGATCTTAGAGTGCGAGGAAAAAGGAAGTTGAAGACTTCTTAGTGCCCAACTCTCCCATTTTACAGATGAGGAAACTGAGGCCCAGAGAGAGTAAGTGATTTGCCCAGTGCCACAGAAGTAATAAGTGGTAATTATAAATAATAACCCTAGTTCTTTGCTTGTGGAACCACTCCTCTTTCTACTATACCACATTATTTCTCCTCTAATTAAATACAAAGTAATTGTATAGGAGTGGGGCGTGGAGGAGAGTACAGACACTTACTAGCTGTGTGACCCTGGACACTCTACTTGCCTCAGTTTCCTCTCCTGTAAAATGAGCTGGAGAAGGAAATGGCAAACCACTCCAGGATCTTTGCCAAAAAGACCCCAAATGGGGTCATGAAGAGTCTGACAGGACTGAAAAACGACAAAACAACAGCAACTTCCTCACACCAACCCTGGAGCTCTGTCCACTGTGGTCGCCTAGTTGTTCGCAAAGATCAGACAAGAAATTATTTCTGCTGCCAAAGAGTTTATTGTTCAGTAGAACTTTTAAACGCCATAGCAGTAGGGGATTTCTATCCCTACAGTTAGAATGAAACGCTGTAATGATAGTGTTAATAGCTTAAATGGATATTTATGAATAATTTATTAGTCTACAGCACTCGCTATGTGGTTACAAATAGAATTAGTATCAGGTAGCAGATAGATTGCTGCATTTAGATTCAAGGAGCTCTGGGTTCCAATCCTACCTCTGACACTAGCTGAGTGTTCCTGAGTAAATCACTTAGCATCTAGTTCCCTGGAGAAACTCTCTAGATGGATTGCAATGGGTGGAGGGAGTTTCCCATGCTGACAGAGATCACAGATCTTTGCCTATTGTGCATGTGTTTACAAAGGACTCTCACACTCATTTTCTCATTTTATGACTCTTAACTTGTATACAGATCTTTATATTATTACAATGAAATACTCGGGTGTCATTTTACATTTAAAAGACACACATACAACAACAACCACAAAGTAACAACCCCCTTTTGCCCTTACTGAGGTTCAGTCCTAGTCTATGTATTGCTTTGTTTTTCTGTGTTCTCTGACATAAAAAGAAAATTCTTATCCTTATCTTAAAACTGACCCAGATCACTCGTGCCGCCTAGATATGCCAGTGTTAGAGTACTTTCCCAAAGCTCAACACTTAGAGTCTTCCATGTGGTAACAAGTTTCATAGCTTGTCATTTCCTGTGATCTCTTGTTCCCAGGTCACATTTCTCATGTCATTCCCAGTCCTTATATTTTGACACAGACCTGAATATAGATTATTTTCAGGAGCTACAGATCTAGATCTGCTTATCTCTTGAGTCTGCCCTTCCCTTCTTTCTTCCTTCCCCTTTCTCATCCTACTCCCCCTCACACTTCCCCTTCCTTGTAAAAATAAAGTCTTGAGCACTGGTCATAAAGGCACATTCAGTCATCAGTCTGGGATAAAGGAGTGGAGACTGAGTCGAGTGGAGGTGTGGGAGGGGGGAAGAACAGTGTTGATGGGGAGGAAGGATACAAAATAAAATGAGCCTATATAAGGCAAAGTAATTATAGATACTCAGGAATATTTTTCTTAGCATTTGTGGGTTGTTCATTAGCCACCTATGAGGAAAGCTTAAATAACACCAAATGGTGTTAAATCAGTCCCTATTGTTAATTCAGTGACGCTATTTCCTAGAATAGAGGAAAGCTAGATAGGGTCAAAGAAATTTTGTCATTACACCTGCTCTGCAGAACAGGGGATCATCAGGTCACATGACTGCCACTTGGTACTGACTCGAATGAGTGCTTTTAGAAATAACTTTGCAGCCTATACAGAGGGTTTCCTGAGTCACCTTTAATGAACCGGAATTCAAATTTTTACCCAAGTTTTCTTTTTTGTTGGTTTGTTATGAACTCAGAAGCAACTTATGTGGGCATTTCCACATACAGAGATTGAAAAAAGGGTGGGATGAATGTCTTTTACATGAATCTCTATTGCATATAGACTTTAATTTTAAAGCATATATTAAATTTAATATGGCATGTTAGATTAGAGAAATACAAATTAAAACAACTCTGAGGTATCACCTGACACCTATCAGATTGGCTAATATAACAGAAAAGAAAGATGGTGGATGTTTGGGGGCATGTGGGAAAATTGGAATACTAGTGCACTGTTTGTGGAATTGTGAACTGACCCAACCTTTCTGGAGAGCAACTTGGATATGTCCAAAGGGCTATAAAACTATGAATACCCTTTTACCCAGCAATAGCACTGTTAGATTTGTATCTCAAAGAGATTTTTTAAAAAAAGGAAAAGTACATATATTTATATATATAAATATTTATAGAAGTTCTTTTTGTGATAGAAATTGAGGGAATACCCAGTAACTGGGGAATGGATGAACAAGTTATGGTATGTAATTGTGATAGAATGCTATTATGCTGTAAGAAATCAAGACCAGGATGATTTCAGAAAAACCTGAAAAGACTTATATGAACCGATACAAAGTGAAATGAGCAGAACCAGGAGAATATTGTATACAGTGACAGCAAAATTGTATGATGCTTATTTGTGAATGATTTAGTTGTTTTCAGCAATAAAAAGGTCCACAACAATTCCAAAGGACTCATGAGAAAAATGTTACCACCTCTAGAGAAGAGCTAATGGAGTCTGAATGCAGATTGAAACATACCCTTTTCACTTTATTTTTCTTGTGTTTTTTTTCTGTTTTCTTTTATAACATGACTAATATGGAAATGTTTTGCATGACTGCACATGTATGACCAATATCAAATTACTTGCTTTCTCAGTGAGGGGGGAGGGGAAGGAGGGAGAGAATTTGGAACTCAAAATTAAATTTTAAAAAATGCTAAATTTTTCCCATGGAAAAATATTTTTTAAAAAAGAAAGTTGTCTCCCTTTTCCACTATTCACCATTGTCATTGAAGAAATAGAAGGGAGTTGCATTGGACTGAGGAAAATTTTGTGTTTTTTTATGTTATATGTGTTGCCTTGGCCAAAATTTTCTATATTCATTGGCCAACTATGATAATGGACTTCTCTATTCTTAACTAAGCTATTCCTCACACTGAAGACGCAATCTGTTGTTGATCCCAAACTTGAAACTCTTCCAGCTTGGTAGAGCTTTCAGTAATTTATATAAAATTTACATGAGTGTGCACTCCAGTAGTACTGCCTGAAGGGGTTCCATCTCTAGACCAAAATATTAGAGCTGGAATTTTGTGGGGGTCTCTACTCTAACAGACCCCATTGCACTAACTTTCAGGTGAAAAAATGAGACATGCAAACAAAAATTACTTCAATTGGCAAGTCTTGAGAGTATAGATTTAGGGTTGCCAGGGAAGATCACTTGTCCTTCTTCCCTTATTTTACAGTTGAAAAGACTGAACCTTAGAAAGATAAATTGACTTGCTCAAATATTGCATGAGTAATGAGTAAATGAATCTTTATTTAAACTTACGTTTTTTGCCTTCAAATTTAGATCTCTTTCTGCTATACCAAAGTATAATAGGTTTTTAAAAATAGCGATGCATCTATCCTCACAGAGCTTGGACCTGTCATTTCATTGCTATAGGAAAGGACCTCCAGGGTAAGGAAATTTTCTCTACTAAATCACATCAGTTCTTTCTTTGAAACTTACAGGCTTAGAGAGTTGCCTACAGCATTGAGAGGCTAAGTACTTTACCCTGAGGTCACATAGCCAGTATGTATCAGAGGCAAAATTTGAACTCAGTTATTTGCTTCTAGGCCAACTATCTATTATACCATGCTTTCTTTTGAAAGCAATAAGCATGGAACCTTTTAAATGTAGAAATTTTGTTGTTATTCCCATTAATTGGGGAATGGCTAGACAAGTTGTGGCATATGATTGTGATGGAATATTATTGTGCTATAAGAAATGACAAGCAGGATGATTTCAGAAAAAACCTGGAAAGATTTACATGAACTGATGCAAAGTGAAACGAGCAGAACCAGGAGAATGTTGTACACAGTGACAATAATATGGTACGATGATCAGCTGTGAATGGCTTAGTTGTTAGCAATACAAAGACCCAAGACAATTCCAAAGACTGAAGATGAAAAATACCATCCACCTCCAGAGAAAGAACTTACGGAGTCTAAATGCAGATAGAAACATCCTATTCTTTACTTCTTTTTTCATACAGTTTTTTTAGTGTGTGTGTTTTCTTTCACATGTCTAATATAGAAATACGTTTTGCATAACTGCAAATGTATAACCTATATCAAATTGCTTGATTCCTCAGAAGTGGGGAGGGGAGGAGGGAGAGAGAGAGAATTTGGAACTCAAAATTTTAAAAAGCTAATGTTAAAATTGTTTTTACACATAATTGGAAAAAATTAAAATATTTAGAAGTCTTAAAAAAAATTGATTGCTAAATCCTGGGAGCTCTGTGAAAAGAGAGCTTTTTTTCAACTTTTGATCCATAGTCTGTTCCACATGCTCCCCCATCCCTTTACCCTTAAGCAGTTCATGTGAGGGAGTTTCTGTGCTTCTTGAGACATATTCTACTTAAAGAGAAGAGGAGGGAAATGCTATATGCTTGTACACATTATTATGTGATTGTTATAATAATGTTTTTCTGACTCAAAGCTATTCTTGAATGCTTTCCGTTCATATAGAGCTTGGTGTTTATTTTATCCTCATTACAATCCAGTAAGTTTCACAGGGCAGGTATTATCCTTTACAGATAGAACTAGTCGGCAGATGGTACTTTTTTTATCATTACAGTGTTTCCCAAAGTTCTTTTGAGTAAGCATGTCATCAGAACACGTGAAGTTTCTTATCAACTTAAATCTTTAACCAATTCCCATCCCTAGTCATTCATTCAGTCAGTAAACATTTATTAAACACTAATTACCTGTTTAACGTTAAAGATTGACTATATGTTACACTGTGCTAAAGGCTGGAGATTCAAAAATGAAAAAAAAAACAAGTCCCTGCCCTTGAGGAGCTTACACACTAATGAGGTGAGGGAAGATAACATGCAAAAGGGAGAGAGTCACCTATGGGGGAAGGTACCTATGGGGCCATGGTGAAGTCAAAGAAGGCCCAGAGTAGTGCAGCCAGGTGAGAAATGACCTTAGATGATCTGGGCTCCTTCCTTAAATGGAGGTTTTTTGAGTTCATGGCTTCACACTCCAATACGAGTGGAAGGTAATCATGAGGTGTGAGTACCAAGGCTAATGAGATCTTGCAGGAAGCAGAGGTTTTCTCAATAATGAGCTTCCTGGGTCAGGGAAGTCCTAACATGATGCAGCCAGGGGAGACATGAGAAGACAAAACTTCAGCTTCAATAAGACCAGTGAAATTAGATCTGAAGAAACAGGGCCACCGGGAGGTTTAGTGTCTTGCCTGAGTTATCAGCAGATCCAGAGCTAGAACCTAGATTTCCCAGCTTTGGAGCAGTCTGTCCTAATGGCTGCCAGAGTCTTGGATTTCGCAGTCTAGAAGAACTGCATTTGAATCCTGTGTCTGAAATGTATCAGCCAAGGGACCACAAAGAAATTGTTTACCATCCCAAAGTCTCATTTTCCTCATTTGTACAATGGAGATAATAAGATCTATGGTACCAACTCAAAAGGTAGTTATGATGCTCTAAGGAAATAAGGTATGCAAGGTACTCTGAAAACTTTGTCAGTTATCAAAGGTAGTTCAGTTTTTGTTGGTTTTTTTTTTTACCTTGCCACAATGACTGTGTTTAGATTACAACCAAATACCTGCACAAAAAGTAAAAATTTCACTGACTAAACATTTAGCCATGTGCAGATGATTGATAATTAGTTTAGTTTTAGATAATTGGCTGAGTTTTTTTACTTTTCTTCCAGAATCATAAAGTCACTGCCTTACTGGCTTGAAGCCATTTTTAGGCCACTTTGGTCTTCTGGTTATGTTGACTATAATAATTATCTCTTTACATAGCACTTAAAAGTTTGCAAAGTGTTTGAACCTCAACTCTAGGATGTATGTCCTATCCCCATTTTCTAGCTCTTGGTCAGTCACACCATTTAATAAATGTCCAGGCCTTCCTGAATCCAAGGCTAACTAACACCTTACCCTTTCTTCCACACTGCTTCTTTCAAATAGATTTTAATGAAAATATTAAAACAATTCCAAAAAAGACCAGATTTCTCATTCTAGTTCCTAAATAGACAGGTAGACTATGAGGAACAATTACCTGAATTGTCCAATCTTGACATTTTTTTTACATAAGGTAGTAACTTTATGCGAACCTATCCCTCAGACTCAATTTTGGGTGGCTCTAAATTTGTATGCTGGCAAATTGTGGTCATTAAGTTTCAGTTCCAAGTGGAGTAAATAAAGTAGAATGAAAGAAATCAGTGAATGCTATATACAGTAATTATATGAAAACTCAAAGATCAGACACATGAGAAGTGATCACAATTTTGTAGTAAAACAGATAGAAACACAGATTTGTATAAAGTACCTCTAGTTTATATTAGCAAAAGTAAGATGAGAACTGAGTTGAGACAATTTATTAGACAGAGACAGAGAGAATAGAGAGCTGGCCTGACAGCCAGGAAGACTTGGTTTTAAATTGGACCCTGATGAATACTGTGACACTGGGCAAGGTCACTTATCATCCCAGACAACTTTCTAAAACTCTAAATGGTAGAGCAGGTGCTGATATGCATTGATAGAGGGAATTTCTTCATCATATTCCTTGTAAGCAAAGAAATCACAGATCTGGTCCAAAATTAAAAAATATATATAGTTATTCCTACCACATCATGACTTAACCCATTGCAATTTTGATATATAGTGGGTCAGCATGAGAAATCAAACGGGAATTTGGGGGGAGTTTTGAGGAAGCTACAGATGACATGCAAAGTCTAGCAGCAAACACAGAAAAAGTTTAAAAACTCAGAAAGCCATAAAACATATGTATAATATTGTACAATATCAGCACATTTTATCATTTAATACCACAATAATTCAGACTTATTCTCTAATATGAAGGGAGAGCCAAAAAATTTTATGCAGATTTTCTAGACTGTAGGAATGCCATGCCTCTAACTCCCATGACGTGGAAGGGATAACTGTAAAGGTATTTTATTTAAAATAATTATAAATTTTCATTCTAAGTTGTAAAATAATTATAAATTATATTAAAAATAAAGACAAAAACAAAGTACCTGGTTGCTGTCTTTGCTCTCCCCCGTGATGGGGGACAGAGGGAAGGTCTGGGAAGGGAAGGTAGGAAGGTTGCCAATATTAATGAAAATGGTTATAGTTATTCATTTAATTTCCTAATCAATTTACATTATGCTTATAGGTCAGATTAAGGTAAGCATTCACCATCCTTACTTTTCTTAGTTTTTTTGACATTTTTTTTATTTCTTTGCCACATTCACAGTCCTATATCAACCTCAGTACTCACATATTAACACACATGTACATACATGTGTACATACACATATTTAAACCCATGTGCACACACCTTTACATAAGGTAGTATGTACTTTTGTATTCACTGTTTTAACTATTCTGTTTGACTCCTTGCTTCACCTGTGTTGCAGCTCAGGGTAGGACTTCCAGGTGCCTTTCTGTTGTAACTTCAAAGAGGGAGTATTAAAAAAATGTATTTACAGCATTTGGACTGTCATAGAGCTATAAAGACCATCGAGTTAATTTTACAGATGATGAAACTGAGAGCCAGAAATATTGTCATTGATCTGAAATCACACAATCAGTAATTAACATTGTTGCACTTTACAAAACCCAGGTCTCTGGTCTCCCATTCTAGGGTCCTTTCCATCATTTTATTGCTATCTTACTTAACAAAGAGTGTCACTGGGATCCAGTAATTCCTTCCTCCCTGATAAGAAAGGAGAATGTTTGAGGGAGGGGGAGGAACCAAAGAGATAATAGTTACAGATCTAAGTGTGAGAAATCAGAGTGGATGGCTCCTATTCTGAGGTGGCAGCTGATGAATAACTCCTGTAACTTCCTTTTCTCTCTAATGCCAGCATAGGAGAAAGAATAAAGCCAGCCTGGGTGCTGGGGACCTTAAGAGGTGAGAGCAGAGAGACCCCTGCTGCCAGGTTTAAGTTTTCATGTAGTCTCCTGAATGGACAAGGTAAAAGTGGGGGACAGTTCTATTCTTACGAGTAGCTCGTTTGGCACAGTGGATAGAGCCCTGGGCCTAGAATTAGGATGATTTGTGTTCAGATCTTGCCTCAGACAGTGTGTGACCCTGGCCAAGTCACTTAGCTTCTGTTTGCCTTAGTTTTCTCAACTGTAAAATGGGGATAATAGCACCTACTTTGCAGGGTTGTTACAAGGATCAGATGAGATCCTATTTGTAAAGCCCTTAGCACAGTGTCTGCCACATAGTAGACACAATATAAATGCTCATTCCCTCCCCTTCCTTTCTGCTTTTGACCTCTTGTCTAAAGGAGGCTGTAGATCAGGAAGCCGATTTTCCCACGCTGTTTGAGACTGAAAACATTTACAAGAAAGACATAGGCCTAGGCTTGGAAATTAACAAAGTCTTGTCCTTGACTGTTAAGTTTCCATTTGTACTTTTCTAAAGTGTTACATACATGTACTTAGCATTGGATTCTGTCTCTGACCCCCTGATATCTTTTAGCAGACATTGGATTCACTTTGGACATTCATATGTAAAATAAAACCTTTATGAACTCAAGTCACCTGATAACGTAACAACACTAATGCTGGAATATTGTCTAGGATAAGTAAGGTGGGACATATGATCTCTTGCCCTACCCCTCCTTATCCCAGCCAATTATGAGAATGGCAGTATGGGCGGTGCAACAGTATCTGGTGACTTGAGTTTATGAAGCCAGTACAGGTCACATGGCTAGGACAATCTCCTATTCACCTCCTCTCATCTTCATTAATATTATGGTATTAGACAAACAGTTTATAAAGGGCATAATCAGGGAAGTCCCCTCTCCCATGGAGCATTAGGGGACTGGGCATGAACTAGGGCCACTTTTGGTGATGCCTGTGCTCTGGCTGATTAACCCCATTACAAGTACATATATACCTATGGCATTACCGAAACCGTATGTGCATGTGTCTTGTGTATGTATATACGTGTGTGCATGTGCCTTATACGGGTATATATATGTAAAGAAGCTAGAATGGTCTGAGGCCCAAAGTGGCTGAGGTCAGTGAAGAAGAGTTTTGCAGAGAAGGAGAACACAAAGTAGTTTGCCAGAGGGGCAAAAGCATGGATTCTTAATGACCGGCTCCTTTAAATACCATTCATGTAGATCACCATCCATAGTGGCTATAATGTGAATCTATTCTTGAAAATTTCTATTTCTTTTACCTGGTAGAAAAAACTTGAGTGTAAGGTGGGGTAGAGTAGGTAGCATGTCCCATTTTGATTTTTCTTTATCTAATAATTTGATTGTTCCCAATAGACTTTAGGAACATATATTCCCACACAGCTGGTCTATGTCTTAACAGAGAATGTAGACCCAACTTTTCTAATATGTGTCCTGTCTACAAATGAAATCTTTCTGTTCTCTCATTACATCATCAATAGTTTCACCAATGGATACTTGTTTAGCACTTGTCACTTGTCACATTGTATTAAGCAGGGTGGACTCCACACAAAATTGTAAGCAGGTAAAATTTATCCTTGGCCCCCTCTGACCTCTCTTTCCATCCCCCCTTCTCATTTTTTGATACTTCCTCTCTGCTTGCATTCAATCCCAACTGTTCTAATTGTGCTTTCCCACTCTGCCTTGCCTTTTCCCTAATATTCCCTTCTCTTCAAATCCCCATCAAAATTCTCTTTTCTGCAGTGATCTGTTAGCAGATGTTTGCCTTGGAGGTAGCCAGGTGGTTCAGTGAGTAGAGAGCTGGGCCAGGAGTCTGGAAGACCGAAGTTCAAATCTGGCCTCAGACGATCACTAGGTGTATGACACTGGGCAAGTCACTTAACCTCTGTTTCCCTTAATCTATGGGAGGAGAAAATGGCAAACCACTCTAGTATCTGCCAAGAAAACCACATACAGAGTACAGAGTTAGACACAACTAAGTAAACAACAAGAAAAATATTATTCAATAATCTAATCTAGACCAAGTTGTAAAATGATTGATAATTAAAAAGTTAAATGGTCATTGGTTATGAACAGAGGATCACAAAAATACATGGAGACCACTAAGCTACATGAACAATAAACTATATGGAAAGACCGAACATACGTTTGTAGCACTTACTGTTCTAATCACATAAAACTAAAGCAAAGTAACTACACTGCATTTAATGATAGACATAATTGTTATTGTGCAGCATGCTAATTAGGCACAAATAGCAAGCAGTTCATATTAATTACTGTAAATAGTATTAGTTTTACATGACTGAGACAAGTTTTCCCTTCTCATATCCATCCAGACATCCTCCCTGGCCATCTTGCCATTTCCCTCTTTCTGTCCAGGTAAACCAATGCCCTCTGTACTCCACCGGATCTCTACCTCCAGAATCTATGGCCCTGTTTCTGGAGAAGTTAGCATATTCGTCTTTTGAATCTTCCGAACTCTTGCTCTAGGGCAACACCATCTTGATTGGTGACAGCCTACTTAGCCCTTCTGGCTGAAGATTCTAAATCAAGCTTCACCTTCACATCCCATCCATCTGTCCACCCAGGCCCATCCTGCCACATGTGTCCCACCCTGCCCCCTTTCCCTCTTGTTTTGGGCACAGTAGTGTCTAGCAGCAATTCCATGGTTTCTGTAAAGAAAGTGTCAGGTAACTATTCTATAGAACAGTTCATTGCTGTCCTCACTGTCTGGGCCAAAGTTTCCTTCCAGGCCACTCCTTCTTTAAATGTGTTGTAACTCCTTAAAGTAAGGGATTTCTCTTCATTATCATGGTTAATTAGTAATAGTTAGAATTTATGTAATGCTTTGATGTTTGCAAAGCACTTTATATATATATATATATATATATATATACACATGTATGTATGCATATATATATATATATATATATATATATATGTGGATAGATAGCTATAATCTCATTTCATCAAAGCTCAGTTGAAGTAAAACTTGCAATACGAGGTGTAAGTATATGCCCTGCTCCGGAATTAATTTGCATTTGTACTGAATGTAATAATATTACGTAATAGCTCACATGGTATAGTAAAAGACTTGTCCTGTTAAAAAAAATAAATTTCAGTAAACAATTAATGAATAAAATGGAGATTTTTCTTCTTAATGCTGACATTACACATTGCCTGTGGTTGGCCCTGAAAGTAAAAATGTTTTAGAGGTTTCCGGATGAGTGGGAGGAAGAGAAGTCACATTGGGTCAGATGGAACAGGAAGATTCTTCTGCTGCTGTCCTTTCCTCCCTCCATTCCCTCTCATCTCTCTAGCCCAGTACTCTGAGATGCTCATGAAATGGGATCCAGAATGCCATCTCACTGGGCTTTCTTTCCCACCACCCCTAACTTGGATCACTTCTTACTTTTGACAAGATGAGTGGATATTGTGGGGTTAGTGAGAGTGGAACCTTGGTGTGCATTTCAAAATCCTAAACATTAAGTAAGTACTTCATAATCTTAATTAACAGGGACATAGCTAAGAACTTTTTGGACCTAAATGTAGGTTCAAATTTCAAATATATGCAAGAACAAATGAGAAATATGGCAAGAAAGTAACTTGTAAAAAAGACCTGGGGTCTTCAGTGCCCTGAAAATTCAAAAGTGTGATATGACAACCAAAAAAAAAATCTTAATTAAATTCTTTACATTTAAATTTCACTTTAGAGTTTTCAAATCTGTCTTTCACTTGCATTACCTCATTTGATCTTTCCAATAACCCTATGAAGTAGACAGGGATTTTCATCTCAATTTGACAAAGAAATTAGAGTAACTGGCCTAAGGTTATAAAACAGAATTTGTAGCCTCTGCTTAACTCAACAATATGGGTACTAGGTTTGGTGCAGTTTATAAAATTTCCTCCAGCAATAAAGACAAAAAAACCCACACATGAACAAGTATATGAAACATAAAACACTCAAATAGCCCTCCAATAAATATCCATTCCCATTGACTCTTAGTTGACAAAGTGTCAAGTCAATGGGGACCAATCAGAAGTTCACTGTGTCTGTCCTCCCTGCAAAGCTCATGTCCTTCACTAAGGAGCTAATGTGAATATTTAGCTCCAAGGGAGATGGTCCTTCTGTAATCTCACCAAGGCACTAGAGGAACACATCAGACTGAGGGGGCTTCTCGTATATCCTTGATGCAACAATACAGTATGGCATCAGAGGGCTGGGGTTCACAAATGAAGGGAAAACTTCATTCTAAATTTAGAGAGGGAGAGAGAGAAAGAGAGAGAAGGAGAGAGAGAAAGAGAAAGGAGAAAAGGAGAGAAGGAGAGAAGAAAGGAGAAGAAGAGAGGAGGGAGAGAGAGAGAAAGAGAGAGAGAGAGAGAGAATGAGAACTGCGGTCAGGTTTCTTAGTTGCTGCTGTTGTCATTCAATACTGCCTGGGACATGGGAAAAGAAATATCAGCCACCACCCTGCCTCCCATATTTCCTTCCTCTCAACCTCTATGGCTCTGGTACTTTTTTTTAGATATCAAGATTTCTAGTTATTTCTTGAATAATCTCTGTTCTATAAATTGTAGGAGGGGGAGAGCCTTGAGGTAAAAGAGTCAAGACAGCCAAACAAATAATTGACAGTATTTGGGGGTGGGGCATGTGCTATTTAAGGCCTCATTTCAATTCTTGTTGGAATCTCTTTCCTTAGTTCTTAGTAGTTTTGTATGAACCCATCCACTTTATCGCTGACTCAAAGCTATATTTTTTGCTAATAAATTAAAAATAAAGAATTCTCCAGTAGGTTCAGTAACTCAGGGAATTGTTCATAGCCATAAATTTAACTTCTAGAACTTTAAATTCAGAGTATAGTCATTTATTATAAGAGAATAATGCTGGCTATGAAAAGCATGAAAAAGTCATCTTTTCTTTAACCCTAATTTAATCATGATGATCCTAGTGGAGTTCTCAGATGACCATGATCTGTCCCATGAAGGCCAACCTCACCAGGGCAATAACTGGAAATTCTGGCTCCTGCAGAACTATTCCAAGGGGTATAAGTAGCTGCTAGGGAGAGTCCTTGAAAAGACACTCCAGCAGCAAGTTAGATCATGACTGGACAGTGAGTGACTCAACCCCTCTCCCTCTTCTTCTAACTGCCACCAACCTGCAACTCTACTCCTTCACCCTCTCCCAATGTTTGCCTTCTTTCCAGACTTGGATAGGTTTGGGGCAGGTAGAGGACTGTAAGGAAGAGATAATATTGTCCAGACTGCAGGAGAAAGGCAGTACTCCCCTGTAAACAACGCCCTGGCTTCTCCACCCTAGTGCTAGGGAACCTCATAGCTGAAAATCTTGTTGGTGCAGCTAATTGTGATCTGAGCAATGTTCTGAGTTAAGGTGCTTCCTCTCAGAGGGAGAAAAGAGCTATCAGTACCCTGGGGATTGATGGATCATCTGAGTAGAATTCATCCTGCTGTTATGGGTCCTAGGCTTACCAGAAAATTAAAAGCAAACTCTATAAATGATGGCAGTAGGAATTGCTACAAAATATAAAGGAAATTTCTTTGTGAGCTAATGCTAACTGACAGGAAAAATGGATATCTGACCCGGGTATGTGGAGTGTGCTTCCTCAAAACTCAGATGAAGTTAGGGCATTTCTGACTCTAACTTAGATGAGAGAAGTATAATCAGTGTCATTTTTGATGTATAGACCAATATAATCTAGAGCAGGAGATTAAAAGCAAGCCAGGAGGAAAAAACCACCCAGTTTATCCATTATGCATCTTCATTGTATCTACTCGTGATAGGTTTTCTAGACCCACTAAGTCAAAGGTATAGTAAAAATGCTTTGCTGGAAAACTTCTCTGATTATGATGACCTTGGGTTTGTTGTTTTTAAGCCTAGAGGAGAAAATCTAATAATACCTTTCTCCACAAACAGAAAATATTAATCAGTTATTTATTAGTGTTTAAGGCTGTTTCTACCTCAAGCATTTCTGCAAGAAACCAAAGGCTGTGGCAAGCAAATTTGCACAAATTCTAAAAACACAAAGGTGGAATATCTTCAGTAAGATAATCACAGGCAACAGCGTAAAGCTACTGTCTTCCTTTCCTTTTTGGAATAATATTTTATTTTCCCCCCAATTACACGTACAAACAAGCCTGCTGTTTTCATAACAGATCTGAATGCGTATGGATAGTCTTTACTAGCAGGAAGAAAGATTTAGACTTCTTGAGTCAAGGGGTAATCATCCAAGGAAACAGGTTATAGTTAGCAAATATGATATCTGTCTCCCAAAGAAGGGGAGTTTCTGGTTTATAGGCCTCATGAGGACAAAGGCCATGTCACAACAATCTTTGTATTTTTCCAAGGCCAAGCAGGCCCAGTACAGTAAATAAATGCACAAAAGAATAATAGCTAACATTTAGATAGAGCTTATTATGTGCCAGGCACTATGCTAAGCATTTTACAAATACTGCATCATCTGATCCTCTCAACAGCCCTGGGAGGAGGTACTATAATCATCAGCATTTTACAGATGAAGAAACTGAGACAGACAGGGGTAAGTGACTTGCCCAGGCTCACACTATCCCTGGATTTAAACTCAGGTCTTCTTGACTCCAGGCCCAGTTCTCTGTCCACTGCATCAACTAGCTGCCCTGAATGAATGAATGAATGAATGGCAGTGGAACACTTTTCAGTGAGAAAGGCTTCAACCAAATTTCAATGAGTGATGGAAACTTGACTTCATTAATAAGTGTTGGGAAACGAAAAGGTTGTAAAATGGATCCGTGAAGATGGATATAGGACTGAGTGCCAGAGAGATATTGGAAAAATGAAAATCAATAAGAGGACTTAGATATATTTAAACATAATTTAAACACACACATGCACAACCCCATATTATGGCATTCCATTCTCATACTGAAATTCTGCCATGGATAGATGTACACAAAGCACAAGGGAGAATAAAGATCTTTTATTTTTAAATTATACAAATTATCATAATAAAAGATACAGGCATCCTAACTAGGTAATGAACTTTTTTTTTCCTACCTTTAGACATTTATAGAGTGTATTTCCATCATCTCTGGAATCACGTCACTACTCAGGCTGATCGTGGGGGTTAATATTCAGCTTGAGCCCCAATCTAGTACATTCTTTATCGACAGACCAGACAAGAATTAAAAATCAAATAAGTCATTTATGTAAGACAGAATTACAAAGTATCTCTCACATAAAGCGCCAATAGCTAAATTAATGTTTATAGACAATCTAAAAACTATTATTCTTTACACTTTTTGCCTTCTTTTCTGATACTCGCCTACCATTAGAAGCAGAAGAGGACCACAGTACTGAAGACCATGGGGTATATTTTTCTTGGTTTTATGGATTTCCATGACCAAATAATTCATCATGAAGTAATGAGCCCCCTAGTGATTCACCTTTCTGTGCCTCCAAAACTAGGTTCCTCATGTTTTTGAAACTATAATCCACATATTCCAGAATGGTAGAATCTGCCAGAGACTACATTTTGTTAGCATAGCCACTGGAAACCAAAGGCCACTTCTGTGTCACACTGAGGAATTGGTGTAGGAATTTGTGGAAGAATAAAATCAATAATAAAAAAAAATCAAGCAGTGGAAACATTTTTATCTTCTCCGTCCATTACCTCAATACATAAATGGGCACAATTATTCACAGATTGCTACATCAGTAGGAAAGAGAAAAAAAAAACTTTCATGGAGGTTCTAAGAATTGTAAGAGCTGTACCTCTCTGAAATGAATCCTACTGCTTCTGATAAATACCGATTTTTTCTACTCCATCCCTGAAGTTGACCAAGTCCTTCATATCCTATTCACATTTTTCATCCCAACAATCTTCAAATAAAACCAGAGAATTCACTGCTCACTTATCCATGAACAAAAGGGTTAAGAAGTTTTGCAGGAATGGTAATAACATTTAGTATTGATTGTAGCCAGTACAACGTGAAAGTCGTTGGATCTCAGCAATTCTTTGGATGTAGTCAGGTAATGAGGAATTCCTTCTCCTAGGATCGTGGAATAAGTATTGGAAGGAATCCTAAAAATCATCTGGCCCAACCTTTTTTCATTTACAGACAAGGAAATTGGTGTGAATAGAATCAGAGACTTGAACAAAATCTCATAAATAGCAGGTGATATGTATATATGTGTGTGTGTGTTAGCAGGTGATATGTATATGTGTGTGTGTGTGTGTGTGTGTGTGTGTGTGTGTGTGTGTGTGTGTGTATGTAATGATCTGAATGAGTCTGAAGTGAGTTCTGCTAAT
>CM053773.1:93081127-93221148 GCA_028658325.1 Potorous gilbertii | reverse complement strand
CATGCACATCATAATCTCTAAAGAAATAAGATTGTAGATGACCCAATGGGGAATATAAAGGCATATATTGTAGACCTAGATAGGCCATAGCATGTATCATACTAATGACAACATGGGTCAAGAAGCATTGTAAAATATATACATTGTAGAGTCTTTACAGATTTAGGGATAAAAGATGGACAGTTTTATGGCTATACTAGCACCTACAAAGTGCTGGAAGACCAAGAAGGAGGCCTTTTGGACACTGGATGCTCTCCTATGGATAATTTATGGAAGCACATGTACCAGAAAAATACAGAATGAGAAGGCAAAGATGCGTTACAATCTACATCACTGGAAGGCACATTCATGAAATTACAGATCCACTGAAACATAGAAATCAATAAGAATTTTAGTGATTTTAATTATATTTTCTTATAGGATCCTCACAACAACCCTGTGGAGCAAAACAAATAGATATTATTACTAACACTTTTGTTGTTGCTGTTCATTCATTCCAAATGTGTACAACTCCTCATGACTTCTTTTAGGGTTTTCTTGTCAAATATACGAATATCCTGCTCCAGATCATTTTATAGATGAAGAAACTGAAGTAAACAGGGTTAAGTGACTTGCCCAAGGTGATACAGCTAGTAGTAGCCTGAGGTCAGATTTGAACTCACAAAGAGGAATCTTCCTGACTCCAGAGCCAACATGCTATCCATTGTACCATCTAGCTGTCCTATTACTAACCTTAACATCAGCATTTTACAGATACAGAAATTGGGGTTCAGAGCCATGAGAGTACTTTCATTTTCCACCAGCTGCATTCGTTGGCCTTTATGTCCCCCCTTATTATACTCCCAGGAAACCACTTCACCAGGAAATTCATCATTCTGGGAAACTGCATCATCATCTTTCTTCATCCATCTTTATTTTCTAGTACCCTCTCTGCCCCTCTAACTGGGTGGAGCAAAGAACTCCTTCCAATGCCAGAATTTAAAGAGAACTCACAGACTCACCAACTCTTTATTTTCTATCAACTAGTCCTTGGATTGGGTTCCATCATGTCCCTCTCCCTCACAACTGGGCATTTTCTTATCCTCTCCCGTTTTTTCAGCTTTCTTTTGTGTGTTGTTTTCCCCTTTAGAGTAAAACTTCTTGAGGGCAGAGGCTATCTTTTTCATTAATTTATATCTCCAGGGTTTAGCACAGTGCTTGGCACATCATAGGTGCTCAATAGATATTTATGGACTGACTAAATGACTGACTTGGCCAAGGCCAAGTATTCTGACTTTCAGTCACAGAGTAAGGTAGGTGGCATAGCAGATAGTGCTCCCAACGGGAGTCAGGAATGCCTGAATTCAAATTCAGGCTCAGACACTGAGCCAATAAAATAAGATGAATAAGGTATACATAGTCCCTGCCCTCAACGGCCTTATACTTTAAGAGACAGAAAACTAGAATTGTCATTTATGTTAATATCTGTACCAGAAATTATTAGCAAAATCAGAGCACTGTATTCAACACCAAGAAAGGACCAAACCCTGACTTACTGCAGAATTTGTGATCTAGAAGGAAGTTCATGACAACAGAGAACTACTGCTAGTCTAGAGACTGAAAATTAGAAAAGGACACAGGACAAAACTGAAGCAATCAAGCAAGCAATAAACATTTATTAAGTGCCAACTATTTGCCAGGTAGGTGCTATGTGCTGGGGATACAAAAAGAAGAAAAAAAAAGTGCCTGCTCTCAAGGAGCTCAAAACTGAATGAGGGAGACAAGAGCAAACAAACGGAGAATCAAGGGTATCTAGGTGGCCTCAGTTTCCTGAACTGTAAAACAGGGATAATGACTGTACTTACGTCACCAGGTTGCTGTGAGGATCAAATGATATGTGTACAAAGTGCTTGATAAGTCGTAAGTGCTATATAAATTCTCATTTCCTTTTTCCCCGTCCCACAGTGCTCAGGGGTTGAGAGACTTTTAGACAGAGCTACAAATGACCTTTAAGGTTAATCTAATCCAACCGTTCATCTATAAAAAAGATGTCAAATAGGAGGACCACAGAAGTGATGCATTCAAAGTCACTTAACTAGTTAATGGCAAAGGCATGCCTAAACACAGCCATCCTTAGACACAATTCTATACTCTTTGTACTGTATCACACTCTCCTTGCCATCATGCATCATTTGAATCAACTAATATATGAATCATCTAACGAATGTGTGGGCAAGAAAAATACCCACATTGTATTACCAAGTATCTTAATGACATGAGCAAATGACATTACTTAGGGGCAAAGATGTGCTAACTGAAACAAATTATTGACTAACTTATTGGTCAAATTATTGGCCAAACATGAGAATGCAAAAAATAATAATAGCCAAATTCTGTGGTAGGATCAGAAAAATGGACATTTATCATTGAATGAGAAAAGATAAATAAAAGGAAGAACAAACAATGTATAGGATTCCACCCATTGAGTTCTGCTTTATGATTTTTCATCGAAAAGAAGAAAAAAAAACTTTTATGCTACCATTTTAAAATATTGAACCCTTTATAATTACAGATCCATCTATTAAATTATGTTATAAATAATATTACAAATTACTAACTGGTCCATCTGTCTATTAAATATAGCACCTACTATATTCCCAACACTATGCTGAAAGCTGAGGCAAAAGGCACCACAGGAACGTAAGCCATTGTCTTCTAGAGGAGTACAGCTGACAACTTAACTGGGAAGAGACTAACACATACACCAATTAGAAAAGAGTAGAAATGTACTATGTGTAATTAAGTGTTAAGTTGTATGGAACAGTTTTATAAGTACTGTAGGACTATAGTATCCCAAAATAGAAATACTGCTTAAAAGATGTTATCAATGAGTTACTTAATGAAATGAAAGACTGAGTACCAGAGTGGCTAAAAGGCCAGCCTAGGAGTCAGGAAATCCTGCCTGTGACACAAGTTGACTTTATTACCATGGGCAAGTTATTTAACCTCGCAGTGCCCCCAGGTAACTCTAAGATTTTAAATTACAAAGGAATCACTGATAGGCATCTATAGAAGGAATGTCCACACCAGGAATTCCCTAACCTGATGAAATCATAGGTCAGACACAAAAAAAAAAAAAAAGGAAAAAACCCAAACCCTAAATGAAACACCAGCCCTAGAAAGCATATACTGTTACAGAAATAACTGGGGTGGGAACAAGAGTCTTTAAAGCTGGAAATAGACCCGTAGCTTAGAAAAGAATGAACAAATGGGGTGAAACATGATCCCGCATGGAAAAGACCCAAAGAGAAATCCAGTTATCTCAGAATAGCTCTAGGGAGACTTAATGCAAAAAGTTAGGATCACTTAGACTGAGTGAACTAAATAAAGATAAATATAAACCCAAATGAAACACATCTGAAACCACTACATGAGTAAGTTCTAAGATATAAAGAAAATGAGCATAGGAAAAAAATAAAATTCCAGAATAAATGAAAGAAATTCTAACAGAATTTTACAACAACCAAACATTAGCTGAAGAGGCAAGACAGAGCTACCATTGATTCAAACATTCAAACATTAATCAAGTGTCTAACTATACCAGATGCTGGGCTTGGGACATAAAGATAAACAAGATATACATAGTCCCTGCCCTCAAGGGCCTTTCAATTTCATTATTATAGTAAGAAGAGAAATCTTCCAGAGACAGAAAACCAGAACTGTCATTTATGTTAATATCTGTACCAGAAGTTATTAGCAAAATCAGAGCACCGTATTCAACACCGAGAAAGCACCAGACCCTGCCTTGCTGCCGAATTTGTGGTCTAGAAGGAAGTTCATGAAACAGAGAACTACTGCTAGTCTAGAGACTGAAAATTAGACAAAAACATATGACAAAACTGAAACAATCAAGCAAACAATAAACACTTATTAAGTTTGCCAGGCATGTATTAAGTGCTAGGGATACAAGAAAGAAGCAAAAATAAAAAGTCTCTGCTCTCAAGGAGTTCAAAATCTAATGAGGGAGATAATATGCGAACAAATATAGAGAAACAAGGGCATCTAGATGGCATAATGGATAGAGCACTGGACTTGGAGTGAAGACGAATGAATTCAAATACAACTTCAGACACTAGCTGTGTGACCATGGGCAAATCCACTTAACCTTGTTAGGCTCAGTTTCCTTGTCTGTAAAATGAGCTAGAGAAGGAAATGGCAAATCACTCCAGTATCTTTCCCCAAGAGAACTCCAAATGGGGTCACAAAGAGTCAAACACAACTGAAATGAATGCACAATAACAAAATAAAGAAGCAAGCTATAGACAAAATAAATAGGAAATAAAAAGCAAAGGGAAGACAAAGACACTACAATTAAGAGGGGTTGGGCACAGATAAGTTATCACCCAGTTAGTTAAAAGTACAATTGAGTGTAGAGTCCAAATCTGACATCTAGCTCATATGAATTACATTCATTTCATTTGACAAATGGTCATAAGGTAGAGTTCATGATCATGACAGATGCAGTCCTCTAATCACGTGACATTAAGAATGTCTTGAAAGTATAAATTAAGAATTCTTCAATACATTCAAATTGTATTTCCAACCTTCAATGGATAAGAAGGTGGTTCTAATTTCTGATTATGGGTCTTCCTAGAAATAAAAAATAAGCAATCACTTAAGAACAGGTGGCAATATTTAGTATCACTGGGAGCTAGCTTGCATTTCAATGTAAAACAGGCATTTTCTAATCACATAAATCATATACTGTAATCATATGAAAATTAGTTTTTTCCTTTCAGCTAGAAACACAGTAATATTCAAAGACGGAAGTCTTAGAGAGCCCTCAGGCTACCTTGTCTTTCACAACATTCTATTTGTAAAGTGATTAAATGTGTGTTGTAAATGGGTTTGGGAAATAGATATATTCGTGTCTAGTTCCTGAAGGATATGTTTAAAAGCTGACTATAATTTGATCAGGTTTTAATAGTCTGGTACCAATTAAGAATAAATAAATCCCTAAATCTATTGATGAATTTTGTCCCATCTTGGAAAATAAAATTGAAGCTTTATTTTTGGCACATCCATCATCAGAAAAAAGGGAGAAAATATATGAAATAAAGTAAGTGAGGGAGTTAATGCTTACCACCATCCTTTTTTTTAAACTGGAAAAATAAAAACTTGTTTTCAAGTGAGGTATCTAGTTGTATGTTTTCTTTAAAATCTGTTTCTCCTCAGTGCTAGAATTATATTTATTTTAAAATGAGGTATGCTAACCTTCCCAAGTGAAACACAGATTTACATCTGACAAATCCTCCAAATGTGACCAACCAAGTTCATGCTATTTATTTCTAATGAGTTCTGTGATTTTTGGAAAGTATTCTGCTCGTCAACAGAAGAAGTTAGAGAAGTCTCAAGAAGCTAATGCGAGCAAAACCTGCAAGACAATCTCCAATTGCATTTGCCAGAAGTTTTTTCTCTTGGAGTGTAAAAAACCTTAATAATCCCTGCCAAGAAAATCAGGAATAGGGCCTTGTTTTTCCCTTTTTTTCACCATGAAACATTCAACACTCAATCAACAAATGTATCCTGACAATTCCTTTCTGATTGTACTAAAAAAAGTACATTTAAAAAGTAACTTCATTAGAGAATTGGAGATTCTGAGAACTAAAAGGAAACTTAGCAACCATATTATCTAATACAAAACTAACCCAAATCCCCTTAACAGTATCTATAAGAAGTAGATTCTCCAAGGAAAGAAAACTCACTAACTAACAAGGAAGTCCACTCTACTTTAGGAAAGCTTTATTTGTTAGGAAGTGTTTCCTTAAATACAACGTAAATCTTCCTGCCTCTTAACTTCCACCAATGGCTCCTTGTTCTACCCTCTGGGGTCAAACGGAACCAGTCTTTCTTGCTCTTTCACATGATAACTATTGAAAGACTGGAGGACAATTATTATATCCCCTGTGTTTCTGAAGCCCAAACAACCTCATTTCCTTCAACTGATTGCTCCTCATTATGGAATACTGTCCAGTCCTCTCTTCAGTCCTGGTCACATTCTTCTAGATGAACTCTAGCTCTTCAATGTCTTTCCTGAAATGCGGTTCTGAAAATGAAGCCCAATACTCTAGCTGTGAACCAATTCAGGAAGAGAACTGTGGGACTTTTGCCTCCATAGTCCTAGACATTCTCTTAACAGAGTATAAAATTCCATTCACTTTTTGGTAACTTCTGTGGACTCATATGGTCTTTCTGGTCCCCCTAAACGTCTACATCTTTTTTTCACTGTAATTGTTGTACAGTTGTACAACTGTAATTGTTCCGCACCACCAGAGATGAGGGTGCAGAACCACCACAATTTGGAAAAGCCACATAAAATTTTTTGACTCTTCCTTCATACCAGAGAACAAGGCTGAGTTATTATGGTACTAAAAGATAAAATACGTTTATATTATATGATACTATACATATATTTTATGTATTCCTGAGTTTCTAAACTTTTTCTGTGGCAACTGCTGGCCTTAGTGTGTTATCTGCAGCTTCCACAAAACTCCCACAAAATTCCCATTTAATTTCTTATCTGACCTACAATATATTGGAACCATGATGGGAAAAGTCACAATGCAAAAGGGATAGCTATATAGCAATATAGCGTCTCAACTTGTATTTATGACTAATATTTTTAACCCAAGTATAGAACCTTACATTTGTCCCTGTTAAAGTTTGTCTAATTCAGTTCTGCCTTTGTAAATATCTTTGGATCTGTTCTCAGAAACTACCGTGTTACGCTGTGGTAGCCATGCTTCTCTTGGAGTCTTATCATTTAAAGCAGCATTTTCCCAAGTGACTTTGAAGTCATTAGCTGTCACCTAAATAGCCAGTTGTTGCCATCTCCACTAATCATTTCTCTGTGCTGTTGTGCAATTTCTTTTTGTGAAAATATTTCAGGCATGAGGATTGGGAGGTGTATGGGTTAATGGCAGTTTCATGCCATCTTTAAAACTGACAAGTATGGTATCTATGGCTTGATCCAAGTCACTGATAAAAAAAAGATAACTAGCTCTGGGCTATTGAATACTTGGATCCTCCCTTGAAAAGATCTTTTTAAAATTGCACTGACCTTTCAATGGTCACTCCTTTTGGTCTAATCATTCTACCAATGCCAAATCATCATAGCTGTCCCATCATCTAGCCCCAAAACACTATCTTGTCCACAAGAACAGCATAAAAGTTCAATTTCTCTGTCTATATCCATTTCCAATGAATTCTTCTAGAGGCATAGGCCTGTGTGTGTGTGCATGAGTGTGCATTTATGTGTGTATGCACACATACACATACACCCATATATGTACATATATACACATGCATATAAATAAATATTTATTTCATGTGTTATATCACATTGTATTATATTATTATGATATACTAATAATGCCACATTATATGCAATACTGTATACTAATAACATGCAAATCACCTGTGCCTAATTTTATTCATGCACAAACAAATTATTTAATGGTCATTAGATACCCTATGAAGTCAGATTTTTAGGGAAATTCAAATTTAAAATGTTATATATGTTATGTTATTCATACCTTAATTTTTAAGCACCACATACCTACCCTGCAAACTCCATCCCAGAAAGAATTTCACAAAGATTGCACAACAACATCAGGAAAAGGCTTAGAAGAGGTAGCAATAAGCATCTATTCTAGTAGCAGCGAATAACCTAGAAGCTACTGTCTAGACTAGGGAATACCACTTTAAATGATAACGATTCAAGATACCCATAATTCCAAAAGATATTTTCCCCATTCCCCCATCTGGATCCTGGTTCAAATGTATTCTATCAATTTAAGAGAACTGTTTCAAGAAAACAACCTATTCCCCTCCCAAATATACAATCTATTTTACTATTAAACTACCATGCTCTCCCCACACCTATCCCTTACGTATTTCCTAACACTAAGTATTTTGCAGTGTAAGAATGGGCAAGGAGCTCATTAGCTGTGCTCAGTGCAGCTAGACGCAAAGATTAAAATAGAACTAAAAACCATATAGAAGAACAGAGTTACTTCATTACTGTCTTGGTCATATGTAAGAGAGACTGGGACGAAAGCATTGGGTCCCATGATGAAAAATGCTGTCCACCTCCCAAAAGAGAACTGATGAACTCTGCATGTAGATGGAAGCACGCTTTTAAAAAAAAAATCTTTATTTTTCTTATTTTTTTCTGTTTCCTTTTGCAATGTGACTAATGTGGAAATATGTTTTGCATGACTTCACATGTATAATCAATATAAAACTGCTTGCCTTCTCAAGGCACAGGAGATAAGGAGAGAATTTGGAATTCAAGAAAATTTTTAAATGATTGCTAAAATTATTTTTATATGTAATTGGAAAATATTTAACAAAATAAATAAAAAATATATTTAAATGAATTTCCACCAGCAGGCTACGTGTAACTTCCAAGAGTCCTAAGTGAGCTCAAACCAGATTAAAATGTACCTAGGAAGTGTTTAATAAATAAATAGAAATAAAATATAGGGAGGAAGAGAGCAAGATGAACTCACACAGATCTTCAGACTTCAAACTCAGTCCTCTTTCCACTACACCTGAGTCTCTGACAGGAATGATGATATAGTCAAATGTTTCTGTGTATTTAAAACACATCGAAATAAAGATATCTAAATGATGGCTTTGTATACAATGTGTATCTACTATAAAATCCTAGTACTTTCCAAGTACTTACCTATCCTAAAAGGGGGAGGAAAATCTCCCTGGTAATGAAGAAACAAACTTGGGACAGTAAAAAACATCCAACTACAGTCAAAGCCCCAAACACACTCCCTCTAAAATAATGTGATTGATCAATTCACCCACCAGAAGGGATGGAGCATTCTGATTACCCACTGATCTCTATAAAGGGGGAATGCTTTTCAAACCACAAAAAAATGGGAGAAGCAATAAGGGATTAGGGAAAAAAAGACAAGAAAAAGCAAAGCAGAGAGAAGAGGGAAAATAGGAACAAAGATTAGACACAGTGACACAAGAAGATTACAAGTACCAAGCATGTTACAAATGACAATCTGTACACAAAAAAAGTAACTAAAAGAAGGTCATGTTTGAACAGAAAAGAGGGTGGTAGATTGGTCATGTAGCAAAGATATGAATGACTACAGATGGATAGCCCCAGTGGTACATCTGTCCCTATGAGATGTTAAAAGAAGAAAAGGAAGTCCTTACACCCTTGTGTAAATCCACATTAGTAGATATAAAAGAAAATTGGAGAATTACATAGGATAAAAAAGTGTGTGTGTTGAGGGAAGTGGGTGGTAACATTAAGATCTGTCCACATTACAGAAGGGAATAGTACCTATACATATGAAATCAGACATGCAATGAAGTACCTAAATACCAATTATAAGTGAATTATTGCTGATAGTACACACACAGTATATAGAATAACTGGACCTTTTCTGAAAACTTAAGATAGTATATCCCTGAGTTTTCCCATTAAAATAGTTCCTAAATATCATGCCATGTCCTGAATCAATAAAAAAAAAATCTGAAGTTTAAAGTAAGCTACTTTGGATGAAAATTGGAAATCTACTAAAATTTTTAATGGCCTATACCCCAAACTACTTGTCTTCTAAGTGCCATTCTAAGAGAAAACTTCTTGGCAAATCATAAAAGCTAAGTTTTCCTACAGACTCAATGTATTTTAGAACAAGCAGGAAAATTCTAGTTATTTGTAATATTGGTGTGTGCCCCTTTAGGCAATGACCCAGATGAGAAATTGAAAGCATTGCATAAAGCAGAGGGGTTCAAGGTCATTTTTCTATCCATATAGGGATTCACATAATTGGCTAAGCACATTCCTCCAATGAATTAGGTGCAAGACAACCCATTAGATGGATCAGTGGTCTGATCTAGGCCACAGCTGTTCTGCTCCTGTCAGGCAGGCTTAAAGTAATTCAGCACTCTCCACCTTGCCCATTAAGTACAATTAATTTTATGAAATGGAGAAAATAACCATGGGTAAACAAAATGGCTGACACACCACAAAAAGCAAAAATACCAAACTTGCAGATGGTGCAAGCTGAGTTACCATCGACCTCAAGGTGCTAATGAGGTAGTTCCACGAAGAATGCATTGAAAAGCACCTTACACTTAGCAGTTCCTAGGCCTAACCCAAACTTTTCTCCTACACAGCAGCAGGAGGGCTTTGCTAATTGGAATCTGCACAGCACATGGGCTGGAATATGTCCCAGCTGCACATACCTCAGCTATGAACTATGAACACACACACACACACACACACACACACACACAAGATCAAGTCTCTCTGTTAAGAAGAAAAGGTTTTAAAAATATTTCTAAAGCATGTGGGTAGGAAATAGTGAATATATTGTGTAGGGGGAGCTTTATCTGAGTGTTACGTTTCCAAGATCGACTACAATGGCCAAAGGTAGAAATAACAAAGATGCCTGATGAAAAGAGACCCTCTGATCATATTAGCTTGTAGCTCTGAAGGACAGTAGCTCAGAATTTCCCTTTATACATAGCAACTTCAAAAAAAAAAAGAGAGATCCTATTTTCTTACTGAATCTTTATGTAAGGGAGCCTGCATGCCTTTGAAGCCTCAACACAAAACAAACATGAGTCTTTATAACTCCTGTCTGACCACCCAGGGAGAATCAAATAGTGTTTTCTCTTCAGTAGGCCACCCCAGGATACCAGAAGGAAAAAGGGAAGGGAGGAATTCCAAATGTAACCAGTACATAATATTTTTCTAGTGAAGCTATTACACTATTTTAATCTCAACACCATTTCATATTTTTCACTAGTGAAGCCAAAAGAGATGGAATTATTCATTTATTGAACAGAGGTAATTTATAAAATAGCAGAGAACAGGTTGAGACATGAAGATGAGATGGGGGGAAGGAGGGTGGGGGAAGCTAAAGGAATTCCCTCTCCTGGGGCCTAAAGACAAAGGAGGAATTTTTAAAGTGCAGACTGTTGCAGAATAGAAGGACCGGGAGCCATCGTAAGTTGGGCTGGTATCCCTGGGATGGAAGAACTAAATGGCTTAGACAAGAAATGGCTTTATGAGAGGGGCATTTCAAACACTAGAGTTAAGTGACTTTAGGCATGAAGTTAGTGGTTCAGGAATAGTAAGCAGGCAATGGCAGGAATGACCATATGATGCAGGGGAAGAAAGATAACCGAGTCAGAGGACGACCTGTGTGGCCTTGGACAACTCCGATCCCCTCCGTGACTCTCAGCTTCCTCATCCGTCAAATGAGGGGTCTAGACTCCAGGACCTCTCTGATCAAATGAGATAATGTTCATAAAGTATTCTGTAAAGCTTTAAGTAACATATGTGTGAGCTATTCTCCTATTTATTGTTTAAATCAAGCCTGTGATTTCATTGATGTAGGAAACTCCCTGGTGACAAAACTCCTACAAATGCAGACGAGTAACTTGTGTAGTTTACAGGCTTAGAGAATTACTTGAGGTTCTGAGAGGTTGTCCTAGGGTCAGGTAGCCAAAATGGATCAGAAACAGCAACCCATGTTTTCCTTTGTAAAACTTATTAATTAAAATAGATCTTAACATTACATTTGAAAATTGGAGATATACCCAAAATGCAACTACTTATCTATCTTCATATAAATATTTATCTGCTCAATCAAATATAAAAGTAACAGCATGGAATGATTATTGAATTCTCTTGAAATTATATGTGACTAAGGGGTTGAAAGTAATAGAAAAGAATATGGGGTTGGTAAGAAAAACATAAAATTCAGCTAATTTCTCACACAGTTTGTCCAATTTCCCCCCATACTTCCTATACTTCAATCAAGGATTCTGAGTATTATTTCTTTCAGCTGTAAATGCTATGATGCTATAATTCAGACAACCAACTCACAGAGTGAATACTGAAGATATCATTATTGAATGATGAAATGTAAGCTCCTTGAGGTCAGGGATGGTTTCATTTTTTTAAATTTTCTGTTCTCAGTGCCTTGTACAGAGTAGACACTTAATAAAATGCTTGTTAATTGATTAATTGAACAAGATTATGCAAATCACTTTAGTAGTGTTCTTTTCCCCATCCACTGATTTAAAAAAAAAAGAATATTAATGAAACTCTTTTAATGAAAATCCAAATCAGAAAAGCAGATATGGCCACTTTATGAAAGAATTAACAGCAATCACTGATCTGAAGTTTGATTCTACTTACAAATTTCCATAGTGACATTTTACCTTGGATTTGTATGCTACTACAAAAATATTTTTTAAAATCTATTTCAAAGCTAGATCTATTCCCAAAGATCATTAAGGAAAAAAGGAAAAGAACTTATATGTTCTAAACTGTTTATAGCAGCTCTCTTTGTGGTAGCAAAGAACTGAAAATTGCAGAGATGTCCATCAAATGGAGAATGGCTGAACAAGTTGTAGTATATGACTGTGATGGAATATTTCTGTGCACTGAAAAGCTCAATGATTTTAGAAAAACATGGAAAGACTTGCATGAAATAATCAAGAGTGAAATAAAAAGATTCAAGAGAACATTGTATACAGTACCAGTAATATTGTTTTAAGAATGACTGTGAGTGAATAAGTTACTTTAAATACACAAATTAACTATAAAAGATATATAAATAAAGATGCTATTTGCATCCAGAGAAAGAACTGAAAAATAGAAGTATGTATAGAATAATTTTACATATATGTCATATATACACATACATACATATACACACATGCACACATCAATTTGTGTCTAATTGTAGCCTTTAGGGTGGGGAAGAGGGAGAAGGAAGAAAAAAGGGGGGAAGGAAATTTACATAATAATTTTGTTGTACATTTGAAAAGAATTACAAATTGTACATAGTGAATTTGCAGTTTCATGTGCAATCATCTTTTTTATTGTACTATGTTATGAAATCATTGTCATTCCATAAATTTAAAAAATAATTTTTAAACAGCTATTTTGTATCTCTCATCTCATAATACTGTACAGTTAGATAGATTAGGCAGCCATTATTACCCCCCTTCAAGACAAAAGAACGCTAAGAAACACATGAGTTCAGTGACATACTTGTCCAATGTCATGTAACAAACTCATGCTCATAAGAGCCAAGCACCTAAGTATTTGCAGCCTACGATTATTTAGTAATATAAGCTATACTGCGTTAGTAAATACCATCCTAGGTATGCATCCTGAGTTAGTATAAGAAAGATGGATAGGGATTAATAGATTGGAAAGCACTTTGCAGAATTCCTTAAAATAAACTGAAGAAGGTTCCTTTGTTCCAACACTCCCCAGGATTTAGGAGCAGCTAGAAATCTTCATGTAGGAAGCTCCAATCTTCCAGCCATCCTCAAAACATTCCACTACAGAGCAGAAATGGAATTATCTTAGGATTAAAAGTATTTAGAAAGAGTTGTAGTTAGGAAACTTACACCTTCTCCCCCCTCAGAGAATTTTTAAATGAAGGAAAATAGAATAAATGTGAGTTATAGTAAAGTTAATAGCCTGAAAGCCTAAGACAAGGGGAGGTATTTTGTAGAGTAGGCCATCGAAAGTTGATGAAAAGATGCAAAGTTTTTCATAACCTTCCATAATCTTAACCTTTTACTGTATGTGCTATTAATGCAGACTCCACTCTTGTCTCATTGGGAGATAATGGAGAGGACTATTGGTAGCTAGATAAGATCTTTTTCTGAATGAACAAGATACAGATACTCAGAACATTTCATTCGGATGTAGGAAGTTTGTTTTTATTTTAAGACAGTTTTTAAAATATGTTTTATTCATCAAATGAAAGAAATGAAAACTAACTTACAAGTACTTTTATTTAAAAAAAATAACCTTTCAATGTTTTTACTTTATCTTCAATTAAGACTTTTTTAAATAAGATATAAAATGCTAATTTAAAAAATATATTAGGGTGTCCTGCACAGACCAGGCATATCTTTTACTTCAATTATAAAGGTAATATTTATTTGTTTCACAGAGTTTATAATTAGTCACTTGTTACTGTTCCTGGAAAAGTTTGGGGTTGTGACTGGTGATGGATCTTATTCAAAATTCAGACCAGGGCAACATTCTTTCACGGTGGCAGTGTGTTGTCCACACTTTCTCCTCTATAGCTGAAGGCAGCATACTGGTGGATCTAGACCCCATTCTCCTACCCAGAGACTCAAGGCTGTGGTTTACTGAGATTTCATTGGTCAACAGGGTACACAGTTATGCTCGGGTCCCATCATCTTGACTCAGGCCAAAATTCCTTCTGGTCTGACAGATGTTGAAAGAGGCCCCATCACCTTTCTAACTCTAGGATCTCTCAAATATTACATGCTGCTTACCATTTTATGATCAATAATGGATTGAGTAGATAGAAATTTGAGTTTAACATGAACCTATAGCACAAAAAAATCTAGAAAACAGTATACATGTGCAAAGAGTCAAGAAATTCTAATTAGTAAATTACTGAATACCATATTGATGTGAAAGGAGGGGGTTTCCCTTTATGTCATTTTTCTGAAAGATTTATTGGTGTAGTCAGGCTTGATTTCCCATGCCCGTTCTCATCTGGTTCATGGTCAATAAGCTTACCATTCTGTATCCTTAAGATAGTTAAAGCTTCCCGAGACAGTCTTTGATGGTTGCACAAGAAATGAGTATAGGAAAGTATAAAGACAGAACCTATAGTTAGCACAAAAAGGGTTAAGAAATAAAATTATTTTATCAAGAATCTACTGCAAGTACTATAGTCAATGAGTCACCTTAGTTATATGAGATCTAATAACTGAGACCATTACTACATGATGTCTTTCCCTTCGATTGTTGGTAGGAGAGACACCATGGAAAAGCTAGTTTTACCTGTATGGTCTTGAAGTATGAGATATACTGGATTCTACAACAAGACATGAGGAAGGAACAATGATGATCAAGCTGGGAAACGTTGTAAAGAAATAAGCATGAATCTTCAGGAATAGTCAAAGAACCAGCACTCGGGAGCAAATCAGTCATTTTTGTTATACTGTCCACATCCAACTTAACAGCATTAGTTCTTTGGGATGAAGTCAGGCCTTTGATGATATCCAACACCAAAAGGGACTGCAGTGATACTGACATTTCCCCCTTACATAAGGTCTTCACCTTCACAGATCTCACAGGCCTGAATATCATTCTAGGTTGTTACATGCATAGTCAAGAAAAATACCTTTATGGTGAATAAAAGTGGGAAATGCTTTGTAAGGTTTTAATAGGTCCATGTGTCAGGCAGTGAGAGGATTGTCAAATTCGCTGGATATCGCAAGAACAGATGAATAAGCATAAGCAAAAATACAGCCGCCTACCCTTCCCCTCTGTACAAGAGTCAACTGGCATATCAGATCTAGGAGATCCACTTGAAGCTGAGTGCTGATGAAGTTCCTACCTGCAGGAGTGTTTACGACAATGGCGGATCCAATGGACATTCAAATTCTAGTTGGCATAGTCACATATCTACTCAACTCCCACCCCAGTTTGCATTGTTCCAGAATTGAGAACATGCTAAAGTAAACCTGCCTTAAAATACCATTAAGATGTGAATACCTAATAAATAATCTAAAGATGCTCCTCATTTGTCCTGTTGGCAGGCACAATGATGGAGTACCAATTTCTCTTGAGGCAATATCTTTAAAGCTTCAAACTTGGCCTTGACTACAAAGAGCTCTTTATCATATAGTATAATTTTTTTGTCAACTGAGGTCAGCTTGCAAGAAAAGTATAGACAAGGAGGCCATGATATGAGAGGGAGTACAAGAGTCTATAAAACTGTCTCCACCACAACACACTATGCATCAGATCAAGACAGGAGCCAAAGTCACTTATGCTAGGTCAATGCACCCTCACCCTTCAGGATCCAGTGTGGGTTTGGGATGTTACAATGGATTGGCAAAAAGTACTGTCAAAGTTGAAAACCCAAGGACGCAGACAGTACCCCAAGTAAACCAAGGAATTACCTTGGGTCTTCAGTCAGTGTTGGTGTCACCTATTCTAATATTGCCTCTACCTTATGTAAATCCATTTTTCATTCCTCATTATCCTAATACATACTCCAGAAATTTTGCTTTGTCCCATTCAACCTAGTACATCTACAATGTGGCCAACTCTTTTTGATGTAATCACCAGAAGGTAGCCATTCCACAAAATACTCCATTAGATCTTAAAACAACACAGGAGCTAAAAGGGGCCTAAGAGATCCAACTAGCTCACTTGGTAGATATGGAATCCAAGGCTAAGAACTGAAGTCACCTGCCCAGGATCACACTGGTGGTATGTAGCAGAGTTGGTATGCTCGACTCCAAATCCTAACACAAATTCTACTGCAACATGTTGTATCTTGTCTAATTCAGTTTTGTTATCTACAAAGTAAAGGGATTAATCTAGACGAGTTCCAAGGTCTCTTCTCACTGCATGCTGATGTCCACTCTAACCAGCAAGAATCCAAGGATTAAATTTGGCAATCACTATAAATTAGGACTTGATTTGTTTTGTGTTGATAATGCAAATTAAGGTTATAACTATCTGCACATTTTTTCCCCTTCTGGAGAGCCTGGTTGTAAAACATGGACCAGCACGTGTATTGCTCTATAAACATTGCTTTAGCTCAGCAGAAGTGCAATAGAAGGTTCAGGGAATGACGTCATCCCCAGACTAGAGGCCTGGTGCCTTCAGGAAGATAGTAACAACAACCACGGACCTTTATATATTACTTTGCAAAGTACTTTCTCTCCAGCTTTTCATTTGAGCCTCACATCACCCCTGCTTTCAGATCCATTGTAATCCTCATAAATACACTCAAAAGTTTTCGTTGGGCAAACAAACCCACCCAAAACACGAAGTAGAAAAGGCCCAAAATATCTGACCCATAACCACCAAGAAATCCACTGAAGACAGCAGATATCTCAGACCAAAGAATCTCAGAGCTATGAGGGGCCATCTAGACCTCCTGTCTCCTTTACACATAAGGGAAGTGAAGTCCAAAGAGCAACAGAGACTGACCTGAGGTCACAGCATTAATGAGCAACCAAACCAAGACTAGAACTCAACTCGTAGTCAGTATTCTGCCCACTGCTGGCAGTCTGGCGTCGCCTTGAGAACGCTTGTACGCATTCTCATGTATTCACAAGCATGTGGAGAAAAATACAAAGTTCATATCACATGTCCAGAGAAGTCCTGCTGCTTATCTGTGCACCTCTACAAAGTATTCCAAAACTTCAACTTCAAATAAGGTATCTGAACCGGAGTGGACTTTTCAAAATGTTTCACGGCTCTGGAGATGTCTGAGGCATGAGAATAGGTCAGAATTCCCTGCAACCCCAAAGCAAGATGGACGGACTGAAAAATCAGGCTCTTCTTGCCCCGGACAGTAGGGGCCCCTACTCACAAATGTAATAATTTGGTGCTGAGGTCAGAGGGTCTTCTGTCATCAAATCAAGTAATCCTGCCTTTGGAGCTGATGTCTAACAGCTCTGGGTGATGAAGGGCATGAACGCATATGGAATAGTTTGGGAATATACATTTATTCCCTTGATTTCTGTTTGGGCCTCAACTATGAAGTGTGAAATATTTTCCATATGCGAGCACAACAAGGAGGGCCCAGTACTACCTAGTTAATAGAACACAGTTAAATCAGAGGTAGGGAGAACATACTCTTACTCTACATAACCTGAATAATAAGTAGCCTTTTTGAATTGATACATATTAGTATCCCATGAAAATAAAATTCTCATTGAACTATGAATCAGAAGAAAATGCAAAAATTCCTTTTTTAAACTGAGAAAACCTCAAATTTACTTTTTTAAAATGAGAAAACTAGAATTCATAGCAATTATGCATTTGACTTTAAAAAAATAAAGTGATTATAACAATGTCTTTTTGTAATCCTACTGAATATTTTTAAAAATAGTAAAAATACAATAGGCAAACTATTATCTTAGTAACATAATTTTTATAGATGGCTAACGTTTTTTCTTTAATACAATGGCATATTCTGTTCACATATAGTATGTTATCTGAGAAGAACATTTACATTTTTCTTTAGCAGGCATTGCTTGTGATATTGAGCTGGCTCCTTCAGTGATGACTTTTAATTGAGTCACCATTGCACATTGTACATTCCACTGTCTTCTCTAAAAAACATGGAAATTTTTCTCAAAGGAGATATCTCAGTTAAATATATTTTAACCACAGATAAAACTTTGTACACTTCAAAAGTTTATGTCCGTCCTACAGTGACACAATGCAATATTTATATTATATTCTCCCATATTTATAAGAAAAATGAGATGAAATATATGCTGTTGAAAAATTTCCCAGTGTTTCTCCCTCTCTGTATAAGCAAATCTTGCTTTTACTTCCATGTATAAACACAATTTCTAATTCTCTCTTGCCTCCCTTAAATGACACTGGAATTTGAGAGGGCAAACAGCCCTCAAATAACACCTACCTCAGGGCCATGTATGTGGTAGGCACTAAAATATATTTGCTGAATGAATAAATTAACAAAATGATGATATCAGACTACACAGCCAGGCTTGATGCAGAGTTGAGGAAGATGGCAAGCAGTAGGAATGGTCCTTGGCCACCTGACTAGACTCCAATCACATTGAAATTCCCAGGAACACTTGGCTCAAAAACAAACTTCTTGGCAGAGGTTCAGGAAGCTATTTTGGGCTACTGTTTCTTTTCTTTAAAAAAAAAAAAAGGTTGTGACATCATGCAAAAGTTTCCCTTCTCTATAAACTCATTTTTTTCACCCAGTCTCTTCTCCATTCATCTTTTGACCAATCTCCTTTTCCAGTTGCCCCACTTCTATTTCCCACTTCTTTTATTCATCATGGTAATCAAAAACATTTTAAAAGTTTATCTACATGTTACATTGTGCTAGACATCATATAAACCGAATTTAACAGACATAGCCCCTTCTTTCTAAGGAACTTTCCCAAAGGGGTGATTGTTTTATTTTATGTTTTATTACCAGAAAAAAACCTCAGAGTGTATGCCCTATTAACTGTGGGTCGGTAGCATCATCTTCAGGTACAAAGGACAACACATTATATAAGCTCTATAAATCAACTTGAGTACCTCTGAGGAAAACCACTATCAACCTAAGCTGTAAATGGTTTTCTAAAGCAACTGCTCGCAAACTACAGATCCCCTCAGAGCTTCGTTTTCTCATGCAAACAGGTAGTTCTTTCCAACTCCTGGCAACAAACTCCTGTCCAATACTCAATTTTCCAAGGTTATGTATGGACACAATATAATATTATATATAATAATATAATATACAATATATATAATATATATATTTTTCTATCCTCAACATTTCTTATTACAGAATTACAGAAATAATAAGAATGCATTTTGTAGGATAATTCTTCATCCAATGAACAATCAACTGCAAGAACCAGATGGAAAGAAACATGATTATCAAATGAGGAGAAGCTCAAGGATGATTTTGAATTTTTCAAAGGAATTTTTCTTTCTTTTTTTTTTTCTAAATCACCAAGAAAAAGTTAATTTTTCTTCAAGAACCATCCTCCTCCCTTGTGTCCTGAAATACCACAGGCTTTGAATCATTGTAGTCCAGAAAATAAAATTTCTGAGCCCCATTTATAGAGAAGTTCAAGTGACAGAAGAACATTTGATATTTTCAGTTGCACAGAAGATCAGAGAGACTTTCGGAATAATGCATTTCCCCTCAACAAAGAGCATCTGCAAAGGCTCAGCCTACTGAAAAGAATCATTCTGACAATCTTAATATATTCTTTTCAAGGAAGCCCTGTTCTGAGAATTCCACAGAAGGCACATCAGCACCTCAGACAAGCACCCAATCTATACCATTAGAGCTGCTTGTAAACAGAGGGAATTGAAAATATTTTCAAAACATTCTACAGGCTGGAATCAGCTGCTGGATTAAAAATAAAGAATAGTATGGATAGCCCATCATATTACATTCTTCTAAGTCTTCATTCACAGATCAATAAATATTTGAAAGGTCCGCTGTTCTTTTTAAGAGAATGAAAACAGGTTACTCATTCATTTCACAAGAAGGACTCAACTTTCGGAATCATGCTGCATCAAAAGAATTCCTAAGAAAGCAGCACAAAATAGGAAAACGCTCCATTGAGTTATTGTTACTATGAATTTTGGAGATAATTAATCATTGTAAGAGGGACAATAATTGTATTTATGCAAATGTATTTCATCTGGGAATTTAAAATGTTCTGTAAAGATGGTCTTAATTTTCATGATTTCTGTGAGTCAGGCTGTTATTTACACCTTGCTCCCTTTTTTTATTAATGAATGGCGAGCTATTCCTAGGAAACAGGGTCATTAGAAAATCTGAGAGACTTGTCTCAGATCACATAATCAAGTTAGTGATAAACCAAGATTTGTATATAAGACTTGCATTTTCTAATTATATGATAGGCTATCTCCCTTCAATGCTTTAAAAAAAATCTAATTTTGAAGTTATCTTCAAAGAAGTCTTTTAGAAAATCAGACTCTTACCTATAGCTGCCCAAACTGACACTAGAAGTCTTCTTCACTTCATATCCTCTCCAGACACCTCTTTCTCCCCAATGTATCTCTTTTTCCTGCATATATTTTTAAATAAAAACCAAGGAATAGGGTCTCATTACCTTACATCCTAGTACTAGCATGGTGTCTAGCACCAAGTAGGCATTAATCAGTGCTTGTTGGCTGACTGATTGATTGACTGACTGATCATTTGCCTCCCTTGACTGCTGATACCCATATTAAACTGCCATTTGAAATCCTAGAGAACTTGCTCAGTAATCATATATGGCCTTGGGCAGCCCAGTATACTTTTCCATAAGTCTTATTTCCCTAAAGGCAAGGACTTTGTTGGTATTACCTCAAACTCAATATGTTCAATACTGAACTCACTTCACCTGCCCTCCAAATCAATTTTCTTTCTCCATACTTCTTCACCATCATTCTCCCATTATTCGCTGTCACCCAAATTAAGAAACTAGGAATCATCTTCAATTTTCCCAACACTTTATCTCCTACAACCAGTCTATGACAAACTTCTGTCAATTTTTCCTTTTTACTCCCTGTGTGATTCACCCCTTTCTCTTTATTGTCGTTACCATTTTCATCATCTAGACATCATCTATGCCTAGAGAGAACTCTGGTCAACAGTCACCTTCAGCATGAGGCCTTTCCTTGTTTCTCCTACCCCAGCTGCTGTTTATATCCTGCAAATTTATCTGGTACCTGGTCTTGCCTTTCTACTTATATGAGTTCATATTGTCTCCCCCATTAGAATGTAAGTTTCTTTAGGGTATGGACTACTTTATGTCCTTGTGATCCTGTACCTAGCATAATACCTGGCACATAGTAGGCCCTTAATAAATGTTTGTTCACTGATTGATAGTCATGTATATGAACTCCTTATATTCAGTCTCTCCTCCTAGAGTTTTGCTGGCCCTCTATTGGTACCGGGTTGACCTTCATGAAATACAAGTTTTCTCAAGTCATTCATTCTCCTTGCTCAGAAACCTATGAAGGATTCCCATTGCCACCAAGATGAGATCAAACGTTTTTCTTATTCAAAGACTTCTATAACCCCATCCTAATTCATCTAGCCAGTCTTAAATCCTACCTTCTACCACATGTAGGAGAAAGAGTGCTGGATTCGGAGTCAGAGGGGTTGGGCTCAAATCCCAGCTCTGATACTTACTTCCAGTGTAACTCTGGGCAAGTCCCTTTCCCCTTCCTTCATCTGCAAAATCAAGGGTTTGGATTAGGTGACCTTAAAAGTCCCTTCCAGCTTTATCTCTTTGATACCTTTCTTTTCGTTGCTCCCACACCAAATCTGTTAACCACTTGCCACCATCCACAAAGAATGCTCTACCCAAAACTGCAACTACCCAAATGGCATTAACTCTGGAATTCTGAAGTTGTAAAGCATCTCAGAGACCGTCTAGTCCAACTACTAAATCTAAAAATGGAATTATTTCTACAACATTCCCATTACATAGTCACTTGACAATTGCTTGCCTGCTTTTAGTAATGTAGTACTTGCTACTTCCTAAGAACAGCCATCCCTTAGTTATATAATGGTAGGTGGCAGAGCTGCTGAAGATTCACAATGCCACCTAAGGATGACAGGAAGAAATACCCCCCACAAGTCATCCAAAACCTGGGGAAGACTTTGTATAGGGTCAAAGCTAAAACAAAGTGGTCTGAGGGAGAAATTCAAGATGAGCTTGATAATCTGGTTCTTTTTGATAAAGCAACTTATGACAAACTCTGCAAAGAGAAGCCCAACTAAAACTTACCGCCCTTGCAATAGTCTCAGAGAGAATCAAGATCTAGAGCTCTCTAGCACATATATGCTAAGTCAAGGTCTGAAGAGACTCATTTCCAAACATAGAGAACAAATGCTTCAGACTACCAACACCAACAGTGCAAATGCTCCAGCTGACGATAAACATTCACAAAATGGTCAAGTAATTAGGTGTACATTTTAATAAATTAAATTATTGAATGAAAGGAGAAAAAGGAGAGAAGTCCTATCTCATTGCTGAACACCTCAAATTATGAAATAAATCAAGTTTTTTATAGTGAACCAAAATTTCCTGCCCTGTAACTTTGGCCCATTTCTCCAAATTCTCCCCTGTGGCCCAACAAAGAATGTCTACTTCCTTTTCCATGTGACAACCTGCTGAATACCTGGGTGGTCCCTACACCCAGGTTTTCTCTCTTCTCTGCTAGGCCTACCTAGTACCCTACATTATTCCGTATATGACATAGTTTCTAGGCCCTTCACCATCATGCTCGCTGTCCTCTGGACATTTTCTAATTTATCAATATCCTTTGTAAAATGTGTTACCTAGAATTCAATACACTGGTATTACTAGTGCCTTTCAAAGATCTAATCCCAATTTCTTCTGTGGACCTTTGAAGATTAATTTTGGTTCAGTTCAACAGTGGTCTTTTCTCTCCTTGATCTTTCCAAGCCCAGACATTCTGGCACACTGCTCCCAGAATCCAACTCAGTACTGGACATAAAGGTGCTAGACAAGAATTTGTTCAATGGAATTACTTCTCAGCAGAAGAACTGTCAGGTTTTCTATGGTGGAGGGAAAGTTAAAGAAACTGCAGACTAGCTGAAGAAACACAAGCCTTACCTGAAGAGGAAATCTACTATTCTGCCTATTTACTCATGCAAAAGTCTAAACAATGACACAGACTTTCAGATTGGAGAGTTCTGTACAAATAGACTCTCCCAGACAGCACCAAGACAAAGAAAAAACATTGGACTCCCTTTCTTAGATGGGCTATTAGACTCAGGCACTCAGGGTTAGTTATAAACACCATTTAATGATTCTTTATAGCTTTAAATAAAGTCATCCTTTCTAATTAAAGTTATGTTTATTCTTGAGTTAGACAGTGACACTTAATATATTTTGTATCAGACTATGGTAAGGGTGGGGGAGAAATACTCTAAATATTTACTTTAATTTAAACGGTATTTAAAGCATGTGATTAAGTATTGCTAGCTAAAATAGGCTCTGGGTTATAATCCTAGCCTCACAATAAAGTCAGGGTTCATGGATTTCTCCCATATCCCTTCCTGTCCAAATAAGATGCCAAAGATGTAAATATTCTTCCTTAACCACAGAACTGAGTCAGTTTGAGATCTAGACAGGAGCCTTCCTCAGTCTTCTGGGAAAGAGTCAGACTGGCTTGTCTTTCTACTACCCTACTCAAAATTCACTGTGAAAAGAAAAATCCTTAATATAACAATCTTATATTCAAAGTGAATTGCATCCTTTTCTGGAAAAAAAGGGTTCGCTTCCTTTTTTCTTTCTTTCATCCTATTTATCTTGCCTCTTTTCTTTCTTTCTTTCTTTCTTTCTTTCTTTCTTTCTTTCTTTTTCCTTCTCAGCTGCCTCTCTTTGCACAGATAAGTTTAAGCCTGTAAATTTGCAACTGATAGATTAATGAGTAGAGAGTGCTAGTCCCTCTGGACTCAATCCATTTTTAAGTGAGCTATGAGAACTTGGACATTTTACAGATCTTGGAAGAATGAAATATGAGGTGAGAAAGGGAAGTTTGACACATACACACAGAGAGTGATCTCTGGGGTTGAGGGGGAAGGGAAAAGGGAGAAAATATTAAGACAGGATGCATACTATAGACTAAACTGACTGATAATGACAATGGAAAATAAGACCAGACTTGCTATCAGGTCTGAAAATTGAGTAGTTAATTTGCAGCGATCATTTCACACATAAAAATCTTTTGGATTAAAACAATATCCCTTTCTACAAAAAAGCATTCTGTGGCTTTAGTCCCAGATCTACAGATGATATGTGACTTTCCAGGAATCACAACCACAAAAAATACCTACTATTAATTTTTAATTAAATTAAATACAACAAGAATTGAACCCAAATTATTCTCCTGCCTCCACTAGTAATGCAATCGACTGATGAAAAGGGGAAAAAAAGAAGATAAAAATAGGTTTACATGGAGGGAAAAATAATTATCCTGCCCCCAAATAACAAAGGAGCTGTAGTCTATGACTTCTTCCACCATATGTAGTACAAATTATGAGGTAGGTAATGTCTTTGATGAGAGAGGAGCAGACCTGGGAAACAAATTATCACCAATTCTATAGAAAAGATCTAACTTCCTTCTGCTATATCTGAAACACATTTTTCTATGCAAAGAAAGGGAAGGACACTATTATTTTCAGATGTCACAGAGCTATAAACATATATAGTATATGTGTACTATGTATATACTGAATAACAGATAATGTGAACATGGTAAACCTAACATATCAGTTATCTGATTTATACAAATTTTAAAGATCACTTAGGAAATTAAAGAAGTCATTAAGTATAGACAAGTGAATGGGAACTGAAGGGATCAGAAAGCAATGATGTAAAAGATGCTATAAGACAGAAAGGCTTAGCATAACGTTGGGCACATAATAGATACAATAAACGCTTATTAAATAATTCTTTGCTTTTTATTATTCTTGGAATTTAAAAAATGCAAAGAATAAAATAATGCCTGCTTTTGAAAAGGTTAAGCAGTGAGAGAAAAATCTTTGCATCTTCCAATGGTTAAGGTCCAAGGAAGCCTGAGTTTAAGAAACTGAGACAAACCATATATTTTAATAAACACTACAATTATAATAGCAAAAAATTTTAATGTAAATTATCACTTATATAAATTTTAAAATCACTTAATGTAAATTTGAATGCAGATTTATCACTTACATTACTAATGCTTTCTTTTCTGATCACTAACTTCTATCCATTACATAGGATCACTGATTTACAGCTGGAAGGGACCTTAAAAATCATTCATTCCAACCTCCTCATTTTACAGATGAGGAAACTCAGGTCCAGAGAACTTAAATGAAGTACTCAAGGTCACATACCTAGTAAGTGTCTGAAGAAGGATTTGAACTCAGGTCTTCCAGACTGTAAGTATAATTCTGCCTTCACTACACCACCTAGCTGACTCACATCATTGCTATGATTACACTACTAAAGTCAGGAAGAGAAAAATAAACAAAATTTGTTTATGAACCTATTTTTTTTGTTTTTGTCTGTATATGCTGTGTTTTGCATGTAGGAGAGATGCCGAGTGAATAATTACTGAATTAAAATGGTAAATTACATTACACAAAGAAAGGTTTCTAAATTAGGATGTTCTCATTTGGTATTTCTACAAGGATTTTCTGGTGTGTGTAATTCTTACCCAAATGGAATCATGATATGCTTTCTATGTAAGTATCTAAGGAAGCAATTTGGGTTCTCCCGTTAAAACTTCTGTTGTGACATGAACTTCTTGCCTTTTCATTACATTCTATTTGTCTACTATCACCTACTGGCATAGATTAACATCTTTTGTTACCCTCTACAGGATGTTGGGAAAGATTGACAGCAAAAGGAAAAAGGGCCAGCAGAGGATGAGATGGATAGATAGTGTCACAGAAGCAAAGACAATGAGCCTGAACAGATTTGGGGAGATCTTGGAAGACAGGAGGTCCTGGAGTGCTATGGGTCATGAGGCCATAGACACAACTGAATGACCGAACAACCAAAACAGGTTTTTTGTTTTAGTGAGATTTTTGTTGGATTGGCTGGTTTTGTTTTGGTGCTGATACTACTTAGCACTTAAAATCACCCAAAATCAGGATGCTGAGTTCAAGCACATCTTTGTTTGATTGGTGCTTTGTAGTTTTCACCAAGATTCTTTTGTTATGATAGATGAAAGACTAATAATAGCTTATTCCTGACTTCTGCTAAACCTTCCCTTACAGAACAGGTTTCATTCAAACAGAATTGCAGTATATTGTCCTGTATGGGCAATCAAAATGAAATCCAGTTGACTTCAGACAGGCTTTGCTTGAAGGTTTGAAACAAAATGAACTCCTACCCCCATTTAAATCACATGTGAAAATTCAGAAAGGTGAAGGAAGTACACTACTTCTCTGGAAAATTTCATTTCTCCTATTCCGAAGTGGCCGTCTTCAACAAATCCCTGCCCAGAGTATGTAAACCGCCTGCCAGCATCTCTTACTCTTGAATTCCAACTGAGTCAACTGGTTAAATCTCCGACCATTCAGTTTAAACCAGATATGAGAACCAAAGCCAGGTCTGAAGACCAAAATCAGACCATCATACTTTTCCCCTGAATGGCAGGAAATTATTTTGTATGAAAAGGCAGTTAGATGGAGCAGTGGGGAGAGTTCTGGACCTAAAGTCAGGGAGGGCTGAGTTCAAATTCTGCCTCAGAATGCTGGGTGACCCTGGGCAAGTCACTTAACCCTGTTTACCTCAGTTTCTCATCTGTAAAATGAACTGGAGAAGGAAATGGCAAACCATTTTTGTATCTTTGTATCTTTGCCAAGAAACCCTCGAATGGGGTCACGAAGATTTAGACACATCTGAAAAGACTGAACTGCAACAACAAATTATATAATATCATATCTAGAACTGGAAGGGACCCTGGAGGTCATCTAGTGCAACGGGGTCAAACTCAAAAAGAATCAGGGATCCCTGTCACTTAGTTGGCTTGAAAAACATAATAACATTTTTTATGTTCTAATACATTTTTATTTATTTTGTTAAATATTTCCCAATTTTTGGAATTGAGGTATGGTCTTTAATGAATTTTCCACATGACAGAACCTTCCCTCTTCTCAATTTCAGAACATTATTTTTTTCCATTTTACTCATTTTGAATAAAATATTCACTTCTTTGCCTTCTTCAACGAAGTACAACAAATATAAATCCTTAAGGTCCTTTGGCTATAATTATAAATATCAGTTATTATGGAGTGTCACAATATAGTCCTGATTTATGGGTTATTAAAGAGTGCTGTGCATTTTGGTCTGGCACCAAGTGGCTCCTCCACCAGGTGGAAGGGAAGGAGGAGGGGGAAGTGGAGATGAAAATGGAGATGGCAATAGAAATGGAGATGGAGGTAAGGGTGGAGGAGGAGCCAGAAGTAGAAATAGATATAAAGAGACAGAGATAGATATAGATGGAAATAGAGAATGTCTTTCTTTTATACATACGTAAAATAAAACAAATGCATTATTGTCACTGTAAAAAGAATCAAAAATCAGGGCCTCTCCAAGAGGAGATGTCAGTTACAATTAGCCTTTTTTTCCTCAAAATGCCCTTAATACAGGCATATGCCAAATAACAATGACCGGAGAGTAAAGTAAAAATATTCCCTGAAAATGAAGAAAGGAGAACCCAACTGGGCCTGCCCCTGTGATGTGGGGACCACGAAGAGTCCCAGATGGCTAAAATATTTTTTCACCAAGCAACTTCCCTGGGATTCCCACTACCCCTCTGTAGCAAAACAAATAAATATAGTTGCTACTTCAGGGACAGTATCGGTCCACAGGGTCTCTATATGATTTAAAAGACAAGGAATCAGAGAAAGAGTACAAAACTAAGAAGACGGTAAGGGTGCACACCACATAACATCATATATTGCTTTGAGGAAAACACAATTTAGGTGAAGCAATCACCCCAGGGGCAGTTTGTTCCATGGGAACAATCGGATGGTGGATATCACTAAGGTAGAGCCAAAACAGACCTACAATCCTGGGCAGCAAAATTCATGTTATAAAAATTTTAAATAGATAAGACAGGAGACTAAATGATACTTCTAATGGTGATTATAGGTACTACCTCCTCACCACCACCACCACCACCTTTCACTATACTCTTCCACAATTTTCCCCTTTCCTTGCCAAGATCATCAAGAAGAGCTACAGCCACATATTACCTCTTTATAGTTATGTGTGGGTTGAGAGCCAGTGGTATGCTCTAGAATTTTAAAAATCTGATCATATTCCTTCAATTTCACCCCTTTATGGGAATTTTCTATTCATTTGACTATAATGAATTCAAAGTATTATCATTAAATAATGCTGATTGGGTCATTGTTTATACTGAGAAAAAGCACATAACCTCTCTGGCTTTTGTATACAACTTACCATGATCTCAGAAGAATGAAATCTGGAGGTGACTCAAAGGTGGCTGTAAGTGGTTTTTGACTTATTACCAAACATATTTAGAACTTATAACCCAGTCTCATACTCTGAGGGAAAAAAAGATGGAACAAGAATGCTTCTTAAAATTTTGAAAAGGAGTCCAATAAACTAATAACCTCTCAAATGATTCCTCTTCTCTGAGAAATGTGCTGACAACCATTCGTTGACTGTGTGTATCATACAAAACTAATTGGAGATCTTTCTCATTTGGTACTCTTAATAGGCTGTCATTTGAGAGTGGTTTTTTTCCTTTCCTTTATGGGAAATTTTAGCTTCTGATTTTCAATTTGAAAAATGTTAAATGCCATGTCTAATTCACTCATACAGGCCCCCTAGGGCTTGTGGCATATTTTAAATAAATTAAATAAATAAAATATCAGATGCCTACTCTAAACCTAATTCAATTATAAAAACAGATTTGTTTTGCTTAGTTTAAAGTGATACTTGACTATTGGCAGCTAGAAAAAAATTTAACTATAAACTCAATGTATTAGTACAGCGTAAGATTCCCAGCCTTTGATGTTTATATTTGCTACTTTAGAGGTGATGCTTACAAGGAACAGGCATTGCTCTAGGGACTTGAAAACCATTGAACTGGGCAATATATTTCATTCATACCAAGAACAGCTGAATATACAGAATTAACAGTAGTGTGTATTTCTAAAGGTGAACTAAATCACAAATTTCCAAGCTAACCAGGTTTTTGGAGTCAATATGAACAATGCGGGAGAAATTATCTCTCAAATTTTTTTAAATCTATTATTTTTCTTTCTTAAAGATGTCAGAATGACTCCTTATGCATTTAATATTTTGAAATTAGAGTAGATTCTAGCTTTCCTCCTCTCTAATGTTTCAAACTTTCTATAACAGGAATCAGAAACAAAATGCCACTGCTGCAAAACTGTGTGCTACATTGGAAGCCTCAGCCAAGTTATGCTTCAAGGGGGACTCAATTCCATCCTTTCTGAGCTACATTAGAGAACATTGCTTATTTCTGGCCTTCTTGATTGTCTTAAAAGCATGTTTGTGTGTGTGTGTGTGTGTGTATGTGTGTGTGTTTGTGTGTTTTAAGACAGAAATAGCCTAGCCTTTTTTGGTTTGTTTCAGTCTCCCTCCCTTATCTTGGGTGACTTTCCCATACTAACTAATTTTCAAAATACATGAGAAAAATTTAGCTTGACCAGCACAAACAAGAAAGAGCCAACTAGGTCTAGTCATATTTCCTTGTAAGGACTTGGAATAGACCTGGTACCCTTGCCTAAAGGAACTCAGAAATCACAGTCCTCTGTCATTTCTATTGCTGACCCTAAAGCAATCCTGAGGACAAAAGGAAAATAAATAACCTATAAGCTGATTCCAAAGGAAAGGGGGGATGGAGAGAGAGTTGGAAAGAAAATGGACAACTCTTGTTTTCCTGTCATCAGTCTGAGCTTAAAACATGTCCAGATAGGGAAGAGATGAAATATAGTGTTCTCAAAGAAAGAAAAATCTCTTCAAATAAAGGTGCATTCTGCAGAAATATAAAATATTACGCATATTTTTAAAAAGTAATTAGTACTTTCTTCCTCACACAGTATATAGATACAAGGATACTCTTTTCTTTCTAAACTCAGGGGTTCTTAACCTGGGGACAGTGAAGTTTTCTTCTAACATGTTGATAATTACATTTCAATATAATTGGTTTCCTTTGTAATCCCATGTATTTTATTTTATGCCTTTAAGAAGATTATTCTGAAAAGGGTTCCATAAGGCTTCATCAAACTACCAAAAGGGTGCATGGCACTAAAAAAGTTAAAATTTTCAACTCTAAAGAATCAGTCATAGGCTAACAAGTTAACAACACTTTTTTCATCTTACTGAAATAATAGTCATATAACATTCATCATTGTTCATATTCTTCTCCCTTTCCTCAATAATTTCACAATTGTTTTAAAAAGATGTTTTAAAAATCGCAATATCTTGGTCATAACATTTTTCTACCCGTGTCTCTACAGAAATCATGCTTTCCTTCTATTCCTTATAGTCTGTCAAAGTCTACATCTGTGCTACAGACTCTTCATCACCTATCTATACTCCTACCCATTCTTCAAGATCCAAATCAAAAGCTACCTCCTTCAAGAGGTCTTCCCAGTTAATCCAGCCCACATTGATTTTTCTTTTTATTACACTCCTATTACAACTTAGTGTCTATATCACTTATTTCATGACTTAGGTATATGCTGCCTCAAAATCATACTTAACCATTTCATGTTTTAACTCCCCACCTGCAGAAAAGGATCACAGATTTACATTCCTTTTGCATACTCCTCAAACCTAGACTAGTATTTTATACACCCTTGAGAGATGCTCAGTATTGCTTATCAAATGAATGAAGACTTCCATAATGTCAGGGCTGGGCATGGAATCTGGAACATTGAAATTATTGTTCATATAAATAAATTTAAATAATTGTTCATAGTTATCCCAAAATAATCTTGAACTACCTTGCTAAATAAAGCAGAATTTTAAAATAATGCTGATCAGCACTCATAACATCACAGACACAATACAAACACTTGAAACATGACATATCAAAGTAATTCATAAATTCACTAAATTGATGCTTGTCTCATTTTTAAAGTGCTCTTTGGCTAGATACAATATAGCCGGATATAATGCTTTTTGGTTAGCTCCACTATTCAAGTGTGAAGCTCCCCCTAATATTGCAAAGAAAGTGTCTGAAAATAATGGGAGTCTGGCTAAACTAAGATAGATTTTCACTCCCCTTAAAAATTTCAGTGGAAGCATATATGGGGCTAATCCCTACTCTCTTGCTCAAAAAGCTTGGAAGGCTCCCTATTGCCTCCTGTTTGACATTAAAATCCTTTACAGCCTAGCTCTGATCTATCTTTCCAGACTGATTTCCCATTGCCATGCCCCATTTTCTCTAGTCACCTGGTAGCCCATGTTCTATCTTCTGCTCTGGGCATTTTCATAGGCTGCCTCCCATGCTTAGTGTGCAATGGAGTTTCCTTCATGTCTCAACTAAAATGGCACCTTCTATAAGAAGTCGTTCCTGATTCTTTTGGTTGTTAAAACTCTTCCTGCCCCACCCCCAAATTACTTTGCATTTATTTATCGTAATTACTGTTTTATTCTAACAGCTCTCAGTAGAGAGCATACTCCTTGGCAGCAAGAAGATTTTTAATTTGTGTCTTTGTATACCCAGCATATAGCAGAGTGTTAGGCATACAGTAGGCACTACATGGATGCTTACTGAAATGAGTTGAGAGGAATTAAATGTATAGAACAGGCAGCTAGGTGACATGGTGGATATATCGATCACTGAACCTGGACTTGAGAAGACCTAGCCTCAAATCCAGACCCAGAACCTTAATAGCTCTGTGACCCTGAGCAAGTCAACCTCTGTCTGCCTTTACCTACCAAATAAAGATAACAGCAGGACCTGTCTCCCAGGGTTGTTATAAGTATAAAATGAGATAATGTTTTTTAATGCTTTGCAAACCATAAAGCAATATATAAATACTATTCTTTTATTACTGTTAAACCAGTGGGGCAAAGTTGCCCCATTTTCTCCAAGATCTAGGGCAATAATTATCAGTCAGTATCAGTGGTAGGCCCATTCATTGGTACAGACTAGCAAGAATTTACATGATTTGCCATGAAAACAAAACAACTTTACAAGAGTTCAAAAGAATGAAATGCACTGAAAACAAGGTACACTTGCTTGCAAAATGGAAGCGTCCTGGGTTCTTGTCCTATCTATTATCCTGGCTTCCATAAGAACAAATCACTTAGCATATTTGCACCTCAAATTCCCTATATGAAAAGGGGATCAATAAAATTCGGCAAATATGTATTAAATACCTACTGTATGCAACGCCCTGTGCTGTCTCACGGGAATACAACAAAATAATTCCTATTCCAAAGATGCTTACATTTAAAAGGTGGGAGTTAGGAGAAGAGGCAAATAGCATGTGGACAATCAAAGGCCAGTTCATTTAGGGAGGGAAAAAGCATTAACATTTGGGAGTCAGGGAAGACTTTGGATAGGAAATAGTACTTGAAATGGGCCCTGAATGAAGGCGAAGCGTCTGTGAGGGGATGTAAGGATGATGAGTATTGCAAGCACGGGTAATAGTCTGCATGAAGAGAGCAGAAGAGAGGAAGAAATACAAAGTTAAGACAATAGTAAAGAAACCCAATCTGCTAGAACATCAAGTGCATGAAGAGATATGACATGAAATGTCTAGAAAGGAAGTCAGATTGAGGAGATCTTTAAATGTCATGCTGGAGATTTTCTATTGGTTCTTAGAGGCAATAAGGAACCACTGATGGTTTTTTGTTTGTTTATTAAGTTGGCTTTTTTTGGAGGGGGGAAGGTAAGGCAATTGGGGTAAAAAAAGTAACTTGCCCAAGGTCACACAGCTAGTAAGTGTCAAGCATCTGACACCGGATTTTAAACTCAGGTCCTCCTGACTCCAGGGCCAGTGCTCTAGTCACTGTGCAACCCAGCTATACCCATGTTTTTAAAGTTTTTTTTTCACTGAGGTTTTTTTGAGCAGAGAATTGCATTTTGTAGCACAGTGCAGTTGAAAGAACACTGGATCCAAAGGAATAGGACCTTCAAATCCTAGTTATTCCCTTTACCATGTGTGGGATTTTAAGGTAACTCTTAACATCTCTGGTCTTCAGCTTACCAATCTATAAAAAGAGGCTCCCTCTAGCTCTACATACTCTTGCCCCAGGAAGATGATCTCATTAGCTATGTGGAGGATGGATTGGAATAGGGAGAGATTAGAAGCAAGAACACAAATTAAGAGGCCATTACCTTACTCCAGACACAACAAAACAAGGGCCTGTTCTAAAACAGTACCATTGTAAGTTGGGGGCTGGGAAGAGTGAGGACAGAGCGAGGGGTGGAATGGATCTCAAAAATATTGCGGAGGTCAAATCAGCAAGACTTGGCAAATGACTGGACAGGATGAGGTAGAGGAGAAGGATAGTAAATGAAGACTCAAGTCTGACTCCAAATCTGCAGTCTTCAAAACTAGGAGAATAATGCTATATTGATTAAAAAAACAAGGAAGTTTAGAGGGGAGATGAATTTTGGAGAAAGACTAATGAGACTTGTGTGGAATGTATTGAGTTTTGAGATGCTGATGGGTCAGCCAAATGAAGATATCTGTTAGTTAACTAGTGAGAATAGAATTCAGAAAAGTGTTGAGTTTGCCATAAACACTTCATAGGAATGTTCTAAGAATAAATGTGTCATTAGATTTAAAATTCTTTGAGTTCAAACATAAAGATATGAGTTAACAGGTTAACAGCAGTTCTTGCTATAAAAATAGCATTGAATTATATATCCCAGGTAGAAACATTAAAGGAGACAATGGACAAAAATAATCTTTACAGAATTGTTTTTGAGTAAAAAACTTAAACTAAATTGATTTGTATTGTCAGTCACTTAATCAAAATTGCACATAAAATACAGCATTTCCTGTGACGGGTTTGAAAGGAACTGCCTTCTTATGAAAGGCAGCGTGACTGATACCAGAAAAGAGCAATGGCCCAACCAAAACAAAAAGAAAATCCGCCCCCAGAATTCACCAAAAAGTAATGAATGGGCAAAAACAAACTGTTCTCCTAGTTATTTTAACTACAAAAGAAACAAGTAAAATGTTCGGTGGAAAGTGCAATGTCAACATAAGGCAACAGGATAGAAGGCAGCATTAGTAATGCTAGAAAATAACTAATTTTGTTCAATTTTCTTTAGCAACTTTGTCACCATGTCTCAAAAATATCACAACCCAGTGTTTCCTTTATCCCATGACTCCCAAAGACTCCCACAAATGCCCGTCCAATCCCCACCATAGCATGATAATCATTCTCTTCTTCCTCCTTTAAGTATAAACTTTTCCTTCCTCCCCCCTAAAAAAATTCCACCCCAGGTAAAAGAGCATATGGTCTGAGTACCATTTGAGAAGGGTACTGCTGAAAGGAGAGTTCTAAAAATAGTCTGAAAAACACCTGTACTAGCATTGGCAGGGGACTGGGGTTAGCTTTCAGAAATCTTACAATTTAACTCTGACCGCCGAATGAAAGCTGCCACCCCTAGCAGGAGAAGTAATGGAAAGATAATTGGATAGATTGGAAATAGATAAATGGACAAGGTAGATTGATACATTCATGACAAGTAGAATCTGTACAGCCAACTTGTCATACTCAAGGCAATTCAACCATCTACGATTCGACACTAAGATAGCACAAAAAACATTTTGTTCCAAAATAGGGTCACCACTTCAGAGAAAGGTTTAGAAAATGGTAATTTACCAGTGTCTTTACCAACAATCTGCTGGATTTATAGGAGGCCATGGGAAACAACCTCAAAAACTGAACAAGCATTGATTTGGGTGCCATCTACAGCCCTGGAATCATCAAAAGAAATACCCACATTGATGAGATCCTAGATCCTGTTGAGTAGTTCACTACCTGAGCAGGCACACTCAAAGGAGAATGTTTCAGATAACTAGGTCCTTAGCTTCTGAGGAAAAGTCCCAAAGACGTGTATACTCTGTCAGGTCAGACATCACATAGGCCTTGTCATTCAGATAATTGCTGGAGCAGTGGAAATCTATGATGTTAATTAAGTTTGTATTTAAACTATCAAAGTAATCATGATAACTGTGACTTAATATTGTGATAATAGGTGACTTAATATTGATGAAGAATTTTCCTCACAACCACCCTATAAGGAAATGATGTTAAGTATTACCATTCCCATGTTATGGATGACAAAACAGAGATTCGGAGAAGCATCCCTAACCAGATAGCTAATAAATGTCTGAACAGGATACTGAAACTAGGTCTCCTGACTCCAACCCAGAACAATTTCTACTATATTACATTAAATATCCTATACCTGAGGTACCCAAAGGAGCCAAGTCTCTGGCAGATGCTACCAAGTTGTAAAGATGCCACATATATGCCCAACAACAAAGTATTTCTACTGTCCCACAAATCTAAGCAAATTCAGTGACTATCAGCACCAGAAGGCTGGTCTGTGAGTAGTGTGTGTGTGTGTGTGTGTGTGCATGCACACGTGTGTGATAGCAACTCCTCTATAACTGCTTTTTTACCATTTTTGTTTTCTTTGTCATCTTGGCTCCATTCCTACATCCTCTAAAAGCACACCTTGTTCTGTGATGGGAGGACTCAATATGGTAATTCTATCATTCTTTTTTTTCTTATCTATTTATTTGTTTATTTTAAGTTTTCAACATTCATTTCCACAAAATTTTCAGTTCCAAATTTTCTCTCCATCTCTCCCCTCCCTCCACCCCAAAATGCCTTGTGTTCTGATTGCCTCTTCCATCAATATGCCCACCCTTCTAAACCCCTCCTTTCCCTCATCCCCACCTTCTCTCTTGTCTTGTAGGGCAAGATAAATTTCTATACCCCTTTACCTGTATTTATTATTTCTCAGTTGTACACAAAAGCAATTCTCAAAATTTATTCCTAAAACTTTGAGTTCCAACTTAATTCTACCATTCTTGATGGAGAAAATAGTTTGTCACAATTATTTTTACAAATCTTTTCTGATTTTCTTCTCTTCATAGTCCTCCTTCCATTTACTCTTGGATGCCTTAGATTTGACTTTGCTTAGCTGGATATCTTCTGAAGCTTTTACTCTCTACTTTATGAGATGATACTTCTCACGATCAACAACCATCCTCCTTCTTAAGATTTGATAAACAAGTATGGATTCTGATCTAGAACTGCCTTTGGCAGTCATCTCAATCTGGCAAGAAAAAAAGACATTTGCTTACTAAGGCACTTTAAAGCTTTTATGTTCTCCTTGTTGTGACAATTAGTTTATATTGGTTAAACTTTTGAATATAATTATTAGTCAGTGTTGTCATCTCTGCTGATAATTTCTACTTTTTACTTTCAATTGTTGGTTTAAAGAGTTTAAGGTTAAGTTATTTCAATTACACAGCATTTTTTTTCATTATTAGTCTTTCTTCTTTTCTACTACTTCTGAACTTAGCTCTGAAAACTCAATGATCTAACAGCACGCAGACGCTGACTCAGGGATAGCTACCACATCAATAACAAGTCTTTTTCTGTCTGTCAAAATATAATCTATTTGGACTAAATGTATATGGAAGAGATCTATGCTAGAGATGGGAAAGTTGGGGGGTCAGGTGAGCAAATGATATAAAAGAAATATGAATGAAGGGAAGATACCAAGGACAGGGAACAAATCTTGAACCTCATTAAAGATTTAAAAAAAAGACAAGTGAGAATAATCATCACTAATCTATAGGTCTTTTCTCATCTAAGAAAAATTTTTGTGAGAATCATATGCACATGAATTGAAGATATATTCTATACAGTATTAGTTAGAAGGTTTTCACAAATGATATTCAATAATTGACAACATCTTTGCTATTTTACAATTTCCTGGAGGACATAAAAACATCTTATTCATATTGTTCCCATTGATTACAAACAGTATTTACACATTAGAAGAGAACTCTTTCAGACTCCTTTCAGAATAACGTCTCCCTTCCATATAGCAAGAGCATTAAAGATTCCTTAGAAGCTATAACAACAGATATATTTCTGTTCAACCAGCCTCTGATAATAAACATCAGACAAAAAAAGGGAGACGAACGTTCACTAAAGATATTTGCCACTGTGATACAGTTAATCCAGAGCAAAGGCTAGGTCAAAGAGGATGCTCACTTTTGCGGATGACATTAAACCTAATGCATCAAGTGCCAGAACACAGAGAGCCTTTTGAAAAATAACTGGCCTTTCCTGCCATACAGGAATGTCTATTTCCCAGATTTCAACGTGCATTTGAATGGACATCCTATAGAGTTTGTCCATTAGAATGTGTAGCTAAGATGGGGGTACAGATGAACAATGAATGAGTTGAGCTGGAGTTGAACAAGAGGACAAGAGAGGATTGGACTGATTTCAAGGAATGACAAAGTTGTGTTACTGACCTTAAGTTTCCCATGAAGGCAAAAGCTCATCTTTTTCAATTCTAACATTCTACCACTCTTACTAAAGGGTAGAAAGACATGGAAGAATTAAAAATGAATATTGCATAGAGAGCAATAGAGAAGTGCATGGTGGCTATGAGCAAACCATGACATCTAACCAATGAGGCCCTCCCAAAAAGCACAATAAAAGACACCAGCAAAGAAGTGCATAATTGAGGACAGAAAGAAAGAGGGCAGGTAGGCCTCCAAAGTGTTCCACTGGTACCCTTTTGATATCAGAAGAAAAAGACACATTAGGCACACTAAACTGTGGCCAACTTATGGGAGGCCATGGGTAATAAATACTTAGGACAGACAGGCATGGAGAGACTGCAGTCAGTATCATTGGAATGACCTTCCAACAAAATTCATACCACTAGATCAATATTACCAAAAGGACAGTGATCTTAAGAAAGTTTAAGGTCCTAAAGTAAACTGTTTACAACTTCCATCCTAGGGCATAAGCCCTCGAACATCTCATTTTGCTCTATTTCTTTTATTTCTGAGGTCACGAGGTGGAGCAGTGGATAGAATACTAGACCTAGAGTCAGGCAGCCCTGAGTTAAAACCCTGCCTCAGACAGATCAGCTGCGTGGCCTTTGGTAAGTCACTTCGTCTCGAGGTGCCTCAGTTTCTTTATCCATAAAATGGGACTAATAACAATAGAATCTATTTCTCAGTTTTTGTGAAGACCAAAGGAGATTTGCACTGTAAAATCTAAAGCACTATTTAAATGATGGCTACTTTTGTTATTATTTCTAATTCATACATCAACTTTAGAGGAATGAAAAATCCCTGTTTCAAGAACACTGAGCTACAATAGGTAGATAAAAGTTGCTTCTTTTATACCTCAGAAGGGTCATCTAAATCTAGAACATGAAAGAAGCTCCTATTTTGGGCAACTAAATTTTTAAAAATCACCCCTCTAGGTCTAAGCCTAAAAACCAGGACTAGTCATGGGTTACTGGCTATAGTGTAGGTTGTGATCTTTTATTGTTTGATTTTTGATTTAGTCATTTCAATAGCGTCTGATTCTCTGTGACCCCATTTGGAAAAGATACTGGAGTGGTTTTGCTGTTTCCTCCTCCAGCTCATTTTATAGTTGAGGAAACTGAGGTAAACAAGGTAAATGATTTTGCCCAAACTCACACAGCTACTAAGTGTTCGAAGTCAGATTTTAATTCAGGTCTTCCTGACTCCAGGCCCACAGCCTTATCTATTTTGGCACCTAGCTGCCCCTGTGATCTTTTATAGACTGTCCAAAAGTTGAGGTTTGCAGTACAAACTGGGTGACAGGGAACCCAAGAATCTGCAGTTTAATTATGGCAGACAGACTAAAAATAAGGCCATCTATAAATTCAAGTTCTAAGCAGGGGGAGAATTTATCCCATAGGGTCTTGGGGGTATCCTGTTTCCCGCAGAGTCATATTCAAAAAAGAAAACATTTAACTACATTTGTCTGTCAGTTGCTCCAGATAAACAGAAACCCAGTTGATAGCAGGAAAGGCCAGCAATGAAGTAGTTAAAAGCTCTACTCCTGTTCTTAATTATGTTTAAAATTAATCTTAGCATGCAGACTTTGTGTGCCCACAGAGCTATGGAATAATCCACTAGTCTAAGAACCTCTAATTCCTCATTGACACTGTAGCCTATAATTGTACCTTCAAAGTGGTCTAGTCAAAATTCAGCTTGTTAAAAAAATGTCCCTCTATGTGAATTTATGATTAAAGAAATCAATTGAGGTCTATTTTGAATACATCTCTTCTTTTGAAGATCGTCCATGTTCATATTTAGATGACATAATAGTGACTTTTAAAACACTCAAGTATTTGAAAACTTCTTAGAGCCAGAGGCAGGAGGAAAGCCAAATCTTTGCAGCAGAATGCTCTGTTCCAGGCAAAAGTGATATAGTTGCATCATTGCATGTCATCTTCTTTTTTAAATACATGGTTTTTATGATGAAGAACTCAAATGAGTCTTACACACCCTACTTGGTATTCAGTATCAGCAGTACTTCACCCAAACACAAGCCACCATCTTCAGAGGGAGAACAGCAATAATTTTTTTACAGAAAAAGAATTATTAGAGTCACCTTTAAAAAAAAGTTTAGAACATGAAGAATAATAGTATAAAGCACTTCATTAAAAATGCAAAAGGTAGTGGATAAAACAAATGAGATTTCCCCAGATCCACTAAATATGGCAGGAAATCTTTGAAGATTTTAATGCACTTGCAATGCTTAAGAGAAGCCCAAGAGTCTAGAAATTTTAAGATTTTTGTTCTCTTGGTTCTTAACAAAAATAGCAAGTTGAATGAACCCCAACTGTTAGAATTTGAGCCCATACCAATGGAGGTTGCAGTATGGTTCGAAAAAAGTGGGGAGAATAGGGAAAAGAAAGAATACTGAACATCAAAAGGAAAAGAAACTCCAAGTCATAGTGGCATGATGGCAAGTTGAAAACTTTTCATTGAGTTTGTGCCCAAGTTGTCAGTGTGGTAGAACATAATCGTAATCCAAAAGCTGGAAGGAAGCTCAAGAGATCATCTAGTCCAGCCTTCAAGCAAATTAGGTATTATTATTTTTACTTAAAGATGATACAAATAAGAAATAGGGAAGTTAAGTGATTTTCATTGCCTTAAAAAGTACTCATCTGAGTAATCACAAATTTTGTCCTGAATCACAACAAACCATTACCTTGAGATACACTTCATCCATTTTTAGGACGATCATATTCTATAAAAATTATGACACCTAATTAGATTTGCTTAGTATCTACCAATATTTATTACATGGCCATTGTGTTCAGAAGACTAGAGATTTTGAAACTATAGCAGAGAATTCTTAGGGCATTGAGATGAAAAGAATCTTAGAGATAATCAAGTCCATTCCTTCTCATAACAGATGAGGAAACTGTGGACCATGGGAGTAACCTCACCTTGCTCATAATCCATACTCAAATATTATATAATGCAGTCATGGAAACAAAAATGAATTAACACTCAGAGAACTGCAAATCAGCAAGTGTATCTTGAAAATATTAATACAGCAAAAACTTAGCACATAAACACTGTGCCAGAATGGGGGAAAAGTAATACTCTGAGTCAAGTGGGGTTAACTGGCAAAGGCCATGCAAAGGGATGGCTGGAACAATTACGTAAATGCTCCAAGGAATTTATCTGGCCAAGGTGAAATACTGATCATAACACTGCTTCTCAAAGAATGACTTTAAGGTTTTCCAAGGGGAAGGCAGTGGGAAGGAAAAGTAATTAAGGTACCAAGAATCATACTTTACAATGAAATGAATGTGTGACTTCTCCACTGGCCCAGATCAGAATTACTCCATGAATCTTATCTTTTGTGTGTGATGCTTTTCCATACTCTCCCATAAATCCTACATGAAGGACACACCCAAAAACATTGTATGGATACTAGTTAAGCATGTGGATTGATAATCTATTCTCCTTTGCTCTTATGATATGACCTGGCCTATCTCCTTGTCTAGCCATACCTTGTGTCTTTTTAATTTTTTTTTATTAAAACAAACTTGACCAACATCAATGCTTTCTTGTACAGAGAATGAAAACTGCCCACGAAATGATGAATCTCCGCTATATATAGCTTATATGCTTTTTGAAAAGTGCATTTCAAGTTTAGCAGAAGTTTCCACACTGTCCTGCTTGATTGTGCCCAGTTCTGAACTTTCTTGTGCTCTCTTCTTTACCCTCTTGTAATGTTTCCTTGACTCCATCATTTACTGTCTTCTCATTTCTTCCCTTTTTAGGGGGAGGTAGAGAGGAGAAGGGCAGAGGTAGTTGTAATCACTATTGCTTCCTCTCCCCACTCTCCTCCATAACTCTCTCCAACCAGAAAAATAAAATCCCTCCCTTATCACAATTAAGGTAAAACGAAGGCAACCAAGGACCATGAAATATATATATATCGCTCTGCATCTCTAGTCTTTCATTTCCCCTCCAAAGGAAAGGAAATATGCTTCATCATCAGTCTTCTGGAATCATGTTGATGACTTTTTTATATGCATCACTGCTTGCACATGAGTCATCTCTGAAAACTTTGTGTAGCTCACTTAGACTTAAGCCCCAAGTCTTTTCAAATCACTTAGTTCAGCCAGTATATTTCTCTCTCTCTCTCTCTCTCTCTCTCTCTCTCTCTCTCTCTCTCTCTCACACACACACACACACACACACACACACACACACACACCCTTTCTCTACTCCTTAAAAGTGTTACAAAATTGCCTACATCACTGAGTTATATGTGCTCTATATGTGAGCTATATGTCCTCAGTATATGACATACCAGCTAAGTGGTGCAAAGGAATCAGGACAATCTGAGTTCAAATCCAGTCTCACACATTTACTTTCTGTGCGATTGTGGGCAATTCACTTAACCCTATTTGCCTCAGTTTCCTCATCTATAAAATGAACTAGAGAAGGAAATGCCAAACCACTCTAGTATCTTTGTCAAGAAAATCCCAAATGAGGTCATGAAGTCAGACACAACTAAAACAACTTAACAACAACAAAATATGATGGGGGAAGAAAAAGAGAGATTGAGAATAAATTAGCATAGTAGAGGAAAAACTTAAACCCAAGTCTTTCCAAGGCAAGTATTAGCTACTATCTCTCATATGTATATGCATACAAGTGTGTATGGATATATATGTGTGTATATACATATATGTATACAAAATATGTACTTATGTATCTGTATGCAGACACATAGACATATGTGTGTATAGATATGTTGTTTCTGTGGTCTGGTCATGTCTGACTTTTCACAACCCCATGGGTCATAGCATGTCACTACTATCCATGGAAATGTCTTTGTAAAAATACTGGGGGTTTGCCATTTCCTTCCCAGTAGAATTGAGGCGAGCAGGGTTAAGTGACTTGCCTAGGGTCACACAGCTACTTGTCTTAGGCCACATTTGAACTCAGGTCTTCTGACTCCAGGCACAATGTTCTATACACTGAACCACCTATACACTGAACAGATATATACATGTATGTGTGTGTGTGTGTTTGAGATTAGAAGGATTCATGTGAAAGTCACAAGGATGTGTGTGTGTGTGTGTGTGTGTGTGTGTGTGTGTGTGTACTTGCAGGCAGGCAGGTGTAAAATCACATTTGCTTGGAATTATGAGTACAGTACAAAATCATAAAACAATAACTGGTTAATTTGCATGACCAGATTATATAGCAAAAACTAGAATGGAAGCTGAAAATGCATATGGTACAGGCTAATTTTGTTGTCTGAACCAAAAGGAGACAAAGTCAGTCACAAGGAACGGCAACAGCCCACATGCAAATTTCCCTCCTCCACATTTCACAGGCAGCAAGCCCACCACATCCTCAGGGGCATACCAGAAATAAATAATTTAGAACTTTGACACATCGTTTTTAAAAGGTTGCCAGCTCCTACTGTCCACATCACATGATTTAGATATGTGTGAAATGCCTTCAGACTATGATTGTTGTACATACTCACATCAGTCTTTCAAGAATCTATTTTTTATAAGTGTGGGTATTCTCTCCACCAAAGCCCACTGCAACCCTAACCACACTCTCGGTAGACCGTTTTCTTGAACTTCAGTGCTCAAAGAAAAAGTCATCATGGTGAGACCTAGCCTCCAGGAAAGAGCATCTCCAAACTTTGCAGGCAGGAACTCAGACATAGGAATATTTTACTGCTCATCAAGTGACATCCACACTATGAGCCAATATGTTAGTAGAGGGTTTTCCCACACAACATAGATTTATTATATATGTGTGCATACACAAATATATGTACACACACATGGATACATACATATACACACGTACATACACATACATAAAGAATAGAGAACTGACCTCAAAACCAAAAAAGCCTAGGTTCAAGTTTAACCTCTGACACATGTTAGCAGTATGACCCTGGGCAAGTCATTTAATCTGTCCCAGAACCATAAGTAGCAAAGAAACACCTGACCCAAACTGGTAGCAGGAGTTCACACATGAATGAACTCACTGGTCAATCCCTTATCCCTCCATCTCCCTATTCTTTGCTCTTGTCACCAATATTCTTCACTTTGTATAGTTGCCACATTCCTTAAAACATTCCATGCAAATATGAAAAATATTTTCACTTCTCTAGACCAGAGTTTCCTCATCAGTAAAATTCTATTGCCCTTTTTTACAACATATGTTAGGGGGGAAAAAATCAGTATAAACCACATCACTTTGCATACTTGTAACCTAAACAATACCATTATCAAGTTATCTCATGCTTCAAACAAAGCTTAAAACTGTCACTTAAAGGTTGCCAGAAACCCAAATACTATTTCACTGACCTCTCAATGACTTACATTATAAACATTATGGAGACACCTCCTGTTAAGAGCATTATGAACATAACAATTGACACTAGATGATAAGGCTCTACCATATCCTTTTTTTTAAATAAATTAAAGGTATTCAACTCAATTCACTCCAATAAGAACATATTATGCTGAATTTTCTGGCACATCCACATGGAATTTCTAGGCAGATGAATTTTAACTAAATGGATGAATGGAGGTGACTCATCGTTTACAAATCAAATGAACAGTTCCTCTGATGTGAGAAAAAAAATTAAGCTATCTTTTAGACAGTAACACAGTATAATGCACAGAGCACTGGACTTGGAGTCCTGCCTCAGACATTTATTCTAATAAGGCAACTTGGTGACACAGTGAATAGAATGCTATAGGCATGGAATTAGGAAGACCTGAGTCCATATTCCTTACCAGCTATCTGACCTTGGGCAAATTACTTAACTTCTATTTGCTTCAGTCCCTCATTGTGACACCAATGTTACATTCACAGTGCCTAAGGCAGCCATCAATATCCCAGTGCAATTCTGAATCATGAAATAGAACAGACTCTCCCCATGGAAGACAGAACCAAAACATTTATTCAGACACCAGAAAGCCAAATCCATCATAACAACAAAAATCTATACATAGTAACAATGCAGAAGGCAACACCATCCTCAAGCCTTCCCCCTATAGACTTCCCACAGACCAGGTCCATTAAACAAATCACCAACAGGGTTCCCTTAAACAAAAATCACAAATAAGACTTTTTCACTCACACTCGCCAGCTGCCTGCTTACCTGTCTTCTTTCTGGCTCTGACTAGACTCTGACCAATTTCCTCTCAGCTCTGCTCTAACTCCTCCTCTTCCTGTTCCACCCTTCCTACTCCACCCATTCTGAAAACTCCTCCCACCACAGGCTCCCTGTGACCCAGGTAGGTCACATGGGCCATTTAATGAATGGGAAAGATCTCCCCATTTAAATTACCATTACACTCATCTATAAAATGGGGAAAATAATAGCACCTACTTCCTAAGAACAACTGAAGTAATACTTATAAAGCACTTTGAAAAATATCATTATCCTTATCTAACAAAAAATAATCTTCAGCAATGATGATTTCCCCTGTAGATCTACCTCTCCATATATAATTTCAATATCCCTATGACTATCACACTTCTACTATATATACTATACAGGTAAGATTCTGCACTCACATATATATGTCTACTGCAAAACTCCATGTATTCTTGGTAAAAATGGCTTCTAAATCAAAGTGCTTCTGGTCAGAAATATTAAGCTGACTTGTGGTAGAAAAATGAGTACATTCATAGACATTAGGATAATCTTTCATAAGTATAATGTGTGTGACTTAATTAAAGGTGACTGGGTGACTTAAAGGTATTTCTTGAATAGAACAGAGTGGGAGAGAATTCATCACAAGAGGAAATTCCTGAAAATTATCAAACAGGCTATTTTTTGTTATTTTGCTTAGGAGAAAGAAACTTGTCCTGTAATTTGGTATAAAGAAGACTAGGAAGCTCTTTCTATCAATGCAGGCTGGCCCATCCTCTGCAGCTTGCAGTCTTAGAGAGTTGTTAGAATACTGAGAACTTAGGTGATTTGCCCAGGATCATATAACCAGTACTTTTCAGAGAGGATTGTATTTGAACCTTCCCAGCTTTCCATTCCCTATACAACAAAATGCTTTTACACCAACCAAAGATAATTATGCCAATGCTTTTCATTCATGCATCTATCAATAAGGAGATCAAATGTTACACAGGTATATCAATCAACAACTCCCTAATGATCACTTAATATATACATTCCATCATTCTAAATAAAATCTCATTCCAGAAGGAGAGCCAGGATTAACTCTACCAAATCTATCTCATTACAAAGAATGTTAGTAACAAAAGGGGAACTAACACTATAATTTGTTGTCCAGTCATTTCAATCATTTCTGACTCTTTGTGACTGTATTTGGAGGTTTTCTTGGCAGAGTTACTGGAGTGGTTTGCCATTTTCTTCTCCAACTCATTTTACATATGAGAAAACTAGGGCAAAGGAAGTTAAATGACTTGCCCAGGGTCACACAGCTAGTAGGTGTTTGAGAACTGATTTAAACTCACAAAGAGGAGTCATACTGACTTCAGACTCCACACTCTATCCACTGTACCATTTAACTGCCCATATGGGTATTATGACTTCACAAAAACCTTCTCTCAAACCGATGAAATAGAAAACACTGTATTTTCCCTCAAAAAAGATTTAAACTAGTTATTTTTCCCCTACTGTCCCCAAAATACCATATAAATGTTTAAGAGTGTAATGTATAATGTAACATACTTCTGGACTGGATTCAAAACAAACAAAACACATCAATGTTCCGCCCAAACACAGAGCTACTCACACCATCCAGTGCGAGCACACATAAGACTGATAGCTTTTAGTTTTGCTAATGAATTGGTGAATGGGTGTTGATAGTAAAGAAAAAAAAAGTGAATAAACTTACTATTATGGACACTGATGTACCCAATGACTGAGTACTCCTAACAAGTATTTGGCCATTTTGCTATTAGCAAAACCAGTTCTCATATAAACCCAAAACCATTAAAGTTTCCAATACAGTGATGATTTCTCAGATTTTAGAATTTCGTTCTTGGAAAAGGCCTCCAAGATGATCTAGTTTGGACTAAATTTTGCAAGGAATAATACTAACTGTACAGTGAAGCAAGAACAAATGATTACAGAGATATAGATGGAGGAATAGTTTATAAAAGCATGAAGCCCGGGAACTTTAGGAAGTTTTAAAGAGCCAAACAAATTCCCTAAATTCCTGCTCAAACTTCCCATCCCAGTCTCCTCTTTTTTACATAAATAATAAATTCCAAAAGCGAAGGAAACCCCCCCGTAAAAAAAACCTATTCCATTCTCTCCTCTGATTGCAAACTTGCATGGCTCACCACGCTTGCTAATTCAGCAATTCATATTCATATTTGCTAGCAGATCATAACTCCAAAGTAGCCTAAGCTGCAAAGAAATTCTGTGACTTGCAAATTAAAACTTTAGTACAAACTGAAAGGAAAACAAATAGCATATTATGGGTCAATCCTCATTACAACAAGCTCTAAGGGACCAAACTGTTCTCTCATTTTGTAATTTTGTTGTGTCAAATTTTATCATATGTTGCTTGAAGAACTCAAGTATTTTTTAAAATTAGAAACGCATGTTAATAGTCACAAAATACCACAAAGTTAAAGTTGAACTTTTAACTATAAAAAAAATTTCACTTTTCCCATATTTATCAATCACTGCATGAGGCAATAAAGACAGACCTAACCCTTCAGCAAGTTGCTTTGGTTGGCTCTACAAAAACTCAAATCGTGATCCAATGGGTTTTATTTGTGAGTCGCCTGCATGATATATCATAGAGGATCCAGTATTCAATTGCAAGCTTGTAACCAATATCAAACTGCTAGCTCTACTCACCAAGAAAACAATCCAAATTCCCCTGATAACTGTGAATAAGCTTACAGTTATGAACACTGAGATACCCAATGACTGAGCACTCTTCACAAATATTTGGCCATTCTGTTAGCAAAATCACGTTTTGATGATGGGCTACTGCTCATTCTCATATAAATCCATAATCATTAAAGTTTATGTATCTATAATCTGGGAATTCTAAGTGAATGAGCTTGAGGGCCCCAGGAGCTCTTATAAGTAGTTCGGAATAAAACTGCCTGTCCAAATAGCTTTTGTAAAGCAATGAACCATGAATCTCCTTTGTGAGCTCAGACAAGCTCAAACCAAAAAAAGAAGTCCTATAAACTCCAACTAACCCAAACTGTAATGACTGCCTCTATGGGCTCCTAGTCATCACCCCCTGGCAGCCCTTTCCATTTACTCTGTACTTTAAGGGTGACAGTGTATGACAATGGTTGTGTTAGAATTTCCCATATGAAGAAAGCAGTGATCCTACAAAGCTTGTCTCAATCAATAGCTAACTAAAGAAACTAAGTGGGGGTTGGGGGGGAAAGCACACCACATCTGCCATTTTCAAATATACAGAGACAGAAAAGAGGAAGGAAAAAGAGTGAGGACTTCACAACGGAGAGACAATGGTTGCATGTTTGGTCAGTATAGATCCATGATCTTCAAAGGGCAGCATAACACACGATGATCAGACTTTTATTTAACAGTATCTTGTAACCCACCAAAGGCTAAAAGATGAAATGTGTTGAAGTCATTCACAAAAGTAACCAATATATTCAATTCTAGCTCAGGGCACTGTACTATAAACATTGTGGTTCTTATCTGGACTTAGCATTAAAGGAACGAAGGGTGTTTTTATATGCTCTTATTTTCCCAATGTGAAAAACCAACTTAAAAAGAACCTTATGCATATCACAAGGTAGCTACTGTCACAGAGTAAATCTTTTTAATTATATAATTCTCAGCCCTCTAATCAGGTAGTGCCAAGGCTAATCCAAGGCAATACATTTTCAGATTCTGTGAGCAATCGTTATCCTTAACCAATATTCTCAAAATTAAAACCCCAGGAAATTTTTTCTCTTTAGCCTCTCTGAGACCACCACAAAACGCTGGCTCCAACGTTCAAATGAAAAGTGTGTAAACCAACAGCTAATAGGAACAGATTTTAAAATGAAATACTTATACCTCAGACCCACGAAAATGGATTCACTGCGAAATTTATGGCAGGAATCTAAACATGACGCAGTGGGAACAAAGAATATTTTCCAAAGGAGAGAGATTCGTTGCTTAACCATTTATTTTTTTTCCTTTCAATTAAATTGGAACCTCAAGTTATGCTAAATTTACAAGAAGATATTTCTACATAAAAGTGACTATGCATATCCCAGGAACATTTTTATGGTTCTTCATCATTGACAAATGGTAGAAAATGACTTAAAACTTTAATGGGTCAATAAAACAGGAGACCATGACAATAACACATTGACACAAAAAAATAAACAATCACAAAGGAAGACCTTTTGTAGCTCACTACAGTGGGCTTCAGTATTTGCTGCTAAATAAAGCAAAAGCAGTAGCAATGAAAATTTCAGTTTGGAGTCAGTTCTGGGCCTTTCCATATCCCCAAAACCTAAAGCATTTCCATGTCACAACTAGACCTGTCACATCAATGCAAATGTTCCGTTTTGAATTTCAAGAAGGAACAAGAATTATAATATTTTGGAAATAGAAAAGGTGACTTGGAGGGAATGAAAGAAAATCTTACTTGGAAAAAAGGAGGAAAAATATTATCAAATAAGCCAAATAAGTGTTTCAGCACCACCAATAATTTACAATACTGGATATCGGAACTCTGAACTCTATTAACTGGGGAGCAGTATTATTGGCTGCACACACACCCATGCCACTATTTTCCTTGGTAGACATTTTGATTCTTTGAAAGTTCCACAAGCCTGATCTCCTCTTGAAGCTCTCTGTCTCCTAGATTCCATTTACAGCAGGATCCAGAGAGGTGGAACCGTGATGGAGCTGATACAGCATGGGAGAATATTCCACTGACAATGAATTCAACACGAATAATCTGGAAATTTAGTAAAAGCCTCAACCTCTTGTTCATTCATTTTCTTGAAATAAAATTTCCCATCAAGACGACAGAAATCTGACCTAATCAGAAATAATAAGCAAACATTCAATATTAAAATGAAGAATTACATTAAATGATGGACACGTACCGTGCCTAGCTATATGTTGTTTTAATTTTTTAATGCAATTTTTCGGCAAGAAGCACAATTCCAAATTCAGAGATGTTATCTGAGTGAAAAATTCCTAATAAAATGGAAAATCAACCTCTTTTCTCATGTGAAACTAAACCTACCTCCTCTCTTCTAAACAGGAAATTGATAACTAAGAGCTAGAATCTCATCCTTAAAGGACCACTTTTAGAATTACCACTGTATTATACTAGATATGAAATCAATCTCTACCATAACTATGTACATAAATGACACCCCATTTTGCAACTGCTAAGTGTGCTAAAAATTCAACTGACCTGTCTTCTCTATTTTTTTCTCACTAAAGAACAATGTTGCTGGTACAGCAGTGGGAAAACCAAATGTAAAAGGCAAAGAAGGTTGAATGGAACTATTGTTCCTCCCTGGGAGCAACAAAGCTGTATTCATGACGAAACCAGAGTAAAAACTGCACTAAAATAAAGCATTAAAACTCAGTAAGAAATGAGTCAATTAAAGCTGGAAAATCCCCCATTTTAAAAAAAAAAGCACTTGCTACATTTAACATCCTTCAATGTATTTTCAATATAATCTATGTTTGGAGATCTTATAAACTCAAGAGGACAATATTCAAACTAGAAGACAATTTTTCATTTTCACATACAAACTTGAAAAGTTGTTTTGCGGAGGAAATAGCCTTTACTTAAAAAAAAATACTAAAAGGACTATGGGAAAATGGCCAACCTGTTAAGCATCTGAGTTTTATGAGTAGTGGCTAATATATATCAGATGTTTTGGTCAAAGATGTAATTCATGAGATTAAAATTTAAAAGAGGTTGATTTAGAGTAGGCAGGGTATAATATCCTATTAAATGATTTATCCTGACCCCTGGGTTGGTTAGACATTCACTCAACAGTTGCCATATCAAACTTCTAATAACCCTAGATATGAGCATGTACTTCTTGTTTTAATTAGAGCTTCTAAGTTGGATTTTACTGAGTAACAAGAAAAAAATGTGCACGGAATACAGAAATACTACACGTAAAGGTAACACCAATGTGACTGCAGAAATTTGCAGCAATCCTGACCTGTATTCCTTCTACTCTGGGCTCAAACTTTTAGATAACGCATTATACTTTATTAATGATGGGTAAAAAAAAAAACTAATAACTATTCTGGAGTTCAAAGGAAATGCTGCATCAATATAAACATTAGCATAATTAGTGGCCTTCCATTTAAAAATATTTTTTACACATTATGTATGGAATTAAACTAATCTTTCAAACAAGTAATGCCTACATTGTTCCCCCAGAGACAGAAAAAAATAAAACATACACAAATTAGCACTGATAGTGAAAAATATGTCTCTAAAATATAAGAAATTAAACTTGGTCTACTGCCAACAACTACCCCCCTCTTCACTTCTGTCTCTTCCAATTCCTAGTTTTCTTCAAAGCCTAGTCCAAATACCACTTCCTGCAGGAGGTCATTCCTTATCTCCTGAGCTGCTAGGACCTTCCTAGCAACAAGTACATTACATTTATTTTATCTATTACTGTAAAGACTTACATATATCCCCCAATAGAATGTAAGTTGCTTAAGGACAAGAACATTCTATTTTAGGCTTTGGGCTTAGGAATGTGCCTTGTACATAACAGGTGCTTAATAAATGCTGGTTTATTGACTGACTTTGGAGGAGGAAGAAAACTCCTCCCCAAGGCTTCTTTTATATAGGGCTCAGAACTTTTCGGGTAACTCTCCATTTTCTATCAGCTGCTCTGCTTATTTTGAACTTCACCAATATCATTACCCCCACTGCGTGTCCCCTGTGATTTCCGTTTTCTCAGCTTCCTTTTGTATACTGTTTCTCCCCATTAGATTGTAAGTTCTTGAAGAGCAGAGATTGTCTTTATTTTTCTAATTTGTATCGCCAGAGCTTAACCCAGTGCCTGGAGTATAGTAGGCACTTAATAAATGTTTATTGACTATTGCTTGATTAATAAAGGCTTTACTGATTAATAAATTGATTTATTATTTGAACCTTAGAATAGACTCTCATTTAGATGTATTGCAGAGGACATAGTGAGGGACAATTATCAACACCCGTGGTGAAAGTGAGAATAGGCAGAAAGCAAAGGGACATGGTCTCTGAAGGAAAAATATTTTCCCTCCCCCATTTCCTGTTGGAAGCAAAGGCCCAAGGAAGTTAACCAAGGCAAGTGGAAGTAAGAACTGCGGTAGGGGAGCCTTCACTTTGGATGTTTCCTTTTGGATGTGTCTACATTCATCACAAGACACAGTGCTCCATTAAGGTTTGACTAACGCTGGATATAATGAGAGCATTATCTCATGAGTCCAATATGCTATTCTCCTATTTTAGTATTCAACATCATTTCTTAAAAAAATTAACTATGGCATTATACTATTGACTCATATTTCACATGTCAACTAAAAAAGATCTCCAGATTATTTTCTGTCATTCTTACACAGAGCCTGACATTCACTAACCCATGATGCACAATTAGTTTTTACTTTCCAGCTAAAATGCCCTACATTAAGCCTTATCATCTGTATATATGAGAATATATAGAAACACTGAATTCAAAATACATAAATCTAAAAGTAGAATGCAGTGTTTAAAAATAGCTAAACTTATAATGCTGGATCTTCAAACTTCCAATATTTTATGCTTAATTCTATGTGTCTTACAGTCTGCATGCTTTTGATCTCTTTCTTGGGGGGATTCTTTTTTTTTCTGGAATAATTGTCTCCTGACACCAGTGTAGATTTAGGTTTGATGAAAGATCCATTCTACAGGCCACAGGCTGCCCTTGATCCGTTTCTGCAATCAGCAACATCAATAGGCCATGCAGTTCTAAAAATAATGAGAATTAGAATGTGTTTATCCATCTGTTTAGGGTGGTAGAGCCGTGACATAAAGCTGAGACAATCCAAATGCTACAATCCAAGGAGAAGCTATGTTACATTTAAACAATTCCTCCTGTCAATATAGCATGTGGTTCCATTCGAATCTTGGAATGAAAATTACTGACCTGCTCACCCAGAAAGAGTGCTTATTCTTTGGCAAGTAGAAAGGAATTTTGATTTCATTTATTTTACTACCAATGAAGCTGTATGGGGAAGGGTAGACTGGTTTAAAAAAATAAAATAAAATTGGTTAGTAAGCTTTCCAAGTTGCTTGGTACTTATTTATAAGACAGCATCAATAAAGTTTCTTCAGTATTTTGTTTTGCTTTATTTTCTGTTATGTTTTCAGGCTGTTAAGGTTTATCAGTTACAATGCAAAAGATTTAGAGGTGGAACAAATCCAGATGACATGTAGGAGGAAGCACAGAAAGCATGAAGAGCATTGGCTCTCAGGGTCAGAGGTTTAAGGTTCAAATCCTACCTTTGATGCATGGCATAACCTCCCCATCTGGTAAATGAAGGTGTTAAACTCAAAGATGTCTGAGCTTCTATACAGATCCTTGATTGTACTAGTGTAAGTGAGGAATTGTATAGGAATATGGGCAAAGTTGCCACCAGAATCAAGGAAGGCAACTTGGCCTAGACCCTCATCAATGCCTGGCTACATAGTGATTCTATCTCTAATGACTTTTGTATTCTCTATTTTGAAATGTCTTCTTTTGACTTAACAACAACACCAAAATTTGCTGTAAAGGGGAAAAACCCGAATTTCTATAAACATCCTAAAAGGTCATCACAAAAGGATTTTGATCCTGCAGCCCCACTCCATTCTCAAGGTGACCAAAATCATATTGCTGAAGGGTAACAGGAGCTCAAAACAAGTGGAACATTGTGGTAAGACAGAGGAAATAGAAAAACTTGACCTGGGAAACAAGTCCAAGAAAACAAGGAAAAAGAGGGGTGATGCTCCTCCTGCTCCTTATCCAACCTATCCTTACCATGCACATAAGGGAGACTTGACTGACATTATCTTTTCTTTCCACTTTTTATGTTTCTATTTTCCACAGCACTTTCCCTTTCCCATGACCTATCTTCTTAGTAATATTATTTCCACTTAGCCTAGGGATTCAGAGATGAATAGAATGACTTCTGTATGTTGTTAATCACATCATTTTTTTCATATTTTCAGAGCAGAATTGAGTAGACAACTTTATAATAAGTAAATAAATGCTAATTGGCCAAAATTACTGGGGGGGGGGTTCAAATGTCCTTGGTATTTCCATGGAAGATACTTTTAAAAGAAATACTACACAAAAATCATTCCTGATTCATTTGTAACCAAGATTTACCCAAGTACAGCTGTTCAAACAAAATATTCTCCCCTATGGATGCCTGGGAAATGGAGAAAGATAATCAAATTAAAATTCCAACAAGACACTCTTTTAATTGAATTCAGAAAAGCTTTATATATTATGCAAAACAATTATTAAATAAAAAGAACTATCCCATGAGAATTAGACCACACTATTAGGATCATGGATTGTACATCAATATGACCTATATGACATGTTCAAAAGGGGAAAACTTACAAATTCATCAAAAAAAATAAAGCGCTTGTGTAGTAGAGATCAAAAAACCCACACTGTTTGAATATCCAAGGGAATTTGAATTTGTGCTCCTACCACTTGGGAACCATTTAAGATTATTTGTGGAGCAGGAACTTAAAATGGCCTGGACATAATTGTCTTTAAGAGCAGCTGAAAAAGACCAGACAACCCTGATTTACAATTTAGGGTCAAATTGGAAGCAGCCTCATTCAAGGGGTGAAAAAAGAAACCCGGTCCTAGAAAGTCAGTGTGTCTTCCTGTCTCATTTAAAAGAAAGAGATTACAGATCCATGATCACAGTCTCATTACTAGCTGAGAAGGCAATTTTAAACTGAACCTGAAATTACACATAAAGGAAAAAAATGAGAAACAGCTAAAATATGGGTACTGTCTCCTATCTGGATTTTGGCATTTCCCCTCGCTGATATATACCTTTACATTAATAAGAATAACAGGAGACCTGAAAACCTCTTAGGCAAAATGGAATCAACCCTGAAAAATAGGTGAGGCCCTGTTTCCTACACATAGTAATTGGTGCCCAAATAATATTTGTTGAATTAAAAATAATATGTATTACCATAGTCTTAGCTCCCATCCACACATCCTAGATCCACAGCAAACACAAAATGTTTCTGAGGATAGAGTAAGTAGAATAAGGGAATGAGGGCAGGAGGGAACCAGGATCCATTTGTAAACGTCTGCCTATATTTAAACTTCCACTATTGCTCACGTGCCTGTGCTGACACTGGAATTAGGCATCTAGAAAAATCAAAAACCAATAAAACAGATAATTTGAGTATAAGCAAGATGGAGGGGTGGGTTTTTTGGGGGGAAGGGTTAGTTTGACTAAAACCACTTGTCAGGTCCCATTGTGAGACCCCAGAACCAGTCAGTTACACAGGATGCATTTAGCTTGTGTTGCCTGAGAGCACTACCAGGCTGCTACCACCATGCTTAGCTCCAGCAGCTGCTACATGACCTACTTCTAGTCTCTAACTGCTCCTCCTGGCTCCTATGCCCTCTCTGCTCTTCTCATACAGGTTGATTTCATGAAGCATCAGGTTATCCTGACAAACATAATGGCCCAGTTCCCTCTATCCACCACCAGTCTTCTAATAACATGTAAATGGTGTCCCTTGTCCCATGTTAATTGCAAAATTTTGATCTCCAGTCGAGCTATTGTGGAACACTGGCAATTTAGGGAAAGCTGCTTGGGCAGTCCCTAAGCTATATGCTGTTATAATCTTAGAAAAGATTAGCATTGTAGATCTCCAGTGGTACACATCCCAGCCTCTCCCTAACATCTCAGCCTGCACAACACTGGTCTATGGGTTTGTTTTTTATTTTCTGTAAATCTTCCACACAGATACTCTACAATGTTGGAGGGCTTCCTCCTTCTTCTGTTTCTTTTCATATGGAGCAGACTAGCTTTCCCTTCTTCCCTAAAATACTCAGTTGCCATTTCCAGTGATCATGTGAGTGAGAGCTTGGGGGAGAGAGGAGGCTCATTTCCAGTTATCTACGGTTCATCATCACGAGTCCCCTAATGGGCTAAGGACAATCCATCCCAAGCTTCCCAATGTTCACTAGGAACTGTGACTGAACACTGAGTAAGGGTGGAGAGAGGGAGGAGAATATCTTCTATATAATTAAAGAAACCAAAAAAGGCCTCCAATTGACCACACAGAACCAGCTACAAGTGTCTGTGGGACAACAGTACAGCACACTATCAGCCTTCACTTTCATTACATTACAATCTATATCAATTGTTTCATCATGAAGCACATTTAATAGAATTTAGAGCTGAAAGGGACCTCAGAGATTATCTCTAGTCCAATAAACTCATTTTAAAGATGAAGAAAGTGAAACACAGAGAGATTAGTGATTTGCCCAAGGTGAAACAGCTTGTAAATGCCCAAAGTATTTGCCTAAATTTATACAGGTTTTAATAAGCCCTGGCTGGTCTTGTTTATTCCACATAACCTGTGTTAGGAAGCAGCTTACTTAAACCCATCACATGTCTTTGCTTCATCCTCTGGGTCACCGGCAATCTTGATTCTCCTGAAATTCATGGTACGCCTTGATTTATTACCATATAAAATTACCAGGAGTATGCTGGTGTTAAATATATGGGCTTTTGCAATAGCAAGCAGATTAAGATAACTGAAAGTTCTAAGCACTACCAAATTTCCCCAAAGAAATCCAGTCCAATCTTCTCCTTTGCAAGACCACCTTGTTTTCCCCAACTTCCATGCCTATCCAATATGCTCTGAAAGACTAATTTAGTGAGCTAACGACATCTTCTAATCCGGGCAATGTGTTTTTCATCCCCTTTATTTTTCCAATGTAGTCAGACAATCTGAATGAGGTCGCTTTCACTGAGGTTGATCTGAAGTTCGCAGAAAATCAGGGCAATTAGTTTAATGTCATCTGCAACTAAGGATATTAAAAGAACATCATCATTGATGTGGAATCTTTATATTGTTATAAGGACTTTGTGCAGGTTTTTCTTCAAGATACTGGCAGACACCTTATGTGAATATATGTCTCCTTGTTTTATGCCTTGCTTGATGCTGACACAGATTACTGAATATAGTCATTTCCATGGTTCCATATGTCACTGAATCTTTTATGATTTTAAAATATATGTAGGAGATATTTTGTTTGAAGAAAGATTTTACATGTGCATTTTGTTCTATCAAATGAAATGCTTTTGAAAAATACTCAACAGACAACAGAAAAGGTAGAAGCTTATGTCGTCTATACCTCTCAGTCAGTACAATTCTGAAGGTGTGGTGGTCTATTCAAGAAAATCACTGGGGGGAAAAAATCTCATTTTTTCAGGGATATTTTGAGGATATGTGTCAATATTCTCATTAAGATTTCATATAAACATGACTATTTGTCAGTGTTATGATTATGTGCAAGGAAAATCTAACCAAACAATTAAGACAATAAATGAGTTTAATAAAGTTGCAAGAAACAAATCAACCCATACACACTCCCCCCAAAGTTTGTGTTATTATTTACCAGGAACAAAGATCTACTGAAGAACAGTAAAATAGAAACCCCATTTACAGTCACCAAAAATTAAATATTTGGGAATTAACCTACTTGAAAATACATATGATCTCTATGAGGAAAACAATAAAGCTATAATGACTAAAATAAAGGAAGATCTAAATAATTTTTTGGTCATTCAGAGTATTTGGATGAATCAAATTAATAGAGTAAAAAACAAAATACTCCCAAAAGTGGTATACATAGTTAATGCAAAGCCAATCAAATAATTTTAAGAAATTTCTTCATAGAAATGGATAAAATTGTAGTAAAGTTCATATGAAAAGAGAAAATAGACAAGAATATGAAGAGGTATACCAAAAAGTGATATAAGTATCTTTATTCTCTCAGGCTTTAAAATATTACCAAAAGAGATGTGAATACCGGCCCTGTAGTCAGGAGGACCTGAGTTCAAATCCTGACTCAGACACTTGACACACTAGCTGCGTGACAGTGGGCAAGTCACTTAACCCCAATTGCCTTGCCTTTCCCTCTCCAAAAAAAATCTAAATGGTACCAGGGAGAAGGAGAAAAAGAAAAAAGAAGGGGAAAATCAAAGGAAAAGAAGGAAGAGAGATCAGATAACCAGTGAAGTATATACAAAAGAATTCTGCTTGATAAAATATAAAAAAATAAAACTGTATGAAGGATTTTTTAAATACTTGGGGACAAAGAGATAAAGTGGTGGAGAGTACCAGGCCTGGAGTGAAGAAGACCTGAGTTCAAATCCAACTTCAGATACTAACTTGTTGTAGAAAACAAGTCACTTAACCTCTATTTACCTCAGTTTTATGATCTGTGAAATGGGGATAACAGTAGCATTTACCTCCCAAAATTGTTGTGAGGATGAAATGAGATTAGAATTGTAAAGTGCTTAGTACAGTGTCTGGTACACGCCCTATGTAAATGTTAGCTAGTGTTACATAACTTGGGGAAATTGATTATCCATTTGGCAGGAAATGGAATTCAGACACTCATTTCTCAACATACATCTCAGGGAATTCCATCTAGATGACAGAAAAACATGGAAGGAACCATTTTAAAAGGGAGGAAAAAAATAAAATGACTGAATTATTTCAACTGTAGAAAGTAAAGCACTTTTATTCTATTAGATAAGAAGAAGGAAATATGAAGTAGAAGAGAGATATGCTTGTTTGATTAATTAAAATAAAATATATATAACAAAAACAGAATTAAAAGAAAAATATGAGGAAATGATGTAAAATAAACAAAAAAACTTGATATCTAAAATATACAAGGAACTGTTGAGATTTTACAAAGGTAATTCTAGTCCACAATAGATAAATGAAAGGTTTTCAAAAGATGAAATATAAATTATTTAAAATCAATTAAAAATTTTAACTGCTATAATTAAAGAGATGCAAAATAACTATAAAACATCACTTCATACCTATCAAATTAGTGTAAGTATTTAAAAGCAGCAAAACAACATTGTTAGGGTAAAGGAAAAAAAAAAGAGAAGCACCATGATACTGTGGAAAGAATACTGCAGCTGGACTCAAAAGACATGGATTCAAATCTTATCTTTGACTTCTTTGCAATTTCTGTGACCTTGAGTAGATCACTGGGCCTCATGTTTCTCATCTGTGAAATTTTTGGTTTGGAAGAGATGCCCTTGGAGGTCATGTCCAGCTCTAGATCTATTTCCTATGAATTAGAAACTAATAACATTTTTTTTGGAATGCAATCTGACATAATAAATTTCAAAATTAATTACACCCTTTGACTCAAGAATTCCATTGGTAGATAACCTAAGAGCATTAGCAGAAGGCAAACCAAAAAGAGGGTAGGAGGTTCTTTGAAATATTTTCATAATAACATTATTTTTAATTGGGGAAAAAATACTCAGAAGCATCTAAATCCAACAATAAGTGGATGGATAAATAAATTGTGGTATGTTAATATAATGAAATATTATAATAATAATCAAATAGAAAAGCATGAAGAATATTTTAAAAATCTGGACAGATTTGTGTGAAATAATGCAAAGTAAGAAAAAGCAGAACAAGATAGCATACACAGTCACTCTTTGTAGCAAATTCCTCTGATAAAGTTCTTAGTTTCAAGAATATATATAAGGAATTGGCTCATATTTATAAGGACAATAAATTCCTCAAAAGAAAAATGGTCAAAAGATATTAAAATTTTTCAAAGGAAAAAAATTCAACCAATCAACAATATGAGTGAGGGGGAAGCTCCATTATTTGGTTGTTGTCTTTCTTAACTGGAGAGGACCAAAATGACATCATGACATCAGGTCAATGTATGGTGTGTCCAACTGTGGCTGATCAAACCAGCTCAGTAGGCTGCACAAATGTACAGGTTGAGCACAAATAATTCATATGAGCATCTGGGAAGGAGATGCCTCTATATTTGCACATCCTGTGTTTCTTTTGAGCTACTGCAATTCCATTTTGTTCGTAGGGGATAGTGCCTTCTTTGATGCAGGCACACCATGCTAGTGCCTCCTGTATCACATAACCAATTCCAAAGTTCTTCAGAGAAAATTTAATATTTGGAGAAATAATTTGAGAAATGCAAATTAAAACAAATATCAGGTTCTACTCATCCAACAGATTGGTAAAAAATAACAAAAGGATAAAATGACCATTGTTGGAGGGGCTACAGAGCCTGGAACACTGGTACCCTGTTGGTGGAGATGTAAATTGCTCCATCAATTCTAGAGGGGGAAATTGCAACTATGCCCAAAAAATCACTATATTGTGACTTTCTAACCCATTGATCCTCAGGTACCACTACTAGACCTATGCCTCAAAGGGATAAAAGAGGGAAAGGATCCATATATACAAAGATACTTATAGAAATTTTGTTGTTGTTGTAACAAAGAACTAGAAACAAAGTGGATTGCCTATTAACTGGGGAATGGTTGAACAAATAATGGCATATGGTTGGAATAGGATTATTAATGTCCTATACAAAATCACCAAAAAAAGACAGATTCAGAGAAACCTGGAAAGACCTGTATGAACTGATGCAGAGTGAAGCAAACAGAACCAGAAGAATACGTACAGTAAAAATAACAGTAAAGAAAAATTACTTTGCTGGACTTAAGAACTCTAATTCCATGCCCAGTCATGACTCTGAGGACCTATCTCCTCATAAAGAGGTGATGGACTCAAGATACAGTTATGAAGCATACATTTTTAGATATGACCACTATGTGGATCTGTTTTGCTTCACTGGAATTATTACAAAACCAATCAGGTTTCTTTTTCTTTTTTTTCTCTTGGAAAAGGTAATGGGAGAAGAGAGCTAAAGATAGTGTTGAAAAACAAAAAAGGGAAACAAAAACAGAAACATCGAAACACGTTTACATGCACAGAAAAAATTCAGTAGGAAGATCCAAAGAAGAGAAAACAGAACAGCTTTAAAAATAACATTAAATATATTACATACTTTTCCTTTAAAAAGCAAGCTGTCTGAAATAAGGATTCACAATTTCATATATTATCTTTCTATTCTATTTTGTAAATGCAAACTTTCTTTTTAGGAAGATGTTAAGTTTAGAATATTTTTTTAATTTATCACACAATCCCTTTTGATTAATATATCCAAATTAGAATTGTATTGGGTCCCCAAATTTTAAAATTGTATAAAGGAAAATACGCTGAGTGGTTATTATATAGGGTTTACATGAAGAATAACATTTTGCCAGAAGATAAAATTTCTATTTTAATGGGTTTGACAGAATGGCAAATACCAATAAGAAGCATATTACTTTGGAAAATACAAAATATTTTAATTAGTTTTCTTGCTGTACAAAAAATTCATTTTAACCTCAGTAATAATTGGTGGCCATAGACTAAGGGAAATTACAGCTACCTTAAGTTGTTGTTTTGTTGGGGTTTTTTTGCTTCACAAAAGAAATAAGACTTTCTCTGTTTTCCAGCAATTCTCAATCAGAGGCAGTCATTCAAATCATTCTGAGTACCAGTTAGCTAGATAGATAGATAGAGAGAGAGAGATAGATAGATAGATAGTCCTATATACCCTGTTAAGAGTCTGCATTTGTTTATTCTTTCATCTCGGATATTGCAGAGAGGTTGGGATTTTTTGTTTATAATTGAATGTGTGTTGATTCTATCTCTCTTATTAAATTTAAACTTCCCATCAAGGTCAATAGACCTTTTTACATCTTTTTCTTTCATCTCCCTCTCCACAGCCACAAGCACATAGAGTACCTACTGCAGGTATGTAGGTCTTTCTGGGGTACTCAACATGTTGAACCACAAAACTGTATTTAAGGTCATAAAAGTTAAGGTCCAAACTGGGGCATTTCTACTGAATGAGCTTTCTCTTCCTTAAATAAAGGAAAAGCAAATTATATCATTGTGTCAACTGGCAGCCATCCACAAGCAGACTATCTCAAAGAATTCAAAATATGTAGCCTGTTTATAACCTAGACTGTATTCCTGACTTCCTAAATCCTTCCTTCTATGATTAACCTTTGATGTACTCCAACACTCCAACCACGGATAAAAAGCCTTAGGCATCACGATGTAGAGAAAGTTCATGGAAAGGTAACTCCATTGCAAATTCAATATAGAAATAAGTAAGAAACTTCAGTTGGATTGTTCAGCTTCTATTGATGATTTTGAGGTGCCATTTTAACCACAACAGTAAGATATTCTCCAACTTTAGCAGTCAACAAAGAACACAGAGCAAGCAGTAAGTAAAACACAGATACTTCCTTAAGCACTCCAATCCTACCCAACAAAAATAGCATTTTCTGAACTGAAGCACACACCTAAATGAGAAAAAGGATAATGAGGAGTCCTAGTCATTAGCATAAAGAATAAATGAGCACTCAACTTATCAGTTGCAAATCTCATGACTATCTCACACCAATCGAAAAGATCCTTTCAAAATTACAAAACTTCCTAGCAAATCTCATGCTATATCCAAATGTTAGCCTGGCCTTGGGATATACAAGTTGAGTATCTAGTGTGGTCTCAGAAGACACAGAATCAGGAAGATACCATATACTTTTTTAAAAGGCTTTTTCTTTTTGTCTTTCCCCAGTATTGAGAACTCCCAACCTGGACATACCCTTCAATGATGCCAATTCTCAATTCATCTGGACTTTATAATTTCTGAAAACTCTCTAGGTCACTGAGCAGTTGGATGACTTGATTAGGGTCACAGAGCTTATTTTTATCAGAAACTGGAACTAATGGACCCAGGTCATCCTGACCATCTCTACTTCTTCATATTGCCTCACTTGGAGTTTCTTATATTCCAATAACTCATGGCCTAAATCGTTCTAACAACCTTGCCAATTGCCTAGAGATGTATAACTGATGATTACATTATCCATATAAAATTAACATCTGAATAAACCATAATCCTAGGTGATAATAGTACCATTTCCACTCTTCCTCCAATAATATAAGTCAAAATCTTGAATCACACTTTATGTTAAAGACATAACTAGAGAATCCAGATCTTGAGGTACTGGAATATGAGGAGACGCAGTAATGGAGAAAGTGGGAGTGAGGAGGAAAGGAAATCATTTAAGTAACTTATGCCTGGAAAACCTAGATCACCCAAGAGATAGAGGAAAAAGGAAAAAAGGTCACTGTGACTTCACATTCAAACATAAGCATACACATCTCCATGTTATTGCCACTGACCTATAAATCACCCTCCAGTCTTGAATTGCATCACCATGTTACAAAATGTTACTGAGCAACCACAGTATTTTCCAACCCTACAACACAGTTAGAAACAATCATTTTTAATTTGCTATTTAATTTTCAAATGCTATCACGCAAGGAAAAATACAATAACAACAAAACAGTCACATTTCATTCTGAAAATTAACCAAGTAACTTCTCCTCTAACAATACATTTATGGTTTAAGGGTGACAAAGCGTTGGTTAGGAGAGGTGTCTTGTAAGGCTCTCAAATAAAACAAAATCAACAGATCCTAAAATATTACCTTTTTAAACAATGTTTTGGTCGGTTCTACAGTATATCAAACTGTGGTGTACCCAAATTTTAGTCACATAGCTTTGGACAAACTGGAAATCACTAGACTCACTGTGCTTATGAATATGTGACTTACTTTCTGTGAAAATCTTTTCTGAGTTTTTTCACTGCTCTATAACTTCTATCCATGGGACTAAGAACCATCCTTTTCTTTATTCTAGATGCGGATGTTTCAAATAGATCTAGCTCTTCGTTCAGATAAGTTGTGGTAGTAACCAACTCTTTTCTCACCCAACTGCCTAGGGTAGATTAGAGTTGTTCAATTTAAAAAATCAACTAATTTTCTGCCAGTATTTTGATATATCTCTAGCCCTCCTGGGGTTAGCAGTAATGCTTCAGCTTTCCTAAAAAAAATCTTTGAAAATCTGAAAACGTCTGTCTTTAGTTCCCATATTTTTCTGTTGCGCTGAATACTTTGGTAGTATCAGCATTATAATAATAGCTGCCATTTATCTAGTGTTTTAATGCTTACTTCTGTCATTTGACTCTCATATCAACACTATGAGATAAATCCTATGTTATTTTTAACCCTGTTTTACAATTAAGGAAACTGCGGTTCAGATAAGTAAGTGATCCCCATGGTCACGCAACTTGTAAGTGTCAAGGTGGGGTTAAAGCCCAAATCTTTCTGCTTCTATGTTCGGCATGCTGCCTCCACCCTCAAACATCATCATCAATATTCTGCAATCACTTTAAGGATCTGTGGTTTCATCAATATAGGTACTCTTTCTGACAGGCAGCTAGGTACCACAATGGATAGACATAGATAAGAGTGATGGACTTCAAGACAGGGAGTTCAGATTCAGCCTCAGTTGTGTGACCCTAGGCAAGTAATTTAACATCTATTCTGTATGTATCAAGGTGTATCATACTTATTTAGATGCTGATCTCTCATTAGAATATAAACTCCATGAACACAGGAACTATATTTGCTTCCTTTTTTTTTAATCCCAGGCCTTATCTCAGCTTGCCACAAAATAAACATTTGAAATTTTGGATTTATTTATCTTCTTCTGACCTCCAGTGTTGTATCATCAATTATATCTTGACTATCTGTCTGATTATCTTCTTTTAATCATGTCTATGTTGACTATAGCTTTATCTGAAAGCAAGCATGCTACCCTTGCTTTTTTTTTGTTAGTTTAGGCAATACATTTGAATTCTACATGAATCTTTATTTTGCAAGTGTGTTTCATGGAAACAATATGTTGTCAGATTCTGTCTTCTAGTCCATTCTAATATCCTCTTCCATTTTCATGAGTGAGTTTGCCCCAGTCACATTCACAGTTATGACAGTTGCTTGTGTGTTTCGATCTATCCAATTTTCTTGCATTTTCCCTTCCCTTTACTCAAACACATTGCCTCCTTTGAAATAAAAAGATGATAAAAAAAAAGGAAAGAATTGGCTTGATACTTGTGATCCTATTGGTGAAAGAGCCTGTTTCCTCTCTGTTGCAATTCTTCTGTTCCCCTTGACCCTTACGCTAAATCTCATCCCAGGTTTTTACTCTTCTATCTTTTCCTTTTAATTTCTCATCACATTTTTCCCTTTAATGTTTGTTTGTTTTATTTACAACCACTCCTTACAACTATTTATTTACAACCATTCCTCCATTCCACTCTCCTTTTATGATGCCCTCTCTAACCCTCCCCCATCTCTGGCCATTGTTATTTCCCTTTTGAGTTTCTAACTTTTTTCAATTTTCTCCATGCACACATGGGTATACATGCATTTATTCTTCCTTTATCTAGTTAAGATGGAAGTGAGGTTCATGGATGCCTCTTCTCCTCATTCCATCCATCTCTATATGTTCTGCACATTAGGCACTACTATTAAGTGATAATAACTTTTAATCTCTTCCCCCTTTATTCCCTCATCTAGTCCCATGTCCTTCCTATTTTAGTCTTCTACAATCCTTACAACATAACGCACCCATTCATATGCCCTCTGTAATTTTTATCTTTCTCTATTACCCTTAAAGATATTAGGATTCTAAACAGACATTTCTTTCTTATCTCCTTATCTTCTTATCTTCCCACATATTTCCTTCTAATTAAACAAATACGTGTACTTTTCTATGCTTCTCTTGTTCCTCCATTTTTATTTTCAAGATTATTCAAAGTTTGACCTTTTGGTTTTTTTTAAATCAGGAATGCCTGGAATATCTATATTCCATGAAAGGTTGGTTGCTTCTACTCCCCAACCCCGTAATATTGTATCTAATTTTGCCAGATAGGTTTTCCTTGGGTAAAAACCTTTCATTCTTGTCTTCTGAAATTGTATTCCAAGCTCTTCTCTCCATAACAGCAGTAGCTGCTTATATGACTGTTATGGTGGCTCCTTAGTACTTGAATGTCTTCTTTTTGGTTATTTATAGTATTTTCTCTTTTACTTAGGAGTTCTGAATGATATCTATGAAGTTCCAGGAATTTTAATTGTGCAGTTTCTTTCAGAAGATGATCATTCAATTCTAGTTTCACTTTGCCCTAGAGTTCTGAGAATTTTTATTTCTTAAAATGATATCCAGACTTTTTAAAACTATGGTTTTCATATAGACTGATAATGCTTTAGATTACCTCTCCTCAGGCTGTTCTCTAAGTCAGTTTTTTCTTTTGTTTCTCACATTTTCTTCTGTTTTTTTTTTCACTTTTGTGATTTTGTTTTAATATTTCTAATTGTTTCATTGAGTCATTTTCTGCTTGACTCCATCTAATTCTCAGGGCATTTAATTCTTGGGTGAAGGTTTTCACCCCCTATTCTAACACGTAAATTTTCCCTGCCATTCATTTCTACTGAGTTTTTCTATTCTGTATCTCCGGTCTCATTTTTTCCAGGCACTACTGCAGTTCCTGTGATTTGGACATGTTTTTTTCCTCCAAGGCTTTACCTAGACCATTTTAAAAGTCAGTATCCTCCATGGACTTGTCTTGGAATGCCTCAAGACTGCTTTCGGCCACACCTCAAGGCACCTCTCTGGTGATGGAGTCCTGTGGCCATGAGCTTTGGGATGGGGTACATTTTGGGTTGTGCTGGGCTAGATTTGGACCAGGCTGAGACTATTGCTGAACTGAGGTCACTAGTTCAAATCCCACTTTCTGCAAAAAGTTTTTCCCCTTACCCTACCCCATCTTCCCTCAGAAGTTACTCTGTATATACCTTGTAATTAAATGTGATCTCCCTGAGGGTGATAATGATATAGACAGAGGGAAAGATATAGATATATTTGCCTTTCATCATATTTCAACAGCTTAGCACATAATAGGAGCTTAATAAACGCTTGACTGGTTGATCAATGGATCCCTATCTCCCCCAGAGCTTTGTACCAGACTCTGACAAGAGTAAACAGGTGCTTAATAAGTGCTTGTTGAATTTTATTGTTCCCAGAAAATCATTACAGTCCTTTTGGTGAACCTAGCAACAAGTGAACAAGAATCATCTTTAGAAGGAATGCTAGAGTTCAAAACCATAAAAAGCGTAGGCCGTCAAGCCCCAGGCAGTCTCATTAAGTCTGGAAGTAGAATGAATATTTCTTATATGCTGATTGTTTCCTGGTCTTCTTGTTTTTGTCTTCTCTTACTATTTCCTGTTAGTTAAAGGCAGGGATAAGGAGCCATATTGCTACAGCCTAATGATAAATGAAGTTTCAGAGGAATACAGGAAAATCTAAAGTGACTGAATCCTGATATGCAACACTTGATAATACCCATGCTGACCTAAAGGAGGAGAAAACATTGTCCACCTGGCATGTAAGCTCTCATTGTACTAAAAACAAACAATCCTTTCTGGGTATATCCACTATAACTCCTCTTAGAATAAAAAACAAACATGCTATCTTTTCAAGCTAGGTCTAGCCAAAGATTAATTTTTAAGAAGAATGTTTTATTAAATATGCCACCTTCTTTCCTTAATCTGTTGAGCTTTTTCCTTCACTAAGCTGAAGCAGGAACTTATTTAATAAATGCCCAATTTAAAAAAAAAAAGCCTGAACTAGTAAAATAAGGAATATCCTCATTAGGTAGTGATAAAGAATTTGAAAGAAAAATCTCCAGCAATTTCTTAAAATAGCACATATGGATGTTATTCTTCTCTTTCCACCATCTATTTGTTAGCAAATAATGTTCTATGAAGTAAGACAGAAAGCACTATCAAGTTCTTCAGTTGATTAAGACGAGAACCAATTGGGAGATAAAAAAATAAACCAAGAAAAACTATATAGCAAAGACCAAGAAAAAAAAAAGTCAGATATTCGATCTTGAAGAATGGATCCCTAAAATCAAATACATGCATACACACATAATACAATATTTCAATTCCTTCTAGCATAGGAAGTTTAAAATATGGGCTTTATAGATGCTTTTAAAAACTGTGCTTTGTTTGCCTTTTCACACTAAGGCATTTTACTTTCATGGGGTACATACCTCTAATACAGATGTAAAAGTATAAAGGAAACATCTTCCTTTTATCTTGAATATGATCCATTGAACAAATAATCTTGTCTTCTATGCTGAAGATACCAGCATATATTCATGTTTTCCTCCATTTTCTTTAACACAGAGGTAGTTTCCCAAACATTCGGTATATAATTATTACAATGTGACCCTATGGCAGTTTAGATTCTGCACCATCCTACAAATGTTTCCAAAAGGATTTTTCACTCTTTGTTAACTAGAAGCTAGCCAGACTTCCAGCAGAGAGAAGCAAACAAATATATCTGCCCTGTCCTTGTTCTCTAGATCCCCTTCCCCCTTCTAATGGAAAGTATGAACCTTGAGCAGTAATTAACCTTATATTATTTGAAACCACATTGATATTTGTTCATATATAAAATTAACATGAACATTTTGCAGTAGATAAACAGGATACATTATAACAAGTTTTATATTAATAAGAAAAATTCAATGAAGCATTAACATCATAACTAGTTATACTGATTAATATAAAGAGAGCTGATGATTTATTCCACAAATAGTTACAGATGTGAGTCCTGAATGCAAAAATAACTAAAATTATAATGGTTAATATAGCTGCAGAAAATAATAAATGGATGTATTAAAGCATTACTGTATCTGGAAAGAACCTTGGGCTGATAATCAAGACACCTGTTTTTTAGGTCTGGCTCTGTCACCAACCAGTGGCTTAACCTTGAGAAAATCTTTTAAACTCTGCAAGCCTCTTAATCTGTAAAATTAGGGAGTTAGACTAAATGACCTTAAAATCCTTCACAACTTCGAATTTCAATTATTTATCCATGGCTTTATGAGGAAGGTCTGATTTCAAAACACATTATCAATCTCTTGCTTTGACACAGCAACTAAAATTTCAGCTAGGTGGCAGCGACAGAAGATATGGGGGCTTCCATGAATTGCTGTTTATGTGTTTTAAAAACAAGAGAAAATGGCCTACAAGTATGTCTACCAGACAAAATCAGTAAAAACAGAAAGGAATCTTAGCAACCGACTTAGGCACAGGCATATACACACACACATGCACACAAATACACACACACACACACACACACACACACATTTTAAAAACAGCAGGAAACAAAGCACCCACAATGTAGGAAGTATAAAGTAAAATGGACAGAAACCACCATTAGACAACAGATTTTCAAAAAGGGAAGAAAGCAATGGCCTAGAATGAGGATGGGAGTCAGGCCTGGGCATCAGCAGCTAAAAGAGAATACCCCAGATCAGACACACAGGACCCATTATTGCAAACAGAAGACTTTTGCCTAAGCTTCTATATATCTTGGCTTCGGAACAACGACTCATAGCTTCATTTTGCTGCCTGAGGCAAATGCTCGGAAGAGAGGGCAGCCTTGTCAACATTTGTTGCTTCAAAGCCAGTGTCACCAACCACTGTGTGCCCGTCATTCAGAATACCTCCATAAACAACATGCATGAAGTTATGTGAAAAGCAATTCTTTCCCAGAAAACACAGCAAAATCTCACTTTAGAATAAGGAAAGTAAAAGGAGCCGAACAGTTATCATTAGTTTAATTTAGTGAGAAATAAACATTATAAAATATTTTTAAGGAAAATAATTTTGCCACTTTCAGCTACAAATCAAAATATTAATGGACAGCAGGTGTAATTTAATTTTTAAATCATAATTGAAAACATAATTTGTAATTATTTAACTTACAATATAGTAAACAGGAGCATAAGATAAAGTTCACTACAAATGAAACAATCCAAAAGATCCCAAAGTTGAAGGATAATTTGAAAGAATCCATAATCTTTGGATATTGTTTTTTAAAAAACTATCAATTTTAGAAAATATTCTACTTTCAGTTACAACTTGAATTAAACTCAAAGATTTTAATTAGTAAAAATCGCATCTATTATGTCTAAGACCTTTTATATTGTTAAATGTGTATGTCCTATAAAACTAAGGTAGCACAGTGGATAAGAGTCCTGGGCTTAGAATCGAGTTCAAATCTATCCTCAGGCATTTATACACTGTGTGACCCCATATAAGTCATTTAAGCCTGTGTCATATGCAAAATGAGCTGGAGAAAGAAATGGCAAATCATTTTAGGATCTTCGCTGAGAAAATCTCAAAATGGGGTCACCGAGAGTTGGACACAAATAACAAAAATAATAAAAATCCTATAAAGGATGAATCAAAAAAATATATATCTATACATTGTACATCCATGATTAAATGGAGCATCTTGAAATTATTGACAGCTTCCTTATTCCATTTTAATTGCTTTTCCTTTCACTCCCTTATCTTTATTATACTTGTTTTTAGTGAAGTGTTCCAACAATCCAAAATGGTTAATTTGGATGATTTCACCGGTCTAGGAAATACAGATTGGCATGTGCTCTGTATCATAGTGTCTTGGAGTTTTAAGTAGTTAAGTGACTTGCCCAGGGTCACACAGCTAGTATATATCAGTGCTAGTACTTCAACTTTGGTCACTCTGTCTCTAAAATCAGTCCCCTCTCCACTATAACACATTGCCTCTTCAACATTAAAGTTAAGAAGGATAATATAAAACAGAAAATGAAAATGCTGCTATTCATTCTAACAGTTTTACATTTCTGATACTCCCTCCCTGCCCCAAAAAACTGCAAACAGGCCTCTCTATAATCCATAAATCATCCAAATAATCCAAGTGATCCATCATGCATGCTGAGAATTAAATGAGAATTAGGGATGAGAGAAGGGGGCACACAGATGGGGAGGGAACAAAGGTGATCAACAAACTGTCCCTGATCAGACATCAATCAGCTCTTTTAAGAAACTCACACTCCAGTAGATAGACTTTAGTAAATCTGGGGTCAAATCCTTGTTCTGAAACTTCCTACCTATACCACCATGGGCAAATCACTTTCTCTTCATCTGTAAAATGAAGAGGTTGGATCAGGTGTCTCTAATTTCTCTTCTAGCCCCAGATCCTGTGATCCTAGTGGCATAAATAAAGGATACAAACAAAGAAAAGATGGATAGGATTCTGACAGAGATAGGGAAGGAAAGGTATTTCAGGCAGAGGGGAAAGCATAAACAAAGGCTCAGGGACAATAAAGCAATTTGGTTGGAACATAATCCTTATGTAGAGAATAGCAGAAGATAAAGGTAAAAAGATAGGTTAGGATATTATTATGGCAGGCCTTGAAAGATGAGCTAAGAAATCCCGACTTGGTCCTGTGGACAATGAGAAGCCACTAAACTAAAGATTTCTGAGAACAGTAAAGTGACTCAATCAGAGTTGTGCTCTATAAGGACTATTCTAAAAGCAACAGCTAGTAGAGGCACTGCTTGGGATACAGTATATTCCACAGGATAAGCAACTGGTTATGCTGAGTATTTAAGAGAATGGGAAAAGTAAAAAAAAGGACTCCCAGGTTTGGAGTATCGGTGACTGGTGGAATGGTTGATGATGATGCTAACACAATAAATAGGAAGAATAAGTGACATGAGAAAGATGATGTGTCACTGAGATGATCTAAGGAAGGATGTCCACCAAGTATTTGGGAATACAATTTGGGTTCACAGGAAAGTGTTCAGGCAAAGGCCTATATCTGAAAATAATGGAACTAGAAGTGACAGTTGAAGTCATGAGAATGGACAAAAAGGTTGACAAAAGAGAGAATTCAGAAAGGAAAAAGAAAGGAGGACAAGGCCAGAGTCTTGGGCATTGCCTACATATAGGTGATAAAAAGAATAAGCTAAGGACAAAAAGAAGTAGCAGGTGGAAAGGCAGGAGGACCAGGAGAGGGTGGTGTCACATTCCTATTTTTAATGAGAAGGATGGGTTGAAATTCTGACTGCCATTAACTCACTGTGTCACTTTGATCAAGTCATTTGAACTCTAAGATGATGCCACTTTTAACAAGGTATGAATGTACACATGAGAATACACAGTGGTTCAGCAATTTATATCAGTAAGACTCCTAGTGTGGGAACTTTCTTCACCAAAAGATCGCAGCCCATCTGTGATTACTAGCTAGAGTTAAGGAGTTGCCTCACACCAAGAGAAGTTGACTTCTTCCAAGTCAGGCAGCTAAGGCAGTGGCAACGTTTAAACCAAATTTTCTTTTTCCAGGCCTGGAACTCCAATAATCATGCCATAGATGAATATGATGGAATTTAAGCTTATTAACTCTTTACACCTTAAGATGACATTGAACTGACTTAGAAACACAGACATAGCCTTGCCTCATATGAAAATAACACAATTTTTTAAAGTACAAGAAGTAACAAATTGCATGCACATTATGACTGTTAATGACTATCACTGATAACTGTGATATTTGAAAACCACTGCAAACAAGCTTTTATTTAAAATATTAGGGAGTGCTAAGTTTCTTGGCACTATGCCAGTTTCAGGGGAAAATGTTCATCATTATGTTGGCCAAAAGTTGGTTCTTCCTTTCAATTACATAACAAGGTCTATAGGTGATGGAATCTCCATCCCATTGCCATAAGAAATAATATTTTTATTATTAACAATAATAAGAGTTTATATAGCATTTTAAAGTTTACAAAGCACTTTACATGTGTTACTAACTCATTTATTCCTCAAAGCAATCCTGTAATATAGGGCGTGACTCTTACACCTCTTTTCACAGATGAGGAAACTGCTCCTGAAGGAGATTAAGTGACTTGCCCAGGGTCTTCACAGCTAGTAAGCGCCTGATGGAGCATCTGTACTCAGGTCTCCCTGACTGCAGGTCAGTACTCTATCTATCAAGTACACTTAACTAATACAATGCAGAACTTTAGACAAGATCATCACAAGAAACATGAAGAAATGGAGAAACAGAAACACATCTTCCCTCTTTATAAGTGTTTTTAAAGCATCTGAGGCAGCTGGGTGAGAGTCCTCAGTAAGGCACTGACTCTGCTTAACCTTCTCTATATCTAGGGGGATTCCCTAGTTAGGTAGTGGCCTTTATCCAAGACACATAGGAATACATGAAACCAGTTTATTTCCCAGTTATGTGTATACCAAAATAGTTCCAATAAACTTAATAAAACCCTTGTCAGTCTCAGTAGTCATTCTTCCTGACCAACTTGTGCATTTTAAAATTATTGATAATAAATTTCTGTTGAAATCACCAGGCCTTAAGGCACTCTCTGGCTCTCTCTCTCTCTCTCTCTCTCTCTCTCTCTCTCTCTCTCTCTCTCTCTCTCCTTCTCTCTCTATCTCTCTCAGTTTTAAATGATCAGATTTTGATTCATTCTGTAACTAAGACAGGATTAGTTGGCTTAAGAAGTTAAAATGATTTGTTCTTGTTCAGCATTATCTGTTGTATCCAACACTTCATGACTCCATTTTGGGGTTTTCTTAGCAGAGATAGTGTAACCGTTTGCTATTTCCTTCCCCATTTCATTTTACCGATGAGGAAACTGAGGCAAACAGGCTAAATGATGTACCTAAGGTCATAGAGCCAGTAAGTGTCTGAGACCAGATTTGAACTCAGAAAGACGAGTCTTCCTAAACGTCAGACCAGCGGCTATGTGCACTGTGGTGCCACCTAGTTGTCCTCATGTTCTTTTACACTTGGTGAATAGTCTTGGACATTTAGCAATGAAGCAATTCCGTCTCAGTGTGACTTTTATTCAATCAGAAATTCAAAGGGTAACAGAACATCATAGGATCATAGATCAAGAACTAGTAAGACTACATAGACCTTCCAGTCCTATCTCCTCATGGTACAGAAAGATAAAATGAGTCTCAGTGCTTGACCATAGTCATGCAAGTAATATACGTTAGAGGCAGAATTTGAATTCAGGTCCTTTGAGTCTGATGGTAGTGTTCTTTTCCATGAATCCCACTGCCTCCCTGTGATTATCTGTGTTCTTCCCAGGTATCAAACCAAGAAAATATATTTCATTACAATCTGAGAAAATACAATAACTCTCTTTCTTTGCCAACACACAAGTACTCTCATCCTATCTTTATTTGATCGGGGTCAAGTTGGAAGGAAGTTAGGGCAGGCATTTTGACTACAAAAATCCTTCTTTCTACATATTCAAACCGCATCAGAAAACCCAAAATTAAACAATACCAAAGCTAACTGCTACATTTCCTTACTCTTCATGGATTCACAGCTTTCTGTTCACTATTTTGGGCATTTCTATTAACTGAAACAAGTACATGTATCATAAAGGTAAGATGTACTCCTATTTCTTTTATGGTCCAGTTTTTTGCTTTATGTCAGACTCTACATAATATATTTGGTTTCAGATTCTTTAGCTGATGAATTGCTTTGCCATTCAGTACTTTAAAATGTAAATAAACTACTGCACGATGTATTGATTTTATTTCAGATGCAGTTTTTCCAATGCCTGGCGAATGGCAAAGTCTATATTACATGTCATTCTCTCAGAGATCAGTTACTTGCAGAGGAAAAAGTAGTCAAAAGCTTGATGGATTTTCTTATTCTGATGGATATGGGAAAACTCACCAGTGTAAAAGTGATATGATAGATCTGTAGCTGAAGCATTCTTAAGTGAAAAAATAATAATGTGACATTGAATTGGCTTGGTCTAGGTAGCAATAACAAGGTGTTTTTGCTAGGCAGGAACTGGGCTACACAAACAATACTGTGAGTGATGCCATGAATTCAGTTCATTTTAGTGCTTTTAACTTGGGTAAAATTTCTATTACTTACTGAGACCAACCTATAGATGACACAAAGCTGCAAGGAATAGTTGGCACACTATAGAACCCTGGCAGGATCCAAAAGGCTAGATCACTGAGTTGAATTTAATGAGATAAAATTCAACAGTTAAAAATGAGAAGTCATACATTTGAGTTAAAAAAATCAACTTCAAAAATCATCATGGAGGATGCATAAGGAAGGGAAAGGTGGAGAATAAGCATTTATACAGTGCCTACTATGTTCTAGGCATAGTTAGGCACTTTTTCTTAACAAATATTACCTCACTTGATCTTCACAATAATCCTGCAAAGTAGGTGCTATTATCACCTGCATTTTATAGTCGAGAAACTGAGGTGAGATAAGTTGTGACTTGGCCAGGGTCACACAGCCAGTAAATGTCTGAGGCAAGATCTGAACTCAAGTCTTCCTGATTCCACTGCACCACCAGGTGCCTCATAGTCATAGATAGCAGTTTGTCTGAAAAAAGAACTGGTGACTTTAGTGGACTGCAAGTTCAGTATGCGTCATTAATGTCATGGGGCAGCCAAAAAAAAGCTAATTCAATCTTGGGTTTTTACTAAGAAAGGTGCTCATCCCTTTGTATTCTGCCCTAGTCAGATCACATCTGGAGTACCGCATTAATGTGTTTATACCACAGTTTAAGAGGGAATGATGAGCCAGAAAGCATCCACAAGGGGGCAACCAGAATGATGAAGGGCCTTGAAACCCATAAGGATCAGTTATATGAAGACAATTGGCCTGGAGCAGAGGAAACCATAATAGTTATCTTCATGTGTGCGTAGACCTAACATGTAGAAGAAGTAATGGATTATTTTTCTATTTAGTGCCATAGCATAGAAACAAAAATAATGGGTAATTCACATCAGGAAAATCTTCTGAACTACCAGAGCTGTCCTAAGGTGGAACGGACTGTCCCAGGAGGTAATAGGTTTTCCCTCATTAGGTGTCTTCAAGCAGAAGCTAGGGAACTACTTGTCAACTTTGTTATTACAGGGGATTCTTTCAGGAGTAAGTTAGATTAGATGACCGTTGGGGTTCCTCACATTCTGTGACTTGGGGTTCTACTCATGGAGAAAACCAAAGAATGATGGAATTGGATGAATCCTCCGTTCAATCCCTTCATTTTACAGCTGAAGAAACAGTCTAAGGGAGATGAAGTGATGTGTTGAAGGTAGATTTTGCATTAACAGTTTTAGATGCTAGCACAAAATGTACAAACTTTTGAATTTCCTCTATGCTCTCTGTATCAAAATGGCAGAAGAATAACTTGGTCAGAGGCATCCAAACACGACCTCCCTCTCAAAAATGACTGTGATCACCATAACCAGGAAGAAACTAGCTGTAGTTTCAGGCTGTTGGTGATCCAGGGCTTAAATCTGTAAGAACCTCAAGATTTCAGTCAATCTGAATGTCTGTTTGTCTGTGTCTGTATGTGTGTGCATGCATGCGTGCATGTGTGTGTGTATGTGTAGGCACAGAGGATGTGTGTGTTTGAGTATGTGTAGGCACAGAGGATGCACACTCATAGACATATGTCATCTTTCTGCCACTTCCTTGATTCCCAATTTCTGTTTCATGTCTTTGAGAGGTAAGGGGAATGGTAAATGCTAAGAGAGAGTATAGAGAAAATGTGTATTTACTCAAAGAATTCTCCCAATTCTTCCTAGTTTTCTGAGGAGAAATCAATAAACTGACCTCCATGTTTCTCTTCCCCAACCCTGAAAAACTGATCCCTAAAAACACCTAAAATTACATGAAATATCTATAAACAGGCCACCTTTTTGTGCAAGGCAAAGGATTCTAAAATATGTTAATAGCTAGTATGGAAGGAAAATGACTTCAATACTTAACATTTCCACTTAAGATTGTGAATATTACATAATTAGCATACATCTATGTCTCACCTAAGCTGAAGTGTAAAAAATTGAAAAATAAGCCAAAGCAAAAGAAAAGGAGTAAAGCACATGAAACCTCTGACAGATAAAAAGCAGTGCTACAGAATGCACAATAGAATATATACCACAAAAGACACTCCACATATACATCTAAATAATATAACCTCCTTTATTTCAATGGAGTTAGCTGGAAAATTTGGTAGCTGAGAAAGATGAATAAAACACTGCTAGAGTTTTTTTATACTTAAATGAATCAAAGGCACCAGTTTTCCTTTTCTTGCTGTCATAGAAAACAAATAATTACTGCCTTTTCTATTATCCCCACATACTAGAAAATATTTCCCTTGCTTCTATTCCTTTTTGTTCTCCACCTCCTCCAGTAGGCTAGGTAACATTTTAAATTAGGACTTCCTTTACCCACAATGCTACTGGATTTCAGAGGAAGGAGAAATTACTAAAGGTCAGGGTGGTTGAAGAAGGAACCACAAAGGTAGAAATTGAATTAGACCTTGAAGGAAGGGTAAAAATTTTATCAAAAGAAATGGAAGAAGGCATTCCAAACAAAGGAAATGGTATAAGGAAAGAACTGGAGGTGGCAATGTGGAGTGCACATGGTATAACGAATAGTCAAGATAATCTTGAACAGAGATAAGTCCAAAGGAGACATAATGGAAAACAGAACTAGGTAAGGGGAAACTTTGTCATGTCTTGAATGCCAGGCTAAGTAGATTAGACATTATTCAAATATAACCCCTGTCAGAGATACTCATAATACAAAGGGTCCTTGGTTTAGGGAAGAAAGAAAATCAAAACTCTCTTGACTCAAGCTTTCACCAAGAAAATTCAAAAACTCTTTTAACTGAACATCTATCTATGAGCACACTGACAAATTTAGTATCCAGCAACCAACGAACATTTGTTAAGCACCTACTCTGTGTGCTGGGTCCTGGGTATACAAGTACAAAGAAAGAAACCATCCCTACTCAAAAAAATGCTTACATCATTCAATAAATAAACAATAAAAATTATTAACTCATTCCTATGTGTTACAAGCTGTGCTAAAAAAAACTCTGGGAATACAAAGAAAGGCAAAAACATGGTTCTTTCTCCCCCCTGCCCCGCAAGAAGTTCATGTTATAATGGGGAGATAAAAATGTAAATAACATTGTGCATTCAAGATATATATATTATTTAAAAAAAAGATAATCTCAGAGAGAAAACCTTAACAACTAGGGCAGGGATGGGAAACCTGCAGCCTTAAGGCAGTATGCGGCTTTCTAGGTCCTCAAGTGTGGCCCTTTGATTGAATCCAAACTCCACAGAACAAATCCGAGTTAGGATTCAGTCAAAGGTCAGTGCTTTGAGGACCCAGAGGGCCACATGTGACCTCAAGGCCACAGATTCTCCACAGTCTGAACTACAGGAATGGGTAAAGACCTCGTGCAAAAAGTAAGATTTGATCTGAGTCTTGGATGAAGTCAAGGAATCCAGAACTTAGAAGAGAGGAGGGGGAGTATATCAAGAGAGTAGGCGGTCGGTGCATGCATTCTAGGCATGGGGAACTGAAAGTTCAAAGACACCAATAAAAGCTTTCTTTATTGAAAGAGGAAAAGAAAAATTTTAAGCTATGCATTTTGTGCCAGTAGACTGCAGTACTCTTCCAATTCCACAATAAAAATTTCCCATGGTCCTAAATGGGAGATTTCCTTAGGACTCTGTGAGTGCTACCACTGCTGGCTGCATTCCTGGGCTTACTACAGTTGGAAGCCCAACTCTTCAGTGTTGCTCTCCGCTCTACCATAAAGGTAACTTCTATATGTACAGCCTCTCTTTGCTACCACCATTTCCCCCCCTCTGCCAACTATATTGTCTTCTCACAACACTAAAATTCAAAGTCCTTCCTCCCCTGTTACCTTGACAACTGGTTAAAGTTCTACTTGCTGCTACCACATCAGTTTTCCATTCCTGTACTCTTTCATGAGTTGGTATTGGTATTGGATACTTGAGGAGCTATTGATCTGCTTATCAACCCAGTGTTTGTACCCTCAGACTTACATTCACAGGCAAGCCAATTTAACTCAAATAGTAGAACTTCCTGAGGGAGGCAGCAAGTGCCAGGTGATTTGCCATCACTACCACCATGACCACCATCTCCCTCTGAACCAGATGGAGACAGCGACCAGGACTCTGAGCCCAAAAACTTTGGGAATAATGATGTCCCCCCAAAAAACCAACAAGATCTGCTTCTTGCCCAGCTGCTGCAGACTCAGTAAGGACAGAAATCATTGTGGAGAAGAGGTCCACCTTCCTCATCACCAACAACTGCTGACCAAATGCCACAACAGAGAAATGAGTACAAGAAGCCTTGGGAGCAGCAAAATTCCTCCCTCTCCGGACCACTGGTCCTGCTTCCAGCTGAACCCTCAGAATCATCCAAGGAAGTCATCTCCATCAACTGCCAACTGACTGCCACACATATAACAGGGAAATCCACCTAGCTAAAGCAGTAAGGGACCCTGAAGGAAAGAAAGGAACTCATGAGTCAGGCAAGTCAAACCATTACCCACTACCACCTTGACCACAATCTCCCCTTGGACTTAGATAGAGACAATCCAGGACCCTGAACCCAAGAACCTTGGGAACAATAAAGCTTCCAGTCTAGTACCTGCAGTAATTACCTTGAGAAGCAAACCCAGTGGAGAAACAACGTGGCAACTGCTCCTGTAGGTGTTCCAGCCACATCTGTTGAAAACCTAGAGAAGGAAGCTCTTGCCACCAAAGCGTTTGGCTCTGTCAAATGGTACAACATCAAAAACTGATAGGATTTTATCAAGGAAAATAACATTAAAGAAGAGGCATTACCATCTGCTTTGTAGTCCCACCCTAAGGACCATGGGACCTTTCCAGCTGACTTGCGGCTGAAACTTTCCATATATTTTGTCTCCCCCATTAGAATGTGAGCTCCTTGAGAGGAGGGACTATCTTACTTCACTATTTGCATCCCCAGAACTTTGCACACAACAAACACTGAATCAATACTTCATTCAGACCAATGCTCACCATTTTTACTTCATTGTTTTGATATCCCCCAGTAAAGGAAAATGCTTATCATATAGTAGTTTCTTAATAAATTGACTGATGTCCCAGATATTTCTCTGGAACTCTTTCAACTTTATGGACTCCATAACCTTTGCTTATTCCAGATATTTGGCTCACTTTTCACAACTGACTAGAATTTACTCAAATTTTCTCTAGTAAGCCAGGCGAGCGTTAACCCATCTCTATGAGAACCACCTCCCCAACGACTTTGAATTGTCCTTTACTAAAAGGTCAGAATCAAGTCAGGGCTTCCCAAACTATCACAACTATTCACAACTCATCCAGAAGGTATAGAAGATTATAAAAATCACTAGGGGTTAGGAGTTTTTTCTCATTTTGGTGTCATGGACCCCTTTGGGAATCTGATGGAGTCTAAAGATCCCTGCATGGAATGTTTTTAAATACACAAAATAAAATATATTTGGTTACAAAGGAAATCAATCAAACTGAAATTCAATTACCAAAATATGTTTAAAGAATATTTAAAGACCCCAGATAAAGAATCCCTGGGCTACAGGCTCTAAGAATAGTGTTTCCTATCTAACTTCCTTCTCCCAAGTCTAGGTCCCCATCTACAGAAGTAGCAGCCCAAAAAATAAGTGATCATCCTTCACAGTCTTATTCCTGTTGCAAAACTGTACTACTCTACACTTTTGTCAGATGAAGACCTCATTTCCCACTGCATTCTCACAAAGAAAGTTATAATTAGGTTGTTGACAAGACTCCAAGGAAAAAAAATATGTCTGTACAATTGCTCATACCCGATATCCTATAGAAATAGGAGTTAAATTTGTATTAGCTAAACTTTAATAAAAATAAAAGTAGACATCTATAGCCTGTTATTAGGAAGGCAGTGTAGCACAGTGGAATGAGCTGGTTCTACAAGCAGAGCACCAAGATTTGGTTACTACCTCTGATGCATATTACCCATTAAGTCATGTTGCTTCCCTGGATTCCCATTTCCTCATCTGTAAAATAAAGAGATTGGGCTAGATGGCTTCTGAAGTGCTTTCCATCTATGAGCCATGATTATCAAAGCGTAAGGAGGACAAGCAGAAATCCCTTATGAACACAGACTAGAAATTAGTCCTAAGATGAATTTTCTACATAACCAGTCATATCACAAATAGAAGACTCCCCATCATAACAACTAAGCCAGAAACGAAAATATGGAGAAGCACCGGCAACCACTGCTAAGATCCAAGGGTATAATTCCCTTGATGGGGAATGTGGTAATGTGGTAAGGACATCATGAGATGTGTGCCTATCTCTAAAATCCCACCACATGAAAACTCCAGAATAGGCGGTGGAGAAGCCAGAAGAACTTAGGACTTAGCCAAGTAGTTCTAATTCTGTAGCAAACTAGTTATATGGCTCTCAGCAAATCACTTAGCCTCACCAGGCCTCAGTTTTTTCATTGATAAAATCAGGAAATTGGATTGGAAAGCATCTCTAATCTCTTCCAGCTCTAAGGTTCTCTGATTGAAAATCATCTTGCATTCAGGTTATCACTTTTCTAGCTTGGTTATTCAGCTGGATGACAGCCACTGTTTGGTGACCCTAGACTTCTTTTTTTTTCTAGGCAGATTTCTTCAGCAATCACGTTTCCAAAGTGAAAATGCAACAGCTTGCAACCACTGCAATATACTTAAGATGTAATAATGGAAAATGAGATGTTATTGATTGGAGAGGGAGGGGGAGTAACCACAATGGTGTCATCAAGTCAGAGAAAGAAAGAAAATTAACAGATGAATTCTTTGAGACTCTGGGACTTGGTTGCCACCCACTGCAGATGGCAAGGTTCTGAGTAGCAGTCCCCAGACAAAACACGCTATGCATATACTGTGTGAGACAATTCCCCAAAAGAGTATTTCTGTCCTAGAGGAATTCCACATTTCAGAGTACATTACAAAAACTACTTAGGTTTGGAATCAATTCTGTTTAGCAAAGATATAAACACTCAATGGTTGTTTTATTGTTTTCCATCAGCCTCCAAAGTACATAGGTGATCCATATAAAGAATATACCTAATGAAAACTGCTCAACTATAAGAATATTGGAAGGTCATTGGCCATATAGGCACATCCAAAGAAAGGGGGTGATTAGATTGGCAAGAGGACTAGAGATGATGCTCAGTTGAAGAAATTAGAGATTTTTAGCCTGGAGATAAGAAAAATTAGGAGATGATGAGTAGAATGCAATTTCTTCATGGGATAGGTACTGATATTTCTGTATCCCCAGCACTAAGTGGAGTGCACGGTATACAGTGAGCACTTAATAAATGTTTGTTGAACTGAACTGAACTGACATTGACATGGTCCAAGTGATTGAAGGGCTGTCATGAAGTGTCTCAGATTAGACTTGTTGTACTTGACTCAAGAAGGTAGAAAGAGGAGAGCACTGGATAGAAGTTTCAGAGCAAATTTCAGTTTGATGTAAGAGTAACAACCTCCTCTAGGCTCCCTCTCTCAACATACACTGACATTGACAGATTGGATTTCCAGAGACCAGCTGACTCTGACTGTGCTCTACAAGAAACCCTGACTTCTGCTAAGATTTCTAACATTATAGTTGCTGAGCCCCCATCTAGCAAGCTACCTATTATGAATCAACCAGGTGAATTTTATTGGCATTTGGGGAAGGGATTTACTGTGCAACCCATTAAGAAGGACAAATCTGAAAACCCTTAGGACTGGGTCCTCATTGTCCTGTCCCCCCATTATATAATGTAAAACTTCCTGTAATGATACTGGCAGAATAGACGTGGAACGGATTGCTTTGATAGCAAGTAAATTACATATCCCAGAATTTCTTCAAGCAGACACTAAAATGCTATTGTAAGGGATAATGAAGAGGAGATTTCTCTCCAGGTAAAGTTGGAAGTAAAGATCTCTGATGTTCATTCCATTCCTGAGATTCTATGGATTTTATGTATTTTAAGGAGCAACAAATATTGTCTTGTGCCAAACACGGCCCCGGGGAGGTGGGAAAGGGAAAGACTACTATCCCCTGAATGGTACTTCCTAGTTTTTTGTCTTTGCACATCAGGAGTGTATCAGCTGGCTTCAACAGAAGCTCCAAAGGTGTGAAATGAATGAATTTTGTCCAGTGAAGAGGAGCAATTAGTAGAAATCACTTACCAGCTCCTTTTTGTCATTTTTTCTGTTTGACCACACTTTGAACCCACTTTGAATCGGTTTGCATTTGGCCAGTAAAATTCCATGTGCCAGAGTTACTTTGCATGGGTGTGGTATAGTGTAATAATGTGTGAGAGTACTGTAGACTCTTCCTTAGAAAGAAAGAGTAAATCCTCTGCCACTACTGAAATTTCTCTCATTTTTGGACATTAAAAGAAACACTTAAAATACAAGTTAGACTTATGGTTTAATGATGCATAACAACTGCTTAGTGAATAAAACAAGTAATTTAATAAATAGACTTTTTTTTTGCAGAGCCAAACTGAATTCTTGAAAAGACTTAATTAGTGACCAACGACAAGAGAAACAAAATATTTAATTTGGCACGTGTCATTTGAAACGTAAAAAATGCTAGGCATCTGTGAACAGTTACTTATCCTGTTCTACATACTAGTTCTCCTATACCAGGTTTTCACCTAACCTAGACTGTGATATTACAAGATATCCAAAATTTTAAAAGTGTAGAAGGCTCTGATGAGAATGAGCTAATTCAACGATTCCTATATCAGTGTCCTTCCAGCAGTTTTTCTGGTTCCCTGGTTTTCATCCATGGAAATATTTGAACAGAGCATCCATTATAGAGAAAAAAAGGTACCCCTGTGTGTTGTATTGACCTGTATCTCTTCAGCACTCAACTACAGTTAGGATAAGAACCCCTACTTCCTACCAGGTATGTCTCTAGGGAAGCATTATTCCCTCTAGAAGTCCCAAATCAGGATTAAAAATGCATAGGTATATAATGGGATGAGTGATGTTAAAAAAGCATTGAATGACCTCATTCCAAATCTTACTAAGTCCAATAACCATAGGTTAGTTTGATACGCAAGGTTAGAGTATTTTGAAAAGAGAGAAGAGAATTCCAGAAGTTGATGTCTTATTTTTGTCACAGAAGTAGTTACAGCCAGAAATACCTTCTTTACTTTTGTCAAACCAAGATATAGATAATGATATTTCATTACTCCTGCATGGATTACATGTACTGATTTCTTCAAATATGTTTAAACTTGTTTTTTAAGAAAAAATAAGAAGGAAAACTCTTACAAATACATTTTTGCAAAGGCAAAACAAAACTAGTTTGTCATTTTTTTGTGGAATCTTTTGTCCTTTATTTCATGCAGAGAATGCAGACACCTGTTGGAGTACAATTTTCACTATTCCAAGTACTGCGAATCTATTGACTTCTCTTCTACTCCAACTTCCCTTGCTTTTGCCTCCTTCCCAACAACTGCTTCTTTCCCTTGGATGAACCAAACACATGCCCCTAAAATATGGACTCTGTCAGATTTTGAAATGTGGAATTTTCCAAAGGACAAAGAGTTCATTTCTGCTTACTGAAAGACAATCAGGGCTTCCAAGAAGGGTTTATTTCTGCTGCTTTGCAAAGAGCATACATGCTCCAACATTCATGTTATATGAGAACAGATCAAACACATCAATGGCAGCAGATATCTCGAAGAAAGTTCACAGCCAAGCTAACCATTGCTAATCTCAGCACAAAAGCCTGCAGCTTCTTTCACTGGGATACTCTTTTACCCTGACAAATTCTATTTTCCCCATGACCTCTCTGACCTGTCCATCTTACAGTGTTTTTCCTTGGATCTGTGCCAGTTCCTATTGATCTCAGTAAATGACAAGAAAGCTTTCATTGTATACTGAACATTCCAGGGTTCTTTTCAGTTATTGGGGTGGGGAGGAGGTATTTACAGGCTACAGAGATGAACAGAAAGTCCAGGAGCCTAAGGGTAGTTTCTGCAATGATGGTGACAAAAAAAGTTTAAAATGGTGTGTGATATAATCAGATTCTGGTACAAAATTGTGTAGAGTACTGAGTGTAACCTCATTTGGGATGAAGAACATCTCAGAATCTAGAACTGTTTTTACTATCTTTTAGCTAGAAGTCACTCAAAACTCCTAGGCCATGCTACGTCTGTAAACTAACAAGGCTTTTGGTGGGGAAAGGCAAACACAAACCTACATTCTGGAATGAGACAGCTTTCCCCTGGTGATTAACACGCACACATTATGTGCATGATACCAAGCATCATGATACCCAGTGGTAAGATTCTGAGGATCAACTGGCAGGATAAGGCACCAGACACTGAAGTCCTTGCTCCAGCTGAACTGCCAAGCATTGAAACTATGCTTCAGAGAGCACAACTCTGATAGGCTGGCCATGATGTTCGAATGTAAAATGTACACTTGCCAAAAAGACAATTTTATGAAGAACTCATGGGGCAGGTGATCACATGGTAGTCAGAAGAAGCGCTACAAGGACACTCTCAAGGTCTCTCACAAGAACTCTGGATTTGACTGTGCAACATGGGTGACACTGGCACAGGACCACTCAGCATGGCATGCCCACATCAGAAAGGGTGCTGCGCTCATTGAGCAAAGTAGAACTGAGACAAACAAAGTAAACGTATGATGTGAAAATTTGGAGCAACCACCCCAAATATTCACATGGACTATCTGTGCCCAATCTGTGGTAGAGCTTTCTGAGCTCATATTGGTCTGAGCAGTCACAGTCGGACACATTGAAACTTCACTTTATCTTAGTGATGTCATTTTGGTCCTCTTCAAAAACAAAGGACAACAACTAACAACCAGTTGGTTAACCTTCTTCATCAGATTTCCAAAGAGCAAGTCAGTACTTTCAGAGCAGGATTATTAATTTGGGCAAGTATACCTTCTGTCCAAACAGGAGAGAGAGCTGAGGAGAGGAGAAGAGAGGAGGGAAGGGGAGGAAAGGAAAGGAAAGGAAAGGAAGGAAGGAAGGAAGGAAGGAATGAAGAAAGGAAGGGAGGGAGGGAAGGAGGAAGAAGCCCCAATCCATTATGAAACTGGTTCTAAGAGAAATATAAATTAGAAATGGATTCCTCCAAGAGGGAACAAAATGAGTCGAAACAGGTTCCTTTAAACCCAATAATACAGGGACAACCCTGGTGAGAAATCAAAATGCCTGAAGCAACCAGCTGTTTGACATATCCTTCCTATACTTCCTTCTCTTTTTACCCTACCAAAGGAGGTCAATCTTCCTAGAAGAGCTTTAGACCTCAAGGCAGTTACTGCCTTTTTGCCTAGCTGATAGGAAGAAAAAAAAAAATCCTTTGAATTGATAGAGAAAATCCTAACAAAAACAATGCCACATGCCTATGTGTACAATTATGCATACTTGCAGCATTTTCACTATTTTGACAATAAATATACAAGCAGCCTATGAAAATGTCAGTGATTTAAATCAGATTTAGAACTGCATCAGCAAATGAGAGTTGTCATGCAAAATACATTCTTATTCATAGGACTGAAAAATCTATCCAGTTCAGATATGACAATTTTTTCCAAAGAAAATTGTCAGTATGTTCCTATCTTTTGCCTATAAAATTTCATACCTGCTTTAGAAAATAATGCCCTAAAATTCCATCTTAAAAAATTTTATATTCCTTTTTCCCCATAAAAATGTATGTATGCATATAGAGAGAAACATATATGTGTGTGTGTGTGTGTGTGTGTGTGTGTGTGTGTGAGAGAGAGAGAGAGAGAGATCCTAGCATCCTAGACAAAGCCAAGGTTAGGTACTAGGGGGATAAATGTCAACTGAGTATTGGTACTATTTTGAAAACTAAGAGTACTTTTATTTGAGAACTAAACAAAACATTTGAAAAGTATTTTCATCATCATAGATCTTATAGCACACATTTCCACAATCTCACTAGGATTAAATTGAGGTAGGACAATCTGAATTGTTTATACTTCCTACTTTCCATTTTTACTTTCTGTGCCACAGCAGACAGCTCTTCTCTGAGGAGTTCATTTCCTCCACCCCTAAGTATATTCGCATTTTCAATTCCACTTATACTTAAGCTGAACTACTCACATATTAGTCTTTCATTATAAAATAATGCCCTGCCTTCAGATTTCACTCTATTTTGGTGCATCCTTTCAAATTAGAACACATTCCAATAAAACGCATTTGTTCTACTGAGTCATTTTTTACGATTCATTATGATGCTAAGTGTTGACACAGTGACTCCTTCAAAAATACAACAATCTGTCATATAAGACCCATACCTGGATCAATGACAAAAGTATTTTGCAAAGGGTTTCTTATCAATGCAGCTGCTGTCAAACACATACATTAAAACCACCCCAGCTTCATTTTAAAGATGCAGACCATTTAAACTGAAAGACTTTAAAAAGCTATTTCCACAAGTTTATTTACTTCTTAGAATTCCATTTACATTATTCACCAGTTGTGGAAATGGGAATAGCCATAGAATTTCCCACTCTGCTATCCTAATCACTAAAGCTGTATGCAAATGGACTGGTTAACAAGCACAGAGCCAGGATTCCAGGAGTCAATACATTTCTATTCTTATCATAGTCTATAAACATTACAGATTTCTATTAAAATGAAATGGGATAGCAAGCAACTCTGCTTGCATTAGTGGGAAGGAGCCAGCCTATTTAGGAAAAAAAAAAGTCTACCATGATCAAATACTCAAGTTGGATCACTTGCAATAAAAATAAACCTTAAACTAAAAATGTGTTTCCACCCACCCTCCAACAAGTGTTAGAAGTAACATTTAAAATAGATGGATAACATATCCTTGCAGTTAGGTCATGTGTTATTCTTGTGCACCCTCGATAGCCTTAGGACACCAAAACCAACACTAGACTCTCAACAGCTAAAATTCCAGTTGACTGAGCCCAAACAAAGCAATTAGAAGGAAGAAAAAACACAAACTACATTCCTAAGTTTCACTTCCAAGAGTATTGCATTTGCTGAGCAACCGTTAAAGTTTTAAACCTGCTTTACCTCTCACTATATGAGACAATATAGAAAGATCATTTTTAATATCCTTTCTGGAATTAACAACCATTGTGCAAACGCCAATGGTTCACAGAATCAAAGATACAGAGCTGGAAGGGAACTCAGTCCAACCCCTTCATTTTACACATAAGAAAAATGAGGCCCAGAGAGGTGAAGTGACTTGCCAGGGGAGTAAAGAACGACTGGGAAGTGAATCCATGGCTTCTGAGTGAAAATCCAGAACTCCTCCCCCGTACCAGGATGCTCCTCTGATGATTAATACATATTTTAAGCCTCAGTATCACAAATGCACCACTGTGTAAGGAGGAGGGGGTGGGAAGGACATTACTGATAATAGTTAACACTTACAAAGGGCTTTAAGGTGTGCAAAGAGCATTTATCGTGCTTGATCTCCACAACGCTAGTTGTTCTAGTCATGTTTGACCCTTCATGAATCCTTTTGGGGTTTTCTTGGCAAAGCCACTGCAGTGGTTTGCCATTTCCTTCTCAAGCTCATTTTACAGATGAGGAAACTAAGGCAAGCAGGGATAAGTGATTTGCCCAGGAATACACAGCTAGTAAGTAACTGATGCTAGATTGGAACTCAGGAAGATGAGACCTCCCGACTCCAGGTCCAATACTCTGTACACGGTGCCACCTATTTGCAATTACTGCCCTCATTTTACATACAGGGAAACTCAGGTTCAGCTAAGTTGCATCACTTGCCCAGGGCGACACTACTAGTAAGTTTCAGATGCTGCATCTGAACGGTCTTTCAGATTCCAAGTCCAGTTTTCTTCCAATCACAACAGGTTTGAAGTGAGGCAGCTATATATATAGTACCATAGATAGAGTCCTAGAGGTGGAGCCAGTAAAACCTGAGCTTGTATCTGTTTCGGCAAGTCACTTAACCCCTGCCTTAGTTTCCTCATCTGTAAAGTGGGGGTCATAGTAGCACCTACCTCCCAGAATTGTTGTGAGGATAAAATGAGATAATATTTATAAAGTGTTTAGCACAATTCCTGCCACGTAGTAAGTACTTAAGAAATGTTTGCAAGAAAAAATACCAGCGTATTAGCTATATCTGTGTGTGCGTATATACACACACATACACAAATACACACACATATATGCTATGAATTCAACCTTTTAACCTTAGTTAGCACCTTCTCTCTTCGGAATTTATACATAGCACACATGGCATCACTAATGTTCAGTCATTTTTCAGTCACATCTGACTCTTCATGACTGACCTCATTTGGGGTTTTCTTGGCAAAGATACTGGAGTGGTCTGCCATTTCCTTCTCCAGTTCATTTTACAGTTGAGGAAACTAAGGCAAACAGAGTTAAGTGACTTGTTCAAAGTTATACAGCTAATAAGTGTCTGAGGTCAGATTTAAATTCTGGAAGATGACTCTTCCTGACTCCAGGCCCAGCACTCTACCCACTGTACCACCAAGCTAGCTTATACATAGTGGGCAATTAATAAATGTTTCTGAATTAAATCAAATTAACATAGGGCTTTGAAAGTGATCTCTAATATTTGGCTGATTTTAAGCAAAGTATAGAATCAAAGTACATCCTTCTGTTGGTGTTTACGAAGGGAATACTGGGCAGTACATCATCTGAACATCTATTATCTTAGAACTGGTTGGGAGAAAAGGTAGGAATGGAGAAAATGCAATAATAAGCTGGGGAAAATTCAAGTCCAATTCATAAATGCAAGCCTCTCAAGTCATAATTCAGTAGTTAAAAGGACTGTATCTTCAAAGGAACTTACATTAACTTAGCACTTTACTACTAAGCAAGGACTAAAGATGGCATCTTCTGACCCAGGTGCATCATATAAGTATTCAGTGGCTTGCACAGGAGCACAAAAATAAAAAAAAAATACCCTTGGTGCCACACCAAAAGGAATCTGCCTTCTGGAAGAGAACAATAGCAAATTAATTTACCAATCCTGAGGAATCTCAAAAGCTCTTTATTTACAGCAGTAAGGTCCAGACTGAGGTCATATGATCTGACCAATCACCACGGGTTGTCACCTTGGGCAAATCCCTCAATCTTATTTTTGTTTCCTCATTTACAGACCAAGAGGGGTTGGATCAAATGATCTCCAAGGCTCCTTCTAGTTGAATTCGATCCTATGGTCAAATAAAAATTGCATTTTGCAGTATAAATTGTACACCTGCATAGGAGTTAAATTCACAGTAAACAACCCAGCTCTTCTGGACTGAATCCAGACTGACAAAACTGGGTAAGAGATTTTCTATACAATAAGCTGAAGGGAGATGATAACAGACAGAAGAAACTCACACAATGCAAAAAAGAAAATGCTGACGATTAGGAAACAAAATTTTAAATGCAAAAACTCAGGGAATCAATCTTGCCATTTTTTCCCTTACAAATCATTGGAGAAAAAGGTAGTCACAAACAACCAAAGGCCCTAACATATAAAGGAACAAGACATTTAACAAGCAAATTATATACTTCCTAAGGACCATGTGGGATGGCATGGTGTGATGGGTAAGAAAGGGCACCAGACTAGAATTCAAAGACCTGAATTGCAATTGCTGCCTGGCCAAGATGATGGATTTAGAGCTAGAAGAGACCATCTAGGCCAACTCCCTCATTTGACAGATGAGGAAATTAAGGCACGATCATTTGAAGTGACTTGCAGAAAGTTAACACAGGTAATAAGGGTTATGGTGGGGCTTTAAATTTAGATCATCTTACTGGATACACTAACCTCTCTCTGTTTCAGTTCCCTATTTCTAAAATGCCTTCCCTCTGCCTCTTCATCATGCTCATTCTGATTCTCTGGACTTTGACCATACTTCAACTAGCTTCTCACCTTTGGAACATTTCTCTTTCCCTGAAGTCCCTTTCTCCCACTGGTGAGTTCTCCCATGAACCTTCATTGTGAGGAAAATCAACTCCTAGTTCTACTTCTGACTCTCCAGACTTGCCATCATGTCTTTGAGTACTTTGCCTTCTTCTCCCCTCATCTTTTCAGCTCCCCTCACATTAGAACATAAACTCCTTGAAGGAAAGAGCTCTCTTTTTTCTTTGCTTGTATTTATATCTCTAGCACTTAGTACAAAACCTGTCAGTAAGTGCTTAATAAATACTTGTTAAAGTAATTCATTCACCAAATCCATCCAACTCATTGCTATTTCTTCCACGAAACTTTCTCTGATTGCTCTCACAGTTTTCAAACTTCATTTTCTTTTGTAATTCTCTGATGTCTTTCTAATGCAGTGCTGCATATCAAAGCTATCTGTAAGGTCAACCTTTAAATTCTATGAAGGCAGGGACCATGGCTTACCTAAACTTGCTATCTCAGCCAGCACTTAAAACATTGATGTACACAGTTAAGTGCATCATAAATGTTCTTCTATTTATTACAAAATGAATGCCTTTAATATATACATAAATATTTAGAAGTAAAACCTTGGAGAAAATATTATTTTAATGGCCTGGGTCTTTAAAAATAATTATTTCAGGAAGTTTGATGAATCTTTTCTCTGAATAACCTTCCTATAGAAGCTAAGACTACTAAAACTGCTGAGCATCCTCATTTCAGAGTACTATGATATTTACTCAGTTCATGTTTGTTGTCATTGTTGATTGCTGTGATGTTTTTCTCCATGGAAAATGGGAATGAAGTTTGACACAAGCTCAGTTATGGAGAAACAGGTGCATTCATTTAGCATTGATGGAATTGTGAAAGAGTAGAACCCCGGGGGAAAGCAATTTGAGAGTACACTGTAAAAGTTACCACCAAAAAAAAAAAGCCAACCCAAACCCTGTGACTCAATAATTTCATAACTTGGAATATTACCTAAGCATTGTTATCATAATTTTTCAAAGATCTATCTTTCATATCAACATAACTTATAATTGCAACAAACTAGAAATGACAGCAATAAGGGAATGCTAAAATAAACTGCCATATACTAAAGTTATGGAATGATGTATTTCAAGTAAAATTCAAAATTGTGAGGATATAAAGAAATACATTTTTAAACACAAGAAATAAAACAAATCCAAAAGATCAGTATCGAAAGAACAGAGAACCATATAGGAGAAAAAAAAAGAATGAATAGACAAAGAATCCTAATGGAGACGGAAATGGAAAAAGTTGAGACATTTTAATGTATTATTTAAATTTCAATATTTAAATTGTGAGTCTAATTAGTTTTGTTGATGTTTAATATTAAATTCATAAGAAATATTTTTAAAGTAGCTATAAAAATTTCATAGATATTATATATGAGTCTCCATAAATACTTCATAGCACATTTTCAAAACTAAGGGCCAACCCAACATCTCTGCCATTCATCCTCTCCTGCCATTTCTGTTTATTCAGAACTCCTCTCAGTATCTGACCAAAGGACTCAAAGAAACAATAAGCTTATTTGAAGTTTACTTGACAGTCAACAGAATATTTCACACTTCATTGGAAGAACCATAAAAGCAATTACCAGATCATTAGCACAAGACTTTTAAAAAAAGAGTTTCTGAAGAAAGAGCTCTCTCACGGAATTATTGTAACAGAAGGATGCTGGACATTTCCTAGGACAGGTGAAGGCCCTGACAACTGTTAATTTCTGAGCAGCCAAGCACAGAATGACTAGGACAGAAAACCAGGAAAAAATGGAGACTTCCTACCTTCTTGATCACAGTTACCCTGGATGTACTCCCATTCTGTTTAAACTGTTTAACTTAGCTTCACTCTCTTCTAGGAAAGCAATAGCACAGCTCCCTCAGACTCCAGTAGAGGGGCTCAATATTTTTTTGTTTTCCTATATCGTTCCATTTTTCTTCCTCAGAACACACTTTAGTTTCATCTTTGTTTATATTTTGTGACCTAGAGTTGAGGAAAAGAATGATTTCCAGTGGAAACAATAGGTTATGAAAGTTTCGGTGACGGGAGGAGAAAGATGTAGCTTTCAGAAAGATAGATGAATAAGGATTATATGTTTCTACCAAACCCCCAAAATGAACATTTTTTTTCTAAAATGTCACAACAGCTGGGAGAAAAACAACACTAAATGTATCAGCAGAAAGACAGGCAGAGTGGCTCAATTATATGGATCATCACTAGAGCTTCTAATGCTTAGCCCAATGTCTGGCACATAGCAGCTACTTAATAAGTGTTTCTTGACTGACTGACTTAAGATGGAGACTGCACGTGTGCTCTAAGGTAATGACTGCATTCCAACAATGGATTCTGTGAACAAATCCCTAGCTTTTATTGGAGTTCTCATCTCACCAAAGAAAAGTGTAGTACATTTTACACAACATATACATCCAGCTGCACACAGTGCAGAATTAATTTAACTACACCTGTAGCAGACCCACCAGAAATAATTTACAATAATTTGTCAGGATTAACCTTTTGATGAGGCATAAATTTGTCTCGATTTAAAGCACTTTAAAAAGGTGCAGAGGTCCATCTGTATTATATAAATGCTGTATCAGCAAGTTGATGGAGGCAAAAAATACTGATGTTCAGAATCACTACCGCTCCGTTGGACTTAATCTTCCCATGCTTGGCATTTCAGCATGGGAAGAGATGATTCATAGCCAACTGTATCATTCTTAGTTAGTCCCAGAAATGTCAAGCCCTGTAATTAAGAGAGGGCCCTTGCAGGTCCCTGCATTCAAGATGCCATGATGAATGAGGTTCTATACTGCACAATTTTTAAATGTTTGCACCCATATGTTTTTAATATTGCATAGTCACCATGTGCAATTTCAGAGAACACTGCAATGGATTAGAATTTCCTGGAAGAGAGAAGCAAAAGGATGAATTCCACAGCCTCATCAAGCTTTACTTTTGAGTTTATACCTTCATGCCAGATCAATCATCCTCCATCTTTAGTCTCCGTAAAACAGGGGTCCCTAACCCTTTTATGTCATGGACCCCTTTTGTCAATACAGCGAAGTCCGTGGGCCCTTTCCTCAGAATGTTTTTAAACATACAAAATAAAATTCATAGAATTACAAAGGAAATCAATTACATTTGAAATATAATTATCATTTTTTAAAGCAAACGAAAGAACTCCAAGTTAAGAATATCTGTCCTAAAAGAGAGCAAGCAAAAGCAAACATTATTATTGTGTACTTTACCAAAGCGTCACATTTTGCTGAACTATATATATATATATATATATATATATATATATATATATATATGCCCAAATATTGATTGAAGTGATTCTGGTATTCCTCCTACAGAATTTCTATTTTAGGAATAATCCCACACATAGTATTGTACATGTTCTCCCTGAGCCAGGCCACAAATTATTAAGAACAGGAAAGCTTTCTTTGAAAAGCTATGCCCCTGCAGCTCACATGGCACCAGGGGTAGGTGAGAAATCACCCTATACCCTAAGTGCATAGGGAGCACACAATGGGAGAGGAGTGGGGAGGAAGACAGGGAGAGACAGAGAGACACACAGAGAGACAGAACGAACAACGGGCTTTAACAGAATTTGAGAATGTGTCAGAAAGAAGTCAGTTCCAAATTCTTACCCCTAGCTATTACATTCTCCCACAAAGGAATGATTTTTCCAATGTATTCTCAAGGATAAACAATAAGACATTCATATATAGCACCTTGAGGATAACAAAGCACTTAAATTACAGTAACACTGGGTAAATAAAAACATTCTAGACCCATCTTCTAGTTAAAGAAACAAACTTTGAAAGCTGTGACTTGTCCCATGTTGGAAAGTTAAATGCTGAAATCAAAATTAGATCCTCCTCCTCCTGACTCCAAATCAAGTGTCATTAAAGGGTTCTTTGTTTGGTTGGATATTTGGTTTTTGTGTTTCTTTTTGTTATTTTTGAAAGAACCTGTGATTTCTTTGGTGCTGAGAACTTCCAATGGAGAGCCTCTGCCAAAGCAGATCAGCAACTGTTCTGAAATTAAAAATGCAGGGGGGACACTAAGGTTATGTGAGTCTCCTGGGATCAAAGAGAACTATGGAGTGTTAGAGACAGGACATGAACCCAATTGTTGGTTTATTTGGTTTCTGATTCCACTCAGAAATGGGCATCTTTTTCTCTTTTCCTTTTTTTTTTTTAAAAAAACAATAAGACAAAGGATTTCAGAACTTTGAGTACTAGATTAGTTAGAAAAATATATTCAGAATTCTTTTCAGCCAGAAGGAATAGAACTGTGACCTGCATCAAAAACAATGGGCAAATTATCTTCAGATTAATCAAAACAATTCCTGAATGTCTGACATTTGGAAGGCACAACAATTAGCATGGGAGTTATAGGCCTTTGCCCCAGAGCACCAATTTATAGGGAAAATGTGTGTGTTGGTAGGGGCAGTTTACAATGCCTCCCCTTGATTACTTGTATCTCATCCCATTACTTGGGATCTCACCTCCAGAAGTCAGTGCCACCACTGGTATAAGATCCACAAGTACCCAACACTGGGTCCTGAGTCACTTTTGTTAAGTAGTTAACATTGACCACTCAAGCACCCTAAACTATTCCATGACTGCACCTGAGCCTAGAATGCCTTCTTTGCCATCATCCCCCTCAACTATTTTTGCTCTAGGTGAAATCATTCCTAGATACAGCTTTGATGAAAGGTATTGTGCTAGGTGGCTGTTGAAATGCTCCAAAATATTAACCAAAGTTTGCACAATAAAAAATTTAGGAAATCATTGAAAATTCCCATTTCATCAATACAACAATCCTTGAAATAGGAATCATTTCAATTCCTATCTCCCACCAAAACCAAAGGGCAAGCAACAGGGAGAAAACAACCTCTCCCACAACCTAAGTACTGTCAAATAAAAGTAACTATTACGTACTTTTGGGATGTCAGTACACTAACAATAACAAATGAAATGACTATACAGGTTTGTATCAGGGTAGAGTCCAAAAAAGATAACTCTGCCCTTCTCCCATTTCAAAGAGAAATCCTTGACATTCTATATAAAGGACCTTTGCCCACCACACTCCATCAGAGTTTTAGAACTAAACTTTTAAAAGCAAAACTTCAAACTCAGTGAGGTCAGTGCATTAGGCTTGCACTTATTTTAACCATTGAGAAAAGGATATTATCAGCATCTATATAAAACAAGTCAGGCATCACTGAGCTAAAGAAAAAGAGGAAAGATCCATGAAAGAAATCTTAAGTCCATGATCAGTAGCCAGAATGAGAAAACAAAAAGTCTCCAATCAAGAAAGGGACACTACAGTTAAATGTTATCAGTCACAAAGCAACTTATCCCATGTCAGTTTCCTAGGAGTCCGTCAGCTGCACCATATGTCAGAAAATAAATTATTTCCCTTCATTCACAATTAGCCTGTACAGATACAAAGCTGTTGCTTCTTGGTTCCTTTTTCAATGAAAAAGGCTTCTTTACCAAATGATCAACTGAAACACAGGACTTGCAGATAAGGACAAGGGGTGGGGAAAGGATTAGTCTCCCAATTCTGGTGTAAACCAACTTAAAAGGAAAGGCTTCAGAAAAAAGAAAAAACAATAATCGTTTCTGTAGTACTTTTAAGGCTTATAAAGGCTTTCCTCACATCATCTGAGATAACTAGCATGAAGAAGTATCATACCCACTTTACAGATGAAGACCACTGAGATTCAGAGAAGCTGAATGATTTGCATATTGTCATATAAATTGTTAGAGTAGGAAGTGGGATAAGAAGCCAGGTCTTCGATTCTAAGTTCTGCGTTTTTTCTATTATATCACAGTTCCCCATGATTTGATTTTATCCCCTTTTTGAACATAAGTAAGGGCAGTATAATAGGAAGGAAAGGGTTTGGTTTGGTTTGGTTTTATCGAGTCATGAGAAACAAACTACAACATAAATATCTAATTCTATAAGTTAACATACCTTTAATATTTTATCTTGTTAGTACCATCATTTTTGCAACCTAGATGTTATTTTACAGTTCTGCTATTTCTTAGTGACTCAGAGGAAACTTTTAGAGACATTATATATTCTCAAAAATATGGTAAATAATGCTATTTTCCCACTCTCTGGTCAACACTTCAATCTGACAAAACACATATTAAAGGCCTAGTATGTTCAGTGCATTAGAGCTAGATGCTAGACATACAAAGATGAAAAAGACACCATCCCTACCCTCAAGAAGTTTGCGATCTAGCAGGGGGCATAGATATATTAAGGATGGAGAAGACATGCACAGAAATAACAATCTTACTAGTAAAGAGTAGAAAACATGCACAGACAAAGTACAAACAGAGGTACATGAAAAATTCAAAGACAATTTCTTCTAGCTAAAATAAATCATGGAAGATGTGTCTGCGACATGATTTAGGCTTAATGCTCCAGGAGTCCACTGCAGGAATGGGAGGGTGAAGGCAAGTGAGGAGGTGGTTGTATACACAAAAGACAGGCAAGAAACTCAAACAGGAGAAGACTGGTACACAATACAATCTGCCTAGGAAATAGAGTACATGAATACAAGTTGGAAAGGAAATAGAGACCATATTGTAGAGGGCTTTTAATGCCAGGTTGACATTTGTATATTATTGGATAGACAGTGGGGAGTCCATTTAAGTTTTTTTTTTAAAGAAGGTAATTTATGTAATTGAACCAACATGTAGGAAGAGTGTTCTGTCAGTAAAATGGTAGGTGTTTTGAAGCGAGGAGAGCAGGAAGATCGTTGATAGTAGCTAGCATTTATACAGTGATTTAAGGTTTACAAAACACTTTGTATCTCTTATCTAATAGCTTACATTTATATGGTTCTTCCTACGTGCCAGGCATTGGGCTAGGCGTTTTACAATTATAATCTCCTCTGATCCTCATAATACCCCTTTGAGGGAGGTGCTATTGTTAGCCCATTTTACAGGTGAGGAAAGTAAGAACTAGTGAGGGTAAAAGATTTTCCCACAGTCACACAGATAGTGTCAGAGATAGGATTTGAATTCAGGTGTTCCTGAGTCCAAGTCTAGGACTCTATCCACTGCACTACTTAGCTGCCTCTCAGATTTATTACCATACTCTAGATCAGAAGTAATGAAGATCTGACCTAGGAGGGTGAGAGCAGGAATGAAAAAAAATTCAATAACTCTCCAAGAGGTTATTATCAAAAAGACTCAGCAACTAACTGAAGGGAAGGGTAACAAAGAAAGAAGGGACAAATACTGATCAGAGGCTTTTGAGTTTGGGTGACTAGGAGAATCATGGTGCTATCACCACAAATAATGAAATCAGGATGGATCCACTGTAGGGTATCAGTAATGAGTCCCGTTTTAGATAATTCATTCCAGGTGACTGTAGGAAATCCAGATGAATGTCCTAGAAAACAAATGGATATGTGGGACTCAAGGGAGGGATGACCAAGGATGGAGAAAGGTTTGGGCATTATCAGTCAAGGAAGAAGATGAGGTCATGAACAAAGACAATTTAAGATAATGAAAGAGGATAAAGGAGACATCTAAGTTTAAAAGATTATCACATCTAGGGAAAGAGAAGCCACTGAAGGACACAAAAAGAAGTGATGAGAGTAGTTGGAGGAGATGCTAGGAACAAATTATCATGGAATCCAAGGAAGGTAAAAAGACACAAGGGAAATGATTAACAGTGGCAAATACTATAGGCAAAAAGCAAAGGTTATATGTGCTGATAAAAGACCATTGAATTTGACCATAAGGTGGCCTTGGAAAGGACCATTTCAGCAGAGGGGTAGAGACAGAGATCTGACTGCTTGAGACTAATTAAGGATGAGAAAATGGAGGTAACAAGGTAAACTACTACTTCTACCAGGGCAAAATATGAGAGGCAGATGGGCCTTCACAGGTCATCTAGTCTAACCCATCTATACCTGTTATCTAACCCATACCTCTACAATATTCCTGACATTTGGTAATTTGGGTTCTGTTTGAATACATGGAATAAGGACGCTTTCTGAAGTGTCTACCCCACTTATGGACAGGTTTCATCGTTAGATTTTTTTGTTATTACATTAAGCCTAAATTTGCTTCTCTCAACTTCACAGAAAAATCAGAATGTCAAGACTGGAAGGGACCTCAGAGACCATCTACTCCAACTTGTACTTGAATAAAAAATCCCTACATGTACCAATCAGTCCCATCTAGGGCTGTCTTCCATCTCCTCTGTATGTATCTTACATGTACCTGATTATTTATGTGCTATCTACACCACTAAAATGTAAAGTCCTTGAGGGAAGGGGATATCTGTCTTTTCTCTGTATCACAGGCACCTAATAAACACTCATTGATTGACTGATTGATTGATACTAGCAGAATAAGTCTTCAAAATGATGGTCCTTCAAATTCAGGCATCCTATTCTACCAAAGACTTCTCTTCTACAAAATAAACATTCCTGAACCCTTATCTATCATGTTCTCTGATCCTTTCCCCATTGTATTCACTTCTTCTTACACTAATCCCCTCCATGGACCTCACACTCTGGACAAACTGAACTATACAATGCTCCCCAAAATTGCCACAATGTACTGCCTCATGGAGTTTCCTATGCCTAGAATGTGTGCCTCCCTTCTGATATTCACGTGTTGAATTCTGACACATTCTTTAAAAACCCTATCAAATTCTATCTCCTCCAAGAGGCATCCCCGATCTCCCCCAGCGATATGGTCTTTCTCCCTATTTTGACCTCACTTCTCCCTTGGTTTGAATTTCTCTCATGCACTGAGCAAGTTTGATTCCATATTGCCACAAACATAGATGGTGGTCCACTGGGTCAAAGCTGAAGAGGAGGAGATGTGGAAACAGAACAGGGGTGATGAGTAACAGGAGGGTCAAATGGAGTGAAAGAATGAGAGAGATGGAGAAACAAGAGCTTATAGTCCCAGAGGGAAATGTGGAGCTCCATCTTAGAAGAGAGTTTCAAGTCATAAATATTACTAAGCTATTAGATAGCTGAGGTACAATTCAACATTTTAGCTTAATATCATATCAGTAGTTCAACATTTTCAAATAATTCTACATCATTTTCCCATACCTTTCATTGTAGATCAAACGAGTACAGACGGTATACAGAGGTACTCAAGTGCTTTTGAAATTGAAGAAAGGCAAATGTTTATTTCATTTACAGGTGATTTTAAAGATAGGAATCAGAAAAAATGAGGAACTGTCCATTAGTCTTATGGCCAGGCAAGGGTAAAGAATTGTGTCCTGTATTTGTACTGTTCTACAAAAGGGGACTCCAAAGGAGGCTTGCCAATTCAACACAAGGTAGTCAAAAGGATGTGGAAGGAGGAGAAAAATGGAAGGAGAGGAAAACAGCTCAGAATCTTAGTGAATTCAACCAGAAACTCAGCTTTAGTAGCTTATTTTTGTTGCTGTTTTATCAACCAGCAAAATGGTGAATGAAAACATAAGATTTTTCTACATTGATCTAGTTTATGAAATGATATATCAACTTCAAATAAATTTCATTAATTAAAAGGTTATTTGTGCTATAAAGCCTATTGAATAGCAAATCTATATTTATGTATTATCACAGTATAGTAAATTTACATAACTATGAAAACAAAAATTCAATATTGGTGTCAATTTTTCAATATTAAGTCATCTTCTTAAAGTATCTTGTGTATTTTCCAATAAAATGAAGTATTTGTGAAAGTTAATCGTAACTATTCTAAAATTTAATTTTCAACCTTTTGCTTATTTAGATATTTTGTAAATCTCTAATATGTATCTTCTTACTGAATAGATATTTGCATAAATCAAGTAGGAATATATTGTTCTGTGCTTTTTTCTAACAGAAAAGTTGAGACTATTAACACACATACAAAAAAAGAAATTAAAAATAGATTACATCTTTAATGATTATCTGGTCAAAGGATCATAGATCTAGAGTTGGAAATGACTTCAAAGGTCACCAACTCCAATTCTCTTGTTTTACAAAAGAAGAATTAGACCCAAAGAATGACCTGCCCAAGTCACACAGGATCACATCATAAAAAGTGCAATTCTCCTTCCCTCTAAATCTAGAATAATTCTAATTTCTTGCATTTCTAGCAGGGGTGCAGTGAGAGTTCTTTAAATTGTCAAAATGAAGAGTTCTTTAAATTGTCAAATACCAATATTCTATTAATTTTTTTTAAAACTTTAAAAAGTGAAAGTACCACAGCAAGTCATGATCCTTGTTTTTAATAAAGAACTTTCTCCAGGCTTTTCAGATGTTATTTAAATTCCTAATTTCTCCCTCAGCAATGCTTTTCCCTCTAGACAATCATGGACGTCAGATATCAGAGCCTTTTCAAATCATTAGTGAGCTCAGCAGTTGCAAATGTTCGTCCAGAAGTACAAATTTGTTCCATGATCCAGCAGCTGAATTTAGCAGGCCACTGTATGGAGAATTTGAATCAAATCTAAAAGTCCAGGAAAGAGTTTATGCAAGGAGAAAAAGGTACGGTCACGTAGGAAGGAAGGAAGGAAGGAAAAAAGTAAAAAGAAAGGAAGGAAAAAAGGAAGTAGGAGTAAAACAAAGGGAAGAGGAAGGGAAATAGAAAGGGAAGGAGAAAAAGAAAAGGAAAGAAAGGCAACATTCAGCTTATTTATCTGGAAAAAATATATTAACAATGCTTGAGATTTTTAGGTGAGAATTTTTTGGATCTTAAAATTCTTTTAGAAAATATTTATAATTAAATGATACCAATGAGAACCCATAGTTTTTGTTCAAGATGACACAAAAACAAGTTAATAAATTAAAAGTTTATTTGCTTTTCTGAGGAGGGGAGAAAGCTGCTTTCAGACCATGTAGCATGTTGGATTTTTATTTCCGGCCATTAATATAATTATTGATGTCAGTAGAAGAGTTCAAGCCTCAATAATACTCTGTTCTGGAAGGATCTACTTTCATTCTCCCCTCCTGTATAAGAAATATATGACCTAGGTTCTATATGTATTTTTTTCCTACTAACGTTCTCCTTTTCCAATCAACTCCCATTTGTTCCTCCAAGGCTGTATCTATCAATTTCATATTGATAAAAAATGTCTGTAATTATTTTTGGAAGGAAAAAAGGGTCATTTTAAGTAGGACCCATTAAGGAAAAATCCCAATGTTTTTAGAAAAATGCCACCAATGAGCATTGATACTTCTGCCAAGGCATCTTCCTATTTGCCATGCCGAGTTTCTCTACAGATTCCTGCACCAAACATTTATGAAAATATTCTAAGAACAGAGTTAGTGCATAACAAGATAAAGCAAAGTCCTAGCATTTAATTGCATTTTTTATATTATTCTTTATTTCATTTATGTATACCGTAAATTCTGATCCAAATTGTAAGCTTTTAAGATGAATTTTTTTCTGTATTATTCAAATAGTACCAAGCCACTCCAGTATCTTTGCCAAGAAAACCCCAAATGAGATCAGGAAGAGTCAGACACAACTGAATAACCACAAAAACCATACTACTAGGCATACAGTAAGGTTTAAATGCTGGTCAGTTAAGTGGTTTTATTTCTAATGAATTTCTTCTTTTAGGCAGGTTGGTATAGCAGCCTTGGAGTAAGGAAAATGTGAGTTTGAATCTTACTTATGACAATACTAGATTTGAAGTTTCATGTGCAATTATCTTTCTTATTATACTGTTATGGAAATGCTTGTTTTGTTCCATAAATAAAAAAATAACAACCTCTTCCCCCAAAAAAGAAAAAAAAACAGTTAATACTGCTGATCTGCTGAAGTGGAGGGAATTTCCATATGAAGGAGTTATTGACACTTACAAATTCACAGGTCCAGAAGGAAATAATACCAATAAAAGAATACCCTAGAAAAGCATATAAGAAATAACAGCGATTTTGATATATTTTCATACATACAAAAAGGTATGTATTATTATACTAAGGAGGATTTGATGCCCCTACTCCAACTCTGTTAAAACAATGGCCATAAAATAAGAATCAGGTAACAGAAGTAAGGAGGTGTTAATATGTTAAAGCAGTGCAAAGAAATGTTGAATTAAGACGTTCTCTATGACAGAATAAAAAGGGCAGCTGCTCATTGGCTGGAAGAAAAGTGATGACATTTAGAAAGCTAAGCTTGATGATCCTGGAAGCAACTGAGGCAGTTTAGACATTTGAGGAAGAGAGCAACGGAGTAAAACCTCCTGAACCTCTATCATACTACATAGGACAAGCAGGGTATTTTCTCGTGTCTTTCCCCCATCAGTCATAGCCTCTTACCAGCGGAGCTACTCATCCAGTAAAAGAGAGCAGACACAGACAGTCCAAGGCAAGACTTAGCATCTAGGAACATGATTTTTATAAACAGAGAATAAAGCCAAGTAAATTCAAGAAAAAATACTATCAAGCTACCAACTGGGGGATCTAGGGAGATCTTGGGAGATCAACTGAGTGTCCCACCTCCTGGGCACAATGTGAGGACATCATAAGAAGATCACGGTCCTGTAGTGTCAGAAATGTCCTATTTGTTCCCTGGTAGAATTTCCTCACTCCTACTGTACTCAAAATTGTACCTACTCTTCCCATTGATACTGTGTGCACCCCAAAATCATGGGATGGGGGGATTGTGTAGCTTCTTTTCCCCCTTTATCTTCATAAATACTTTTGCTTTGAGCTAATTGTGTCTACTTGCTAACTAATAAAATAAGTTTACTGGTTGATGCTTGTGAGTTCTAGTTTTAGGAATATGGACTCAGAGAGTATCCCTATGATCCTAGAGAAATAGCTAAACTCTAAGGTACCTGCAAGTGGGGAGGTGGGGAGATCTCAGCTCAGAAGATCACAGATCCAAAGTTGGGGGAAAACCTTGGAGATAATCTTTCCAACCCATTTATTTACACAAATGAGCAAACGGAGACCCAGAGAGGTTAAATGACTTGTCCAAGGTCTAAAGGTAGTAAGTAGCAGACCTGGGGTTTGAGTTCAGTACTCTTTCAAATGTAGCATTCTGTATCATACACACATATATACATGCCTATACATATATGTGAATGTACATAGATGTGTAGGATATAGCTGGATGATGATTTGCATTATAATTATCAGGGGCACATACATACATGAATATAGACACAGATATAGATGATACAGATATAAATACAGATATATAGGTATATGTATTGTAAATCTTAAAGTACTAAGTAAGTGCTAACTATTCTCATACTATATACAAAGTGTGCTGTACTTGAATTTATGATAATGTCAAGGATTATTAACATTTGGTTTGTTATGAGAGAGGATGAGCACTGGTCCATTGGATCAAATGACCATATTGACAGGACCATATTAACTGGGAGAGGGTAAGGCAGGAGACAATCTGAAATTAGATAGTATTAGTGTCAGCATTAACCAAAAGAGAATAAAAGACTAAAAAATAAAATAAAATAAAATAAAAATTGAGGTCCATTATATGGGAAAAGTCCTACTCTTAAAAATCTAATCCTTACATTTAGTAAAATAAAAACTAATTTATAGAATCTTTATCTAATACTGTCTGATTAGCTTTGAGTTTAATCACATTATATGCTAGACTAAATTTTTTATTTCAATACACTTTTAAAATTTTAAAACAAAATGTTAAAGTTTTAAGTTTTAATTTTTTAATTTAAAAATTTTAAAACAAAATTAAAATGACTGAATTCTTGAGATCCTAAAAAAACAAAAGTCCTATGGACATTTGCATGATATTCTTCTTGTGGTACTGAATAATTTAACTTCATACACTTAAAAGGATACAAAAACTGTACAACAGGCTCAAAAAGACAGCATGCTTATTAATTAAACAGACAGTAAACCTGGGAATATTATCTAATAAGATAGTAGTTAATAATCAGGTTTTCTATAGGCTAAAATCATACATAAGATCTAACAAAAAATGTAGTAAGATAAATATAAAGTCCTACATTTTGATTCAAAGAATCATGATTTGAAGACTTATGAAATGTACCAGATATGGCTGGACAATGGTTTATGTGAAAATGATCTCAGAGTTTTAGTAGAACAAAAACAAGGAATCAATTTTGTAATGTGGTAACCCAAAAAGCCAATACTCTCTTAGGCTACGTTAACAAAGACAAAGTGACCGGAACGAGACACATGATAGCTCTACCATCTTCGGTCCTTGTCAGACCACATGTAGAGTAAAATGCTTAATTCTGGGTTAGGAAGAACACTGTACACAGGAAAGAAAGATAAGAGGAGGCAAAGCCAAAGGAGAATCACCAGGAAGGTGGGGTAACAGGAAATAGCGCCTCATTAAGATCAATTGAAGGAACAGTCATTTAGTCAGAAGAAGGGAAGACAAGGTGTTTGAAAGACTGCCATATGAAAATGGGATTAGAGTTGCTCTGCTTGACCCCAGAAGGTAAAACTATGAACAACTAAGAAAAGTTGGAGAGAGAAGGGTAGGTGGTGCAGGATACCACACTTGGCCAAAAGACAGGAAAACCTAAGTTCAAATCCAGCCTCAGGCACTTACTACCTGTGTGAAGCTGGGCAAATCACTTAACCTCTGTTGGCCTTAGCTCCCTCATCCGTAAAATGGGAATAACATCACTTAGCTCCCAATTGTTGTGAGGAAGAAATGAAACAGCAATTGCAAAGTGTTTAGCACAGTACCTGGCACATAGTAACCATCATATAAATATTAGCAAGGGGAAGCCAGGTGGTATAGTGGATAGAGAGGTGGACTGGAGTCGGGAAGATGAGTGTCCTTGAGTTCAAATTTGACCTCAGACACCCAGTAGCTGTGTGACCCTGGGCAAGTCATTTAACCCTGTATGCCTTAGTTTCTTCATCTGGAAAATGAGGGGGAGAAGAAAATGGCATACTACTCCAGTATCTTTGCCAAGGAAACCCCAAATTGTGCATAAAGAATCAGACATGACTGTAAAACTAAACAAAAAAAATTAGCTACAATTACTGAAGAGGTCCTTCACAATAAGAGCGGTCCAAGAGGGGTGTATACTGATGCCTTGGAACATTGTACTTCTCCCTAACTAAAGATCTTCAGACGGAAACCGGATGACAGCTTGTCAAGGATGTTTATAGAGAAGAGTCCCATTCAGGTGCAGATTTGTCTATATGATCTCTGAGGTTCTTTCCAACACCTAGAGTCTAATTAAAAATATAATAAAGCCAATCCAATACCTAACCATCATACAACAGGAAAAGCAGATGCTTCAATGTAGCACAGTCGCAATCCATGTAACACTTCATTTACTTCCTTTTGCCTATCTATACCATAAATACATGAGTACAACGGCACTAGCAAACAAGGCTAAGAATTTATACTAAATCTTTATACTTTGAACCATGCAAATAAGACTCACAGATGCATTCTTAGGGGCATTACATGCGTTTCTCTATCCTATCCCAAAGAAGAGAGGTGGAGTATAGCATATTATTGCAAGTAATATTGTAACAGATATTCTTCGCCTTTTATTAAAGCTCAAATACAACATTTCATTAAAGCATAAGGATGACTCAGGTATTCCATTAACAAAGAGAAAGGTCTGACCAAGTCAGAAAGACTTCAAATATCAGCCCAGTAAAAAGACATTCTGTAAAACCGGGACTAGCTTTACTAAGTTTGGCAAGGTTGGCTGCCAAAAAAATATCACGAAAGTTTTTCAGCCATAGCAGTTCACAAAGACTGTCTCCTGAGGCAAAGAGTTGCTGTGATCTGAGTCAGCGGGGGAAGTATTCATAATGACAAAAATCACATCCATAAAATGGCATGATGCTCACCTGCAATTCTGTATGACTTGGTTTCTCTGGTGAGAATTCCCTTTCCAGAATACCCAGTTTGCACCTACCCTGTCATTCTATGAGGTCCTGGAGAGTGGAGCCAAGCGGTACAGAAGCCTTTCTCTACTATCACTGCCCAGCTCCTGCTTACATCCTACCAACTTCTCCCCTCCCAACATTCATGGGCCTAGTTCCTCCAGGCTCTTGACTTCAAATTGGACATGGCCACTCACATCTTTGATAAGCAGGGTACCACTCACCACTATTCTTCCAGTAAGCCATCAGGCCTTATGTACTATTGAGTCTCACCATCTGCCCTCCAGATCTCCAGGCATGGCTGTTTATCTTGCTAAGTCATCCTACAGACAATGGACTTTCCCAGGCACCTTGTAGCAGAATTCTCCTGTATCACCGTCTCCCATGATTATAATGTGAGATCTTTGAGAGAATAGATTGTCTTGCTTTTCTAATTGTATTCCTAGGGCTTAACACAATTCTTGGCACATAATAAGCTCCTTATACATACTTTTCTATTTCATTCTTTTTCAAGAAATAGGCAGAATTACTTCCCCTCCCCCATCCCAGAAAATAAAGTGATCAGACTTCTGTATCTCAGCAAAATCACTACAAGTTCTTTTAAAGTCAGGACTCTTGGACCTATAGCTTTAAAGTTTAATTCATGGAAGATTTGGAGTGAGAATGTGGGGTAAGAGAAGGGAGAGAGAAACCATGGTTTTGAGCCAGGAATCACAATTCTTTAATATATTGTTTGCTATCATTGATTATAAACACAGAAAGCAAAGCCTAATTAAGGTGTCAAACTATGACTTCAAATGGATCACTTTTCTTAGTCTTCTAGATAAACTTTTCATGGGGCTGTTATTAATATTCCAGTTCAGCAAAGGCATCATTACAGTGAGCAGTATTGTGATATCAAGCTTACGGCTGCATAAAGCTCCTGGGACAGAGCTTCAGAGGCACTCATTTATTCTTCATCATTGGGATACTCGGGCCTCAGAAATCTTACTTGCCTAGTATTGAAATTTTAAAAATAAATATACAGATCTTGGAAGGGATAACCAATGACAAAATCCAGTTTAAAACATCTAACCAGAAAACATATGAAGACCTATTGTGTGTATAGTACAAGTGAACATATAAAGATTTGGCTTTACCCCTATAAGCCCATATATCAGGAGGCTGAGATATATATATACTTTCACCTCAGGAGTTCTGAACCATAGTGGGCTAAGGTGATGGGGTCCACACCAATTTTGTGAGGGGAAAAGGGGAAAAAGTGACTAAGGAGAGCCAAAGCAGCTTAAATTGGAGTTAGAAAAAGTCAAAGCTCAAACGTTTTGATCTGGGTAGGAAAGATAAAAGGGGAGAAGAAGGAAGGAGAGGAAGGACAGGGGAAGTGAGAACGAGAAAGGAGGCAAAGGGAAGAGGGAAGGGGAGAAGAGATGAGGGAAGGAGAGTAAAGGGAGAGGAGGGGAGAAGGGAAAGGACAAAAGAAAAGAAGGGAGAGGAGATGGAAGAGGAGAAGGGAGAGAAGCAGAGAGGGGAAAAGAAGGGAGGAGAGGAAAGGAGAGGAGAGGAAAGTCCAAGGTCTTCTCCTAAAGGAGCTAACAATCTATTTAAAAGGTAGGCTAAAGTCCCATTAAATAGTGAGCAAATAATACCCCAAAAAAGCATACCAATTGAACTTCTGTCAAACACAGGCCTTATGAACTACCTGATTTCAGAGGCAAGAAAGTTCAAGTTGTTAAGGGACCCAAAGCGCAATTAGAAAAGGCCAAGAAACTGTGTTACCCTCACCTAGTTATTCTCTGATGTATTTTGCTGAGCTGATGAAATGCAGCCCTCAGTTCTACAACAGCTGTTATTGTTAGCTCTTTAAGCTTTTATAGGTTATATCATATTATTTCCTGAAGGGCTTTTAACTGGTACAAGTTTCTGGTGTATACACTGCTCTGCTGTCAAGATGTCTCTATTGCAAAGCTAATCTTCTATAGAGCATAAATAACTGCATAGGCGACTGCCAGTACCACGTGATTTGAAGGACATGGAAAGGTCCCCTTGACCTAAAATATCTTTCCCCACATACATCCCCTGAAATTCCCATATTCCCTACTACTTTGTTATAAAATATTGAAGGGTCATTACTATAAAACAAGAGTTATTTGGAAAATACAATATTAATATCTGTCAATTAATATCTATCAATATCTAGCCCAGAATCCATGGATCAGATTAGTTAGGCAGTCTGCAAGGCCCTGGACAATACACTCAGGACCGTTTTGAGACCAGAAGGACAACATGAATGGTAGGCTGGCAGAGTAAGTAAGGAGTATTGATTAAATATATACTCTGTGCTAGATACTGTGCTAAAGCGCTGGACCTAGAGAAAGGCCTCCAGTAAATTAGATAGATTCTCCATAAAGAATATACGTAAGGACTCAAAAAAGATTTAAAACATTACAGGATGAGGAAGAACGGATGAGTAGCAATCTACACTGCTGTTGTTGAGTTGTTTCAGTCCTGTCCAACTCTTTATGATCCCATCTGGCTTTTTCTTGGCAAAGATGCTGGAGAGGTTTGCCATTTCCTTCTCTAGATCATTTTACAGATGAGGAACTGAAGCAAACAGGGTTAAGTGACTTTCCTAGGCTCACACAGTTAATAAGTGTTTATGGCCACATTTGAACTCCAGAGTCAGCACTCATCTGCTGCACCACCAAGTTGTCCTATAGCAATCTATAGATCTACCTGATAAAGTGCCAACCTTGAAGAGATCAATGATTCCTTGAAGTATCAGTATAAAAGCTACATAAAAATAAAAGTACAAATAATTTTTAACAACAAAGAAAGTTAGGAATCTTATAATTCAACAACTAGTTCAATTAATGAGCATTTACTAAGGGTCCACTGTTTTAGGCCCTCTGCTAGACAATAGAGAGATAGATGCATTAAGAGTATTATTAATTACCATGTCAATTAACAAGAGAGCTCCAGTTTATAGAATACCAGGCCACATTCTGTTTGATGAGTTCATTCCTTAAAAGTAGGAGTTAGTATTTGGGCTTGCAGAAACTTGGGAGGCCAGCATTGGGGAGCGCTGTCTGAGGCAGTAGGATTAAGGACCGAATACTCTATTTACTGTACTATAATACAGGACACAGATAAATTCAGCATAGACTAAAATTCAGCATCAACTTAAGGACCTTAGAAACCCTTATTCCATCCCTCTGTTTTTAATGAGAAGGAAACTGAGTCCCAAGATACTCAAAGGACTTTTTCAAGTTCATACACTAAGGTAGCAGCAGAGCCAGCTCCCATGCTTCCTGACTCTTTTCCATTGAAGAACTGATACCTGGCCTCCAGTTCACTTCTCAGACACCTTTCCCTAACTTTTCATCTGTTAAGGGACAGATCCCTGGTTCCCCCAAATTACTCTACTTCTTGGATCAGGTGTTACAGAATTAAATTACATGAAAACAGCAGAGAAGTAGTTAGAATGTGAATACAAAACCCAAGGGGTAGGAAATAGAAGACCAAGTTTACCTGACCAGGAATCAGAAGCCAAAGTCAGGGCTAGAAGTTAAAAAGGTAAAACAGTGGTGCAGTCAGCATGCCAAAACAACTCCACACAAAGCTGGTATGGAAACATAAGGATCTCAGTCTCTGGGTTCTTTTGAAACCCTAGCCAGTGGTGACTCAAGCCCATGGCCAGGGTAAGCCTGGATAAGAAGTGTGAAGTAAGGAGACCACAGACTCATCAAAGAAAGATCTTGTAAGAACCTCAATAGACTCTATCACAAAGCTAGGTCTGAGAGTCAAGCAGAACCTAATAACAGTAAAGAGTTCAAGGTTGATGGCATCAATTGGCCAATCAATTTCTGACACCTTTCATCAAAAAGATTGTGAAGAAAACCTTGAAAATCGAGGCAGAATTTCACGCACATCATTGTTAGGGCCAAAGGAAAGAAAAACAGAGAGAAAATGTTTTTTTCAAATATATTCCAGTAGACACTTTGGCTAGAAACCAAGGCAATCAATTTACATATTTGAATTCTAACAGCAAATATGTAATCAACAGTTTTGAATACAGAGCAATGAATTCAGCCAGAAGTCAATTAACAAACAATTCTAAAGAGAAGAAAAAACACTGGCACCCAAATTCCCATACTGAGACAAGTGCTGAGAATTGACTATAATAAAGTTATGGCTTCATTTACCATAAACATCTAGTAAAGAAGTCAACTTACAGAATCCTTCCTCAAAAGAATTCTTTAACTACAGTAATTTGCCAAAACTAAGAAGGAGGGGAGGGGTCTTCGGCAATGAGAAGGATGATTAAAGACTACTCTCCTGAAGCCACGTAACTTGACTATATTACATGGGAGGACTTGTATGTTCTTTTATTATGCTCCTACCCTACCCCAGGTCCCCCAAAAGATTTTCCAGACCACTGGGTCATTCCATCTGACTTGTAACTGAAATCTCTCATAAGTGTTTCCTTCCCACTACAATGTGAGTTCTTTGAGAGCAGAGATTGTTTTGCTTTCCTATTTGAATCCCCATACAGTGATTTTACACACGGCATGTACTCAATAAATGCTCTTTCATTCATGCATTTATTCTTCCAGGGGAGGGAGATTAATAAATGTTTATCAATGTCTTTTGTTTTTTCTCCACCAATAAAATTTATCTGGTTCCCTCCTCTTTCCCATAGAGCAAATAATATACCCCATATAGCAAATAATATTCTCTAAAGAGGTATTACATTACAATAGATGTCCCATAAAACAAATCATTTTCTCTAAGACAAAAAGAAAAAGAAAAAATCAGCAAAGCAGATCAACATATCAAAAAAAAGTCTGATACATGCAGTGTACCACATTCAGAGCTGTCACTGATAAGAAGAGAACCTGCATATGCATCCAAATATTTTTAGCAATACTTTTTATAATAGCAATAATGGTAAAGAAAGTAGATGTCTATCATTGTAGAATATTTTTTAAAAATGTGGTACATGAATGGAATGGAATATCATAATTCTGTTAGAACTGATGTAAAAGTGAAGCATGGAAAGATCATTCATTCAATCTTAAAGGTTATGGCAGCCAATAGGAAGCTCTAGGAGGTCCTACCCAGCTGGACAGGTTTCACACATGGGTCTAGCAAAAGACTGTATTTTTGTTATCCAAGAAAAACTTGTCCAACTTTGCAGAGGCTCATCCCCTAACTGACAAGTCATGAAGAGCATCTGCTAAAGTATGAGGATTTATGATCTGCATAGGTGGAAGGAAAAGCCACATCCATGAGACTGCAGATACTTGAAGAGATTCCATACTCAAGGATTATCTTTGAGTGATTTGTTACAAAACAAACAACTTCCCTTTTCTAAAGTGATCAACCATTATCTATGGATGTGATAGTTGTGAGAAGGTCAAAATCATCATGAACCAAGGGTAGAGATACAACTATCCAAGACACCAGTCTTTCATGAGTGTGAAATATGACAAGGGGAAGCTAGGTGTTGCAGTGGATAGAGTGGCAGGCCTGGAGTCAAGAAGACCTGAGTTCAAATCTAGCCTCAGACACTTACTAGCTGTGTAATCCTAAGTCAAGTCACTTAATACTGCTTGCCTCAGTTTTCTCAGCTGCGAGATGAACTGGAGGAGGATATGGCAAACCTTCCAATATCTTTGCCAAGAAAATCCCAAGTGGGGTCACAAAGAGTCAGACATGACTGAAATGACACAACAATAAATATGATAGAGGATACTTTGATCTAGTGACACTACTTCTAAGTCTACATCCCCAAAAAGGCCCATATGTACAAAAGGAAAGAGGAAAAGGACACGTGTACAAAAATGTCTATAGCAACTCTTTTCATGGTGTCAAAGAACTGGAAACTTAGACTCTGTCCATCAACTGGAGAACAGCTGAACAAATTATGATATGTAAGTGGAATGCAATATTATTGTGCTATAAGAAACAATGAAAAAGATTATTCCAGATAGGCCTGGGAAGATTTGTATAAACTGATCCAGAATAAAGTCAGCAGAACCGGGGGAGCAATTTATACTGTGACATTAACATTTCAAAAATAAACAATTTTGAAAGATTTAAGAACTCTGATCAATGCAATGATATCAGCTAGGATTTCAAAGAACTCATCATGAAGAATGCTACCTGCCTTCTAGAGAGGTGATGGGCTAACTATACAGAATGAAATAGATTTTTGGACATGACCAATGTAGGAATTTGTTTTTCCTGACTCTGTCAGTTTGTTACAAATGTTTTGTTTTTATTTTTTTCAGTGGAGAGAAGGATGTGAAAAGAGTAAAAACTGCTTGAAAAATGGAAAAAAATTAAAAACCAATAAATGCCACAGTGACTCTAGAGCTCAACAAAAGATCAAAGATTAAAGAACCTTTACATTTTGGGAACTCAATCAATATTTTACATTTTTAAGAGAAGGGAAGTGATATAGCATGGTCTTGATTATCTATTGGAAGAGTCAAATTCATCATTTCTGTTTGGTTTTAGAATTTCTTATAGTTAAATTTGTATATCACTGATCTTCTTCAAATAAGAAATGTTTGAAATCTGTGTTGAAAATACCTAGCATACTGGAAATTTGTCTAGTTTTCCCATCTGAAAATCTGCTCTACTCCTTCTTTGAAACCAAATATACAGACAACTCTATCTCAGCTGTCTCTTAGCATCAGCCCAAAACGACTGTCCTCATTCAAACCTTCTTGGAGCAAGAATGATGGTTAAATGATTGTGTTTCAAAATCTATCCCTGCTACATACAAAATGAGAATGAATAATGTGATATATCAACAGAGTAAGTAATTATTTTGAGTAAATATTGTCAGTAGAAGAGGATGTTTATCTTCCTCCCCAACAAAGTAATTAAACAGACCAATGTAGGTACTGTCAATAAATTTGAAATCAAGATTTGTAGAGGATAATCCAATAATCGCACACAGTGTTTAATTAGGGAAATCTCACAGGATCTCTGAAGCGGTATTTTGCTTTCTTTAAAACCATTAGCCCTGTCAAAAACATTTATTAGCCTGACACAAATGCATTCATGGTATCATAGGGTATAGAGTCAGAAGGGCCTTTAAAAGACCTTTATCCCACAACCCCTAATTTTAAAACTGAGGAAACTGAGGCCCAAAGAGGTGTGTCACTTATTTAAGATCACTGATAATCAGTGACAAAACTGAGATTCAAATTCACATCTTCAGATTCCAGATGCATTATTAATTGTTCTGAGAGATCCATGAGATGCGTCATATGGCCAGGGACCCTCTTCTTTAGGAACTTGCAATGTAAAAAGAAAGCACAGTCAAATCTAGTGGATAGTCAAGTCAACAATCATTTAAGCTCTTACTGTATGCCAAGAACTATGCTAATGACTGGAGGTGCAAATCAAGGCACAAACATTCCCTGCCCTCTCAGAGTTTATATTCTAATGAGGAAGACTTCAAGCTGCATGTTCTATTCCTTGGTCACTAACACTGTTTGGTTTCCGAAGGGTACCAATGACCTGAAGATGTTGAGGTCAGAACACAGGATGTTTGGCTGTGGCAGATTAGTCCAATATGAGTTTGAAAGGCACCTGGAATAGAGATGTCTCGGGATTTGCCCATCTCATGTGCTACTGTGAATCTGCTTTGTTCTTAGAGTACAGCGTCTTCTTTGATGCCTTTCTGCCATAGTAGGCAGGGACTATTAAAACAACTTCATTTTGCAAGTCTTCCACTCACCACCAAACGTCTCATTTCTGAAAGGAGTGTTCATTCAAAGGCTTGGGTTCATTGTATAAAAAATTATGTCTGTATTAAGTGTTTATATTAAAATTTATATTCTGGTACTGGTTTTAAAAAGGAGAGGTCAGATCAGGGGAAGATATTAGGCTCACAACATATAGAAGGAAACAAACACAATAGGTTACTGTCTAGTTAACCTAAAGATGCCTTTTACTGAAGAAAAAAAAAATCACTATTAGACAAAAAAAACATATCTCTAAGAAAACCAGATAGTATACAGGTAGAAATTAAGTCTATACCAGCACCTCAGAGCATATATCACGATAAGCTCCAAAAGAACGTCTTAGACATAAAAAGTCACATCATAAATAAATTAGCGCAGCAGAGAAAAAATTATCTTTCAGATCTATGGAGAGGTGAAGATTTCATGATTAAACAAGTGGTTGAGAGGATCCACACAAAATGAAAGATGTGATTTTAATTTCATAAAATGCAAAAGTTTTTGAACAAATCTAACATAGTAAAAAAATAGAAAGAAGACAGGTAACCGGGTAGCAAATCTTTGCAAAAAGCATCCCTGATAAAGTTCTGGTTTCCAAGATATATATGGAATGGATTCACATTCATAAAGCTGAGATCAATTCCCCAGGAGATAAATCGTCAAAGTATATTTGAAAAGTTTTCATAGGAAGAAACCCATATTATCAATAATCATATTTTTTAAAAACTGCTCTAAATTCTCCAGTAATTAGAAATATGCAAATGAAAGTGATTTTTAAAAAACTAGTTTAGTCTCACCCATTTCAGACTGGTACAGATGACAAAAGAGGAAACTGACAAATGCTGGTAGGAATGTGAGAAAACAAACATACTTGTTCTCTGTTGGTAGAACTGTGAACTGACCCAGCCATTCTGGAAAGCACTTTGGAATTATGCCCAGAAACTGTGCATATCCTTTGACCCAGCTATACCACGACTAGGCCAGTACTAAAAAGAAATCAAAGGAAAAGGAAAAGGATCTATATCACAAAAATATTTATAGCAGCTCTTTTCACAGTAGCCAAAAATTGGCAACTAAGGGTGTACCCTCCTGGAATGGCTAAACAAATTATATGTATATGAATCTAATGGAATTTTACTATGCCTTAAGAAATGATAAAATAGACAATTTCAGGGGAAAAGGGGAAGAACTTTATGAACTGATGCAGAGTGAATTGAGCTGATCTAAGAGTACAATTTTTACAATGATAAAAACATTATAGAGTAAAACAACTCAGAAAGACTTTACAACTCCAAGCAATGCAATGATAAACCAATAGTACAAAAGAATGAAGATATATGTCATTCAACTCCTAACAGAGAGGTGATCAACTTAAGATGAAGAAAAAGACATACATTTTTGGACATGGCTAAAGTGGAAATTTATTTTGCCAGATTGGTAGACATACATAGAGGGATTTGTTTGGGGGAGTTTGTTCATTAGTTTTGAATTTACTCAATGGGAAAGCAGAGAGGATAGGTGGAGGTACAGAATAACAAAGGGCAGCTAGGTGGTGCTAGACTTGGAGTCAGGAAGATGAGTCTTCCTAAGTTCAAATGTGGCCTCAGACACTTACTACCTTTGTGGCCCTTAACCCTGTTTGCCATCTGTGAAATGATCTGGAGAAAGAAAAATCAAACCACTCCAGTATCTTTGCCCAAAAAAGTCCAAATGGGGTCATGAAGAGTCAGATACAATTGAAAAACAACTGAGCAAAATAATAAAAAATAATTTCAAAAATTGCTCTTTTGAAGTGCCAGATATCTCTGTTCACATTGAGAAAAACCAGGGAAAAAAATAAAATGCAAACAAAGGTCAAGAATACAAAGAGATAGAAATATGTACCTTTACATGTGCTATGATTTAAATTTACTAAATAGATATTGAATGGTTAATTGCAATTGTCACAACTGCAATTGTACATGTATATATGCATATATATATGCATATAGGTATATATTTATGTATGTAATTCAACTGTCCCAGACAAGTAAACATGTATATTTGTTGTTGTTCTTATCCTTGTTCAATTGTGTCTGACTCTCTATAACCGTTTGCAGGTTTTCTTGGCAAAGATTTGCCAGGTGGTTTGCCATTTCCTTCTGCAGCTCTGGATTCTAATTATCTACATCAGAGGTGTCAAACCAGCTGGCTATAATGCTACCCTTGACACTCCAAGGGCTACAGGAACCAAATTAAATGTAATTGAGAAAAATTTAACAAAATAAATAAAAATACAATGGAACATAGATAATGTTATTATTTGGTTTTCTAATTCAACATAAGACTGGACAGGTATCCATAAGAATGTTTAGTGGCCCCATTTGTATATGAGTTTGATATCGCTGATATAGGTAATTTATCTGAACTATCAGGATCATTGCAGGAATGTAATTCCTACACACATTCTTCTTTTAAGGGAGAAGGGAGCCCAATGACTATGGTAAAGGTGACTGATGCAAAGTTCAAGGTTTTTCAGTTCATATAAACAGTATATTATACTGCTCTCTAAAAAAATCTACTCATAATAAGCATGTATTTCTGAGTTATGCCACACCATTTCCCAAACCCATATCTCTGACACTAGAGTTCTTCCTCTTCCAGTTCACTATAATTTTTCAAATTCTCATAAGTTAAGTAAATTTTAAAGACATTTTTGAAAGACCAAAATGTGTCAACATTTAATCGAAAAACAAGGGAAATTGGGGGGGGAATCCACCCATCTGAAAAGGTCCTAAAAATCTGCTTAGTATTTTTGTGAGAAACATTGCAACCTGAACAAGCTGCTTCAACTTCCCTTTCCAGGCTTATTACAAGTTACTCCTCTGAATTTATATTATAAATCCAGCAATGGGCCTGGCTTCTTGTTTTTCCTTCATCCTTCTCCTTTGATTCAATGTAAGCTCCTTTGGGGCAGTTGTAGTTTAATTTTTGTTTTTTGTATACCCCATCAATCATAAGCACTTAATAAATGCTGATTAATTAAAATTTTAAAAAATCTTTATTCAAAGATCATATTAAGTATCAACTCTTTACATAAGGCTTTTCTTGATCCCACTGACTACTTACGCCTCTTATTTCTTTCCCCATAAAAAAATTATCTTACATTTTCTTTGTATATATTTTACATTTACTTTAGGCTGTTCACCATCACTCCTTCAATAAAATGCAGTTGCCTTGAGGCCAGGTACTATTTCAGTTTTGTCTTTGTATCCCCAGTACCTGGCTCATAGTAGATACTTAACTGCATCAAGGAATTGAATTCAAACACTAAATAATTGATTGATTCTCTGAGAAGTCAATTTCTTCCTCGAAAGGGACAAAGTTCACCTGATGACTTAATAGAGAAACCATGGTCAAAGGGAAAAAAACTGTCTGATAGGACCACAAGCAATACATTCAACATTTATTAATATTTCTAACTCAGGAAGCCTACCTTTCCAAATTCAGAATCCTGACAGAAGAATTGCCTAAGACAGAAAACACGAACTGGAGATCTTTGGGGATGCTAGGCCCTTCCCCCATATATCAATCACGGACCTTCTTTCGCTGGCTTCATTCATACTGGAGGCTGGCCTTTTAGTCAAATACAGTTATAACATTATGTATGAATTACAGTCATAGGCAAAGCCCATAAATTAGAGCTGAATTCAAGCAGTTTTTGAGGCTCTCTTCAATCAATACATAATTGGGATACTTCTCTCAGTATCAACAAAACTCAATAAGCAATAGCTTTAGTAGCACTATGAAAGCATTTATGAGGAGTAATGCTATTCTGATTTGTCCCAGCCTTGACCTAGAAGGAGTAAGGAAGTAAAATGAGAAAGTCCCTCGGCAATCAGTGCTTTCTCTCAATAAATTCTACCTACTGAATTCTTGTCACCACCAATATAAGATTGTCCAAGAGATTTTTCTGTTAATCTCTTGCAATGAGATCAACCAATAAACCTTTGTTAAATATCTAGAATGGGAAATGATAAGATCAGTGAAAAATGAAAGGAAGAGAAGGAGGAGGGCCCACCCAAGCCAGAGCCCAGGATTAACCTACAGTTAAGGGATAGACCACGGATGATGATCCAACAAAGGAGCATGAGAAGTCAAAAAGTTAGGAGGAGAACCAAGAAAGATGAGGATCACAGAAACCCAGACTATCCAATAAGAGACAGCAGGCAGGCAACAAAGTCAAAGCTTCAGAGAAGTCAAGAAGGATGAAATCACTGGTAATTTGGAGACAGTTATTTAGCTAAGTGGTAAAGTCAAAAGCTAGATTAAAAAGGGTTGAGAAGTGATTAAAAGGAGAGGAAGTTTTTTTCTAGGAATCTGGCTGTGAAAGGAAGAACAGATACAGGTAGAGTCAAGTGAGGTTAATTTAAGGACTCACACAAGCCATTCACAAGCACAATGACAATTCACATTCACTCAATCATACGCTCAGTTCATTCACTCAACTTGCCTAGATGTGGATACTTCTGCAGTAGGTAGCAAAGAAGGAGCCTATATAGACAGAGAGAGATTGGAGATTGGGGAGGGGGTGGAAATTTCAGAGCAAAGATGATGATTTGTAATGCTATATGCAAACAAAATCCAATTATGGGTATGGGACCAAAGGTACTATGAAGTTTTTGTGCCCCCTCTCTAAAGCTTTATGAATCTCTCTACCCAGCAAGTGACATCCTACTGAGGGTTGGGGAACCTGTGACCTTGAAGCCATATGTGGTCCTTTAGGTCCTCAAGTGGGGCTCTTTGACTGAATCCAAACTTTACAGAACAAATTCCCTTAATAAAAGGTATAGATTATCCCATTTCTCTTTGACTCTGGTCTATCTACCTTCACTCGAGAATCTTTTTAAAATACCATTTTTAAAACTATTGACTTACATATACTTATCACCATTCCTTAAACTGCTCCCTTCACTTCTCGTAGTGGATAGTGGTCAGTTATCTTAGAAGATAATGGAGGACAAATTCACAACTAAGAATGTGTCTGTGGCAAGCCACATGAACTGAATCCTAAGCAAGTGCTTCCTAAGTTGAGTAGATGAAGGCACAATACTACACTGTTGGAAGGGAAGACAAATCCCAAGACACTGACACAAGGTCATTTGTTGGGAAGCCAAGTAGGTTGGGGAGAAGACCTGTTGGAGGAGCTCACCCCAGGCCCCAACCTGGTAGTTTCCTATTTTACCAAAGTAGTCTTGCTAACTAAAGCTCTAGTTACTTCTAGCATTATTTAGGTTCTGAGAGCAACCAACAAGGTACTCTTAACTTTTGCTGAAAGACAGTATTGGCCTTAGATTCAGGACAACATAGTTTCAAATGTCATCTCGGACATTTATTATAGAACTCAGGATAAATCACAACTTCTCTAAGAAATCTCCATTACTTTATCTGTAAAATAGAGGCAATAATACTTGTATTCCCTTTTCACAGAGTTGTTGTGAAGTTGGCTTTGTTATACTTGCAGCTTGGGGTAAATATGTTCCTCCGTTACAAAAACACTTTTTGACTCAATTAAAGTCTCTTACAAGTTGTGAGATCAACACCGTATATACCAACAATGGTCCCAATAAAAAGGGCATAAAAATGGCCACTATCATATAAGCTCTCATTTAAATATATTAAATAGATATCAGGTAGCTAATTGGAATTGCCCCCAAAATATTGTATTATTATTAACTAATATATTAATTATTATGTAATATTAACTATCCCCACACAAGTAGAACATGTATATTCACTGTCTTTCTTGTTGTTCAGTTGGTTCCCACTCTTAGTGACCCCATTTTGGGGCTTTCTTGGCAAAGATACTGGAGTGGTTTGCACTTCCTTCTCCAGCTCATTTTACAGTTGAGGAACTGAGACAAACGGGATTAACTGACTTGCCCAAGGTCACACAGCTAGTAAGTGCCTGAGGACAGATTTTTAACTCATGAAGATGATTCTTCTCCATTCCAAGTTCACTGCTTTATCCACTGTGCCACCTACCTCCCCAAATATGTGTATTAGGGCTCTTCAAAATGTAAATACTCAAAAATATCCACACTTTTATCAGACAAAATAAAAGCATGAATACCATACTTATCCAATTTTCAGATGTCACAAAGCTGAGAGGGATAGATAGCACATTGAGTAATATTATTAGAATCCAAGAAGATTTTGATAGGCAAGAACACTGGTTGGATTTGGGAAGATAAAATTTAATATGGATAAACCTAATGTCATACATTTGGTTTGAAAACATCAACTTCACGAAAAGGGGATGGGGAGGCATTACTAGACATCAACTCAAATGAAAAAGAGACATGAATATTAGCTGAATATAAGCTAAATATGAATTTATAGTATGACATGGTAGTCCCCCTCCTCCCTCAAAAAAACTAATACCATCCTTGGCTGTATTAAGAAAAATAAAGTATCCAACGAAAGAGAGGTAATTGTCCTTTGTTGTTGTTTGGTTGTGATGCCATGGGCCACAGTATGCCAGGCCCTTCTCTCTTCCACTAGCTTTTGAAATCTGTCCAAATTCTTGTTCATTGTTGTCATGATACTAACTATCCATCTCATCTCTGCCATCCCCCTTTCCTGTGCTTTCAATCTTTCCTAATATCAGGGTCTTTTCTATCTTCTCATTATGTGGCCAAACTATTTAAGCTTTAGCTTCGGTATCTGACCTTCTAGGGAATAGCTTGAGGTCATGGTCCTCTTCAAAAACAAAGGATGAACACAATCTGTGAGTAGACTGAGCTATATAAATGAGTAACTCCTTCCCTTCCCTTCCCTTTCCTTCCTTCTTATCTCCCCTAAAACCTTTGACTCCACGCTCTGAAGCCCATGGATTGAACAGTGAAGTGTCCCTTGGCAACCTGGTTTTGAACACTCCTGGTTTATGGTGAATGTCAATAGTAACAGTTTCTTTTCCAAACAACAATCCCTGAGGCTCCTTCCCCTCCCAGCATGATTTATCTACTTATTTTCTCTTTTCTATTAAAGGGGCCATCCCCCAGACTACCTTTTAAAGAGGCCTAGTCACTGAATGGGCATTATCTCATTTTAAGTGAGTACCTGAAAAGGCCTTAGCCTAAAAGGTCAAGGTCTTTCATTGCATCTTGGGCCATCTCCAGTCATCCTGATGAATATCTGGTCACTGGATTCAGATGGCTCTGGAGGAGAAGTGAGGCTAGTGACATGCATGGCCCTCCCTCCCTCAAAGCGAAGTCAAGTGCAAGTCATATCATCACTTCTCTGACATCAGGTTCCTCTTTGAGAACAAAGGACAAACATGAATATAGATTGAATTAATCTCTCTAAGTATAGACTGATTTTATCTCCTTGTTGTCCAAAGAACTCTCAAATGTCTTCTCCAGCACCACAATTCAAATATTCTGTGGAGCTCAGCTTCCTTTATAGTATAGTTTCCACAGCCATACATTGCTACTGGAAAAACCATAGCTTTGACTATACGGACCTTCGTTGGCAAGACGAGGTCTTTGCCACCGCTTTCCTTCCAAGGAGCAAGCTTCCTCGGTTGTAGGCACCATCCTACCTAGTCACACTACATCAAGAGGGACATTTCAAGAAAGAAAGGGATAAAAAAGAGAATATACAGAGGGCAGTGAATCAAACTCCATATCATGGTATAACCCCATCATTTGGAAGACTTAGGTCTATTTAGCCTAGGGATAATGATGAGGGAAAGACGATAGCTCACTCAGAATACGAGGACTGCCAGATGGGAAAGAGATTCTTCTAGACCCCAAAGGGTCAAAATAGGAGCAAAGAACAGAAGTACAAGTAGAAAAGAGGCAGATTTTGGTCTGAGGCTAGAAACAACTTTTTTACAGCTACTTAAAAGTGAAATGGAATGTCTAAGGGGGGAATCTATTCCCCCTCACTACAATTCTTCATTCAAAAGTTGGATGATTACTCATCAGAGATGTTGTAAAGACTATGCCTGTTTGGATACAAGAATGGAACTAGATGGCCTCTGAGGTGCTTCCCAAGTTTGAAACTCTACACATCATGCTTATTATGGAAAGACATGATCCTTCCCCCAAAACAGACTTAGGTTCTGCCTAAGTATACTCAAGGCTTTTATTCCTATCTTGATAAACAACTTTAACAACTACATATAAATACAAAAGTTGTGCATGTGGATGGTATGTTTAAATACCCATAGAAAAGATCATAGTCAGTTTGGAAACAGAAGTTATAGAACATTGAACCAGAAAAGGACCTTGGATATCCAGTCCAACCCACCCTTCCACATCCCACACCCCAGCTTATTTTATCAATGGAGACCTCAGTTAATTAAGAGTGTATGAACAAAATGAAACTATCTTCTGGAATTGTGTCAATGTTAAAAGTGAAATGCCTTATATTTGCATAATGGGACCTTTCTTCATGCTTTCTATTAAATATATATATATATTTTAAAAGGAGCTCATGAATGAGAGTGTAAAATAATCATGATTTCAGAATCTGCTGTTTATATGAACAGCATGAAATATATTCGGTCAGAATTTTAGGAGTAAGCAGGTTTGGGAATGATATGATTGTGATTATAAATTATTATAGCTATTGATTTATACCAGTAATTGGCAAAGTAAATTTAAGAGCACATGAAGTGATCATTTAAACAACATTTGCAAATAAGGACCTTTATCTAAACAAAAGGATGTTTTCTTTAATTTGATATATATAAGATTCTCCCAGTAACTTCATCCCTATACAATTTTTATCAATGGAATAATTTCTTTCTATATCTGCTAGTAAATTATATGTGATAAAAGTGGTACCTGAACTTTCCTGCCACTATTTATTCAGTAAGAAAAATTGAATACGTCACTCTAGCTAAACCTTCGTACTCAAAAAGTAATGTCTTGCTAAATTTCAGATCAGAAAAATGAAAATTCAGTAAGTTAAGTTTCATTTCAGATGAAATGCTGTGATTTCAAATTATGTTTATAGCCATTGTGGGAGTTTGAGAAGGGGAGGAAAATACTTTGAGTAAAAGTATTCAAAAACATGCATGAGCCTCTTGACGTCATCTTTCACAAACCACTCCCAAGCCATCATTACTTTGTATTTGTATTGAGGTTTAAAACTAAATACAATACTAAAAGACCATGTAAGAATCCATCATCACCAATGAAAATGAGGCATTTGGATGAAATACACTTCCCTCCTCTCAGCAGAGAAGTGAAGGACTATGGTTACCAAAAGTTGCATATACTGTGAGGAACAATTGTTCTGTTTGTCAATTCTACTCAACTTCTTATTATAAGAAAGGATTTAATGAAACAGTAGTATATTAGAAAGTGATTGCAATGTAAAAAAAAGAAGAAGCACAAATAAAGCTTTTTTATAATAAATGAAAACAGAAAATCAAACATCTGCTTGAACTGATCCCGGAGGAGTTGCAGCTTCTATTGTTATAGTTCAGTTATTTCCAAAAACAAACAGCAAGCCCACAATTCATTCTTTTGTAATAATACAGATGTAAGTGGCAGATTCATATAAATATGGACACAAAAGTGAATATGTATTAAAGAAAATACTATGTTATCATCCTTCTAAACCACAAGTTAGACTCTTCCAGTGAATTCTCTGGCCACTCTGCCTTTGAAATTTGTTAAGCATTCAACTTGTTAAGGTAAAACTTTCAAAAGTGTCCACCTCAATGGAAAAATGGGCACTTGAGTATCCACTTTGAGAACAAATTCAACAGTTTTCTGCTTTGTGTTACAGGGAGAGATGCAAGTATTTTGTGGCATTGAATATTATTCCCAAAATTGAAATACCAATTAGATAGACTTTGTTCTGAAATCATAAAACAAATCTCAATTCTCACATAGCACACTTTGACAAAGGTATAATTTATTTTTCAGAAAACTTAAAGCACGTTCCAAAACTAATATATCCTGATCCAAGCGTATATGAAGAAGTTTATTTGGCTCATGGAATTTTCCAAATCAATAATTCAAGTGACAAATTTTCAAAATTTCGTAACACTGTATCTATCTTAATCTCCAACCTGAAGAGCACCACAAAGATTAGCCAAACTTCTCATTTTAACAGATACGGAAAATGAGGCCAAAAAAGCAAAACGACCTGTCTAAAGTCATTCAATTGGTTAGCAGTAGATAACAATCCTTTAATTCTTCCTTCTCCTTCCTCCTAAACAACCAAAAGGAACTATTCTTAATTTACGACGAGGTTTATGAACTAAGGTAACCATCTCAAAACTTTTCAAATACCAATAATTACCATTTATTTCTGAAGAATTCAAAATCCCCTGGAACTTGAGTCACTTCCACAAACATATTTTAAATAATGGAAAGCTACTGGTTTTCCACAGCAGAATCCTAACTATGATAAACATATAATCTAGGAAAATAACTATTTTCACATTAGCTATATTATCTATGCAGAATTGAACTGCTTTTTCTCTGTAGTCAACACCAAGTTTCTTCACTATTTTCTGTATCTAAGGTCTCTGCCTGGTATATATTACTAGATAAGATGAAAATATAATTTGGGTTGTTTATTAGAGTAATAACTTGTTTCAGCAATAGAGCTTATTTTTAGAAGCATTACTTAGGAATTCATTTTTGGTACACCCCTCTAGATCAATTTTGGATTTTGCTTGCTGAATGGAAAATCTAAAGAAAGTTTTTTAAGATCACTGTAGAGAAATAAGGCAAATCTAGAACTTTTGCTAATATGTAAATGTTGTAATTATGGCATTTTTCAAATTAGCAATGAATAAAATGGGGCATCTGCTCAGTTGACTCTAGACCACGCAGATGACAAGGGCAAGAACAGAGCACTTCTTTTCTGACACATATCACTTTTCTAACGATCCAGGAAGCACAACTTTTCTCAGAGACTGAGATTATACTAACTTTGGAATATGTACCTTTTACTTATAAATCACATGCTGGTAAGTAGATAAAACACAAGTAAAAGCGAAATATAGTAAGACTAGTGTAATTTCATCTGAAATACCCAAATCTCAACAACCCAAAAGAAAAGAAGCACTGTCAACTAACCCAAAACAGAAAAATACATGGATTAGTCAACAGCTTGAAAGAACACATCATTTTTTTTAGCAATAACATAGATATTACCACCAATAAGAACCATTAATGAAGTTCTCAAAAGACACATACCTTCTATGAGGCAGATAATTCCCAGGGATGAAGGCGTAGTATTCCCAACAGTAACAGTATCCTTCATAATAGTCACGTCACATCCAAAACTCCCAATGTCAAATTCTTAAATGATAATTCCAAGTGAAGTTTGATATCTTTCACTCAGTAATTATTTGGCCTTTCTATATCCATTGTCAGGAATATCCAACAAAAGCAATGCAGCCTGGAAGAGGTACCTTGCTAGAAAGCTATTCTAGCCATGGCATTGCCTCCTGGATGTTGCCCATCATCATTGCGACACCTATACAAATGAAGTATGGTTAGCTTCCAGTGTATTAGCCACATACTCAATCATCTTAAGTACTTTCAATACTAGTATTTTTTTCTTCCAAATTTAAAGAAGAATCATTCTAAAGGCACTGTTTTAAGTAATACTTTATGATTTTCTACAGTTAGATAGGCATCACCACTAAATAAGGCGAGTTTCCCCAATTATTAGCAACAAGTTCTGTTTGATGCTTGATTTTGTGTTACACTGTGAAAAGGAAGTTTCCCTGGAAGTAACTGATGGTATCTGGGAAAAATTCTCTGGTACTGATACAGAAGGAGAAGGGGGGAACAGCTGAATAAATTTGTGATTAATCATCACCTTCTAATTTGGTTGATGCTAAAATACTCTGGTTGCTTCTGATTAGCCACTAAAATAAAAATAAATACAAACCACAATGACTAAAGCCCAGTGCATTCCCTCAAGACCCTTCTCCAGATTCACAACTTTCACCTCTAGAATGCCTTTCTAAAGGGTATTACGAAGAATGACAAGGCGGAATCACAAAGTTTCCACAACCCCCAAAAGTGAAAGGGAGTGGGTAAAGGAGATTTTTAAAAGATTGGGGGTTTTCCTGAGCTGCTAATTATTTTTCCCCTTTGGGCAGAAATAAACGCAGAAAAAAATCCAAGTTGAGATACTTAGAAATAAAGTTAGGAAGTACTTCTTTTCCAGAGACTACCAAGCTGAAAGCCCCCGGGTGGGAGCCGCCTTGAGAGCCCGGAGAGGCATTCATTACTAGCCATCCCTTTCTTTCGGGCGTGGCAGATAGAAACAAAAGGTTAAGGTGCGAAGGCGGGGCGCTTGGGCTAGTGGGAGGCTTTGGAGTTTCCATCCCTTTTCTGTATATCCAGTTAAACAGATGCTTTGAAAGTTTGGGCGTTGGACTTCGGTGGGGAGAGGAGTTGGGGGGGCGGTGCTGAAGTAAAGGGGAAGGGGTGCTGATGGACGACTCCAATTACATCGGTTATTCTGGTTTAGTCTGGCAAATAGAAGGGATGGGAAGGCCTCTTGGAAAAGCCTTTGGTCCCCTGGGCCACCCTCTTTCATCCTTTTCCTCCTCGTTGCGCAGTACCTGGGGCAGCCACTCCCCACCCCAAACTTTCCGAACTCTCCATCTCTTCCCTGCAGTCTCCTCCCCCCAGCTCCCTTACAGGCAAAAGGACCACATGCACCGGACCCTCATCTTCCCTCTTGAGTCCTATAGTTGGCCCTTGTTTGCATTGTACTTTGAGTTCGCAAAGCACTCCGCAGACAACAGTTACAGAATGCCAAGATAATACGCCCCTCGCCCCAACCTTATCTCTTTCTCGGGCTACATGCCCTCCCCCTAGCCCCGTCTTGTCCCAACAAAAATAAACTTCTCCAAATTCGAGATATTTAAGTCTGTTATACCGGGGTGGGGAGGGGGGTATAGAAGGGGGGAGCATAGAAGAATGGGGATAGCAAAGAGACAGGACACATTTCAGATGAACAATCCTCAAAGCAACGCATAAAGAGCAAAGTTGGACTGGCTTTTGCTTATTAAAAACAAAACAAAGAACCTAAATCTCTGCGTGTTTGTGGAAGGAACAAAAGAGAGTTGAGGAGAGAGCATACAACTTACCACCAAAACTTTGCCACTTAGGACTTCTCAGTCCCCAGCAGGGAAGGGCGGGGAGGGGTTAGGGGTAGGGGGAGACTGGCCAGATAAGGGAAAAGAAAGAGATAAACAAGGAAACAAACTCACCTTCTTCTCCCCCCTCTTTTATCCATTCTACAGGAGATGGTTCTCTAACTCCAGCTCCTAAAGCCCCCGAACTTGTTGGGTGCCTAGCACTGGAGAGAGTCTCTCCAGCAAAGTTGTGAGAGTAGGGATAACCAGGCGTCAGAGAGGAGGAGGATGGAGAGAGTTCATCAGAGTTTCCCCTTTTGTTCCAAGTCCCCGAGCAGACAAAGAGCCGGCGAGCGGCAGCAGGTTTCTCCCTCTCACCCCCTTCTTCCTCTTTCCCTCCCTCACTCTCCTCCCCGCCACCCTCCCTCTTCCCCACATCATCCAGTCCCTGAGTGTAGCCAAAGAAGCAACTCAGGTCTGCCTCTGTCCTCCCCTGTTTTCTTCAGTCTGTTATCACCGCAACTTTCCCCGCAACCCGCGTTGTCTATGACCTTCAAAACTTCCCTCTAAGTGAACACTGTGCTTCTCCCCTCCCTCCCCAGCCCTCTCGCCCAGCCTCTCGCCCTTCCCTCCTTTTCCCTCCCGTCCTCAATAAAATTAAGGGGGGGGGGGAGAACTCTGAAATCATTATTTCCGGTAGATGCACCTCTTTGTCTGGATTCCCCCCGACAGTCAGTGAGAACAATCCCCCCGGTATCGGATTTCGGGCAGTTTTTTATCATCCCAAGGGACCAAATGCTGAGTGGGAGAAAAACCAAACACATTAAGATAAAACTACATAAGGAATAAAGGGGAGAATGGAAACATCCTCCCAACTTCTAGACTCGCCCCCCCCATCCCACGCACACCCCACACACGCCCCGTGTTCTGCCCTCCCCAGAGAAAATGCAGAAGAAGCGAGAAGTGGGTTTGAGTAGGCTGGCCCCCGCCTCCCCCTTTCCAGCCCCATTTACTTTGGAAGGACCTAGCGATCTTCAGAACAAAGCCCGCAGCGCAGCTGCCCCGCAGCTGCATCAGGGACCCCTCCACCCCATTCTCCATCCCTTTCTGGATACCTGTTGCTCAAGTGGCCGCTGATACCTGGCAGGCTGCACGGTTCGCCAAATCCCACCTATTCTTCCAACCCCGTGCCCCTCACCCCTTTTCCATTCTTCCTCCTCAAACAGGGATGATAAAATCTCTTTTAAAGTACACGGAGTTCTCAACTTCAACTCAGGGACCCATGCCCCCCCAGGCCGGGTCCTTCAATGCTGAGGCGCTAATAGCGTGGTTCTGGGCACAAAGGGACAAGTCCCAAGCGTCCTCCCCTAGCCTCCCTTTCCACCCCTGGACATCCTCAAACCTCTTCCCACTAACTCCCACTTTGCCCAAGGACAAGCTCGGCATCTATGCACTGGACTTTTGCCTGACCTTCCCATCCTGCCCTCTCCCATTCTTGGGTCAATCTCTTCTCGGTACAGTATAGACGTGGGACCCCTGCCCCAGTCCTGCTCCTGTCCCTTAACTTCTCAGCACAAAGCAACTAGGCTACTTCCCTGAGTAAGAGGGGGTACACAGGGCTAACTTGGCTCTCCCGACTTTGGAAAAGGCAAAGAAGCAAAGAGGGATGTAGGGGTGTGGTGTGGTAGGAAGGGGATGAGGGTGGAGAAACGATTTCGTAACAGGAGGAAAGAACCCTCTGAAGCAAATTGCCACTCACCTCCAAGGAGGTGTCATGCACACACCTTCACCCCACCCCCGCCCCTTTCCTCTGAGCTCCTGGATCTTTTGTGTTCGAGCTGATTTGGGTGCGTGCGTGCTTTTGCGAGGTTCTGTGGACAGTTTTGTTTAGTTTTGTTTTCTTGTGGGGGTGGAATGGATGTGTGCGCTGGGACGGCATAAGGAAAGTGGGGAGGGGGTGGAAAGGCAAGAAGGAGGAAAGGGGAGTACATGTTAATTGTTGCTTTCTAGACGTCTTCCCTCTAGCCCACTCTGTCCCATTGCCTGGTTCAGGGACTCTTTCCAAAGGTCTCTCCCCGAAAGCAGAACAAAGAAGCTGTGAAGAGCTCAGTCTCCCCTCTCCTCGGCTATGTAAGTTTCACGTGCTCACGAATCTTTGCCACTTTACTACCTAACTTCCACCAGAGTGCCTGAAAGCGCTCGGAGTTGCGTTATCCTCCCCGCGCATCCCAGACAATAAACGCCCCTCCCTCGCGCACTCCAATGTCTGACAATGGAAGGATCGCAGAGAGGAGTGGAAAAGTATGAGGAGGGGTGGGGAGGTGGGGTCGATGCTACAAAAAGTTGCAGAACACGCAACTGATCTCCCTCTTGACAGTTTCAATGCGAATATTTCCTAAATTTGGATTGATGTGTAGGGGTGGAGAGGAGGGAAGAGAAAGAATTGTTCATAAGATGGAAAGACAGAAAAGGTGTATGTGTGTGTTAGCTCCAACCTTGTCTTGTTGTTTTGCACGACATCCCTCCCGCTGGGACTTTAGCAAAGGAGAACAACAACCCTGAAAGGACAAGCCACTGGAGGTGGGAGATGTCACTTTGCTATTACCGCCCCAACCCGCACACTTGTGAAAAGATAGTTCAAGTGCCTGCAGAATCCTGTCGCCAAGTGAAGTCCTTTTATTGGAGTTAAAAGTTCTTCTGACAGGCCAGCTTTTAAATTAAGGTTCAAGCTCCTTCTTTAGAATTCTGCTTTCACTCTATTGAGTCGTCCTAGTCACCTTAATGCTGTAAAACTTCTCCAGAAGAAAGGAAAGGGGTGTATGGCCCCAACCCTCTCCCATCTTTAAAAATTATCATCCTTTCGTAAATTCAAGTAAGAAAACTCATTTGTCAAGAGTTCCGAAGTTATCTTGCCCCAAGGAATATTTCCATAAGTTCTCCAGTTCCTTCCCCTTCATTTGTTAAGATCTATGAGAATGAATGATCAGTCCAGAAGGAAACAACGGCTGTTCTGCCCCCTCCCCCAAAAGTTTATTGAGGAAATGACCAGACAAATCTTCTGTGACCTAAATGATGCCCAGTTCTAGAATGATTTCTAGTTGCTTAAGATGTTGACGCTCTTAAAACGCCTCGTCTGAGGTTCATCGCTTCTGCCTCCTTCCCTCCCCTCTCCATCTCCTTCCCCCCATGTACTTTTGCTAAGTAGAAGGTGTCACTTTGATTAGTATAGATTCAAGAAAGGTTTTCCCTTTTCCATCCTCCTTAAGGAGATAGCAGAGCCTAATGACCCATACTTGTGACTATTCTTAAAAGTCAGAAGACCCAAGTTCTACTCCTGGCCTTATCAGGCATGTGACAGGCAAGTGTGGCAATATGCTGATTTCATGTGTGTTCTTGTTTGAAGTTATAAGCACAATTATTTTGGAAATCATAATTTAGGAAACATCCACATAAAAGATTTAGTTGAGACTGGAAAAGACTCCCGAATTGCTCTCCTCAGATACCCATGTTTTTCATCATTTAAGAAAAATTTATGAAATAAAATACAGTGGGATATGCTCCACCACAGAAGGGTTTGACTTTAAAATTCTTCTAGCTGAAACTGCTTTCTTCAGAAAACAATATAATGGGGGTAATAAAAGAGCCACTTTTTAATTTTTATTGAGTTGGAAGGGATTTAAAAGACATTTAACACAGTTTCTTATCACAATTAAGTAGAGTGATAAATTCAAACTATGCAAATCAATCTCTTCCAATGCTTATATGAATGAATGAAAAGCATTTATTATTTACTATATACCATACACTATGCTAAGCACTGGGGATGTGGAGAGAAAATCAAGATCTCATGGTGCTCACATTTCTAAGTAGGGAACACAAGATACATGTGAAGATTCAATTGCAGGGCATTTGGAAAGCCCCAGTGGTCTTTAGGATCAGCAGCACGGTGAATGGCAAGGACAATTACATGAACTATTCTTTAAAATTTCTATTGAGAAAACTTACATTAAATAACTCTGACAAAAGTCTGTTGTACAAAAATCTATTCCAAACATGACACAAATATATGATTAAGATTGATTCTTCAATAGACAAGTGGTCAAAGGACATGAACAATTAATTACCAAAGAAAGAATTCAAACTGTCAAAAGTCACCTTAAAAATTCAAAATCAGAAAAATTCAAATTAAAACATCTCTTAGATACCACTCCCTTCAAAACCTTCAAGCTAAGTAAGATGTTAAGGATGAGAAAATCATTGCTGGAAGTTGCAGGAAGATGGATTGGCTAATTCCATGCTAGCAGAACTATGAATTGGCTCAAAAGTTCTAGAGAATACTTCAAAATTACACAAGGAAAGTTAGCAAATTGTTCATAACCCTTTACTCAGAGATTTCATTGCTATGACTATATACCCTAAGAAGATTACTGATAGCAAGAAGGGGGAGGAGGGGAATCCCGTATTCCATGAAAGTAGCATTATTTGCAACAACAAAGAGTTGGAAACAAAATATTTTGTTTGGGGAAATGGTAAATAAATTATGGGATATGAATGCATTGTAAATAAGAATTCAGATAACAAGGGAAGATTATGAAAAGACAAAATACAGAAAATAGAGGCAAAAGAAGACAAATACACCGTGAATGACGATGTAACTAGAGTCAGGATGGAAAGGCATGGAGCATTAGAGTTAGCACCATGCTGCCAAAGTGAAAAGACAAACTGCTTCTTTGTGTTAATAATCCATAATGTTCAGTTTAGGAACTGAACTTTGGAAATGCAATTATAGGGTATTTGTTGGAAAGTATCCATTGATTTGGAATTATTCAAGAAAAGTTTTTAAGCTGTCGGTGCCCTTTGTATTGGCAATGTTTCTTAAGTAAAACAAGGCCAAAAAATAAAAGTAATTGTTCACTTATATACTGATATATTCATAGTGGTGCTTTCTGTGGTACCAAAAAAAAATCTGGAAAAAAGCATATGTCCATTAATTGAGAAATGGCTGAGCAATTTGTGGTCATTAATATAGCAGGCTTATTTTTGTCATCTAAGAAAGGATAAATATGAGCAATTCAGAGACACAAAGGAATGTTTGTAGAAAATGATGCAGTCAAAATAAGCAGTACCTGGAGGAGAATGCATATAAAACATAAAATAAGGTAGCACCATGGTATAGTGGAGAGGGTACTGAATTTGGAATTAGAAACGCCTGGGTTTGAATCCTGCCTCAGACACTTTCTTGTTGTATGACATGGGAAAAATAATTGTGCTTCCTTAGATATGTTTTCTTATTTATAAAATGAGAGGGTTGGAGTCTTTGATTTCTAAGTTCCCTTCTAGTTCTAGGTTTATCATTCTAAGACCCTATTCCAGCAACTAGGTGATATACTTGGCTTAGAATCAGAAAGACTCATCTTCATGAGTTCAAATCCAGCCTCAGACACTTACTAGCTGTGTGACCCTGGACAAGTCACTTAACCTTGTTTGCCTCAGTTTCCTTATCTGTAGAATGAGCTGAGAAGTAAATGACAAATTACTCCAGTATCTTTACCAAGAAAAAAGCAAAATAGGGTCACAGATAATTGGACAAGACAGAACAACAACAACAAATGACCCTATGCATAAAAGCAAAAAGTCAATTGAATTCAGAATAAATGCAACAATCAATATTGAATTTAGAGACTAGATGATGATGGATGAATAATATGACAGATGTGGGCAGACACAGTAACTATACTGGTCATTTTTACTTAATTGCTTTTCTTTGTTTTGAGAGGTTCAAAGTTGGAAGTAGAGGGATAGATAGAAAAATAATTATTTTTTAAAAATAATAAAATTTTAAGCAAAGTACGTTTTGTCAAAAATGTATCAACTAATTTAGATGTAATAATAAAAATTAAATTTCTAATAAAAGATTTTATAATGCGTTTAAGCAAATGGTTCACAGAGTCCACTGATTAATTATACCAATCCTTTTCTTAACATCATTTACCTCTGTTACCATTTTCCCCCATTATTTGGGTTATTCAGGGGTGGGGAAACTATGGCCTCAAGACCACATGGTTCTCAAGTGTGACCCTTTGACTGAACACAAACTTCACAGAACTAATCTCCTTAATAAAAGGATTTGTTCTATAAGACTTGTACGCAGTTGAAAGGCCGCAACGACTTATACGGTAACATGCAGCCTTGAGGCCACAGGTTTCCTAGCCCTATAAGGATCTAGATGATCTCTGAGGTTTCTTACAACTCGGAGATTCCTTCCCTAAGTAATCAAGGTAAATTAGTGGGTAGGTACTCCCAATAATGCAGATTACTTTTACAAATCTCAACTCTACTACTTTCCTTTTGTGTTTCAGTCTCAGTCATTTGCATTTGTTTTATTTAACATGCAAGAACTTTTGATTTCCAGTTTTGTAAAAATCTTGAATTCCGCCTTCCTTTCTGTTCATTCTAGACTATGTGGAAATTTGCTATTACACATGAAAAATTAGTCTAGCAATAACAACTGATAGCGACTGGGAAGGCAGACTGGAACAATTCCCCTTTCCCCCACAGTGAACCCACACATATGGAAACTGGACTGATTTCATTTTGGGGTAGGAGAGGGGAAATCCTGGCCTCTAATGACAGAGGTTAACTTTGTTTTCTCACACCTTCTGCTCATTAGATACTCACACTGTTGTCCTTCAGATGGTTTTCTTATATTTGTGATTTCTGTTCATCTCAAGGATCTCCTTAAGGAACAGAATAGAAATGTATTTGATATATATTATAAATCAGATATGGAAAAAGTATTTGTTTCTTATACATGAAAGAAATGTAGAGCTCAAAATAAGATCTGTCACTAACACAAAGATTTAAAATAGCATTCAGATAGATGAAAGACAGATTGAGGATAGACTTGATATTAGATAGATGGATAGATGACAAGCTTACTATATGCCAGGCTCTGGGCTAAATGTTGAGGCTACAAATAAAAGGACGTAAAACAGTCCCTGACCTTAATGAGCTCATATTCTAAAAGACAATAAGGTACATCTGCAGTAGCATGGCTGGACATGCCCCAGAAGTGTGATGGAGCCTTGGACCCAAATAAGATAAAACTAAAGCTGACTTCTTACAGCCTTAGAGGGGTGAAATACTATTCTCAAGTGAGGAGTGGAAATGATGGCCTGAGTAGAATCAGATGGCAGGGCTAGACAGGTCCAGGGAATATGAAAATTCAATAATTTAACTTCTTACCATAGTTATGCTCTGAGGATGTTGATACTTGAACCTCATCAAGACAGAAAGTAGGATTGCTGAATAGGTAGTGTAGCATTTCACCTTGGTTCTTTGCTGTTTCCCTCAAAGACCTATCTATTGGCCAGCTGGACTAGGGGTTGGCTTCTCTTGTTGGTATTTGTCTTTTCCATTGTAGAACTTTTTCTATTGCCAGTCAAATTAAGCTTCCACCTGATGGGTTCAAGACCTTTGGAGCTCTCAGATTTAGAGGGTGTCCTCCAGGTCTGGATACATACATAGATATTCATTCATCCAGACTCAGGCAAAAAAACACAAAAAAGAGGCACAACATTCAGGCTCCAAATTTTGTCATTTCTGCTGAAGTAGAGAGTGGGTGAAGGGAAAGTAAGCCCGTTTTCTTGTCTCTTACAGAAGATGTACTCAGAAGAGAGACCAGGAAAATCCAAGAAAGAAGCCAAGGAGTTGAGCTCCTAACATTTTAAAAGGTCTACTGAACCATTACCTCTTTCTCTTTGATTTTCAAATGAGAGGATTTCTTCCTAATATCAGAGTGCTAGATCCCCTCAGTATAAAGTCACATACATAGGCAGCTTGAAGCCATCAGGAATTTCACTGTCCCCAAAATGCTAAGTGCAAAGTTAATGTCTGAGTCAGTTAGCAACAGAAAGGGCAGCTCTAAGTCTTTTCCATAGTTTTACACTAAACTATTGCTTCTTGTCCAACAGAGATTTAGAGGCAACTGTGCAGCAACCAAGAAGAAAGTAGGACTGAACACTACCTAAAATTTGTTTTATATTTGTCCTATTAGCACAGTGCCTGGCATATAGTTAGCACTTACCATGTGCTTATTTCTTCCTTCTCATTGTCTTTTCCTTGAAATGATCTGCTCCACAACACCAATATCTCCACAAGTTACCAATTTTTAGAATTCTTTCAACTAAAATTTCAAGCTTGCTGAATCTATAGTTTTAATATAGATGATATCCACATTTTTCCCTCTAATTTCACCACTTACCTTGAGATCTGCCATTGTTTTTGTCTGTTTCATGAATTTTCATTAAAGCAGAGAAAAGAAATAAGCAGATTTTTTTAAAACAACTTTCTATAGCAAACCATATCTTGATAGTCACAACTGAAATAGAGGTAGAGAGAATATGAAACCCACTGCATTTGCTGATTATTGGTTTAAAGAGAACATTTGACTCATTACTGCCAAATGAAGCTTTGACAGTTTTTCTCAGACCAGGTGCCTCCCATGTATCCATTAAGAACCCATAAAAATCAATGAACAAATACTATTGTTCGACAAACATAAGCTTCATATTCACATCAAATGAAGTGCTAAACAGGAATAAATATGCTCACCTAAATTATTCAGTGGTATTGTGGCAAACATTCTGTGTAATTTCTGAACAAATGAAGAATTCTTTATTGTTGACACGATTCTCCAAATATTTCTTATTTTACATAACGTTTTAAGCCTTGGACTACTACAAAATTTCCTCAGCGAAATCTACATGTGAAAAGGATAAGCACACAACCGAAAAAAATATGAAATGCAGATGGAAAACCCAATGGAGTGCTATTAGCAGTAACAGGAACAACAATAGTTAGCACTTATATTGTATTTGTAAAGTTTGCGAAGTACATGTTAACTCATTTGAATTGGGTATTAGGTTCATAGATATGCATATCTTTGATAGACAGACGATATCACTGTAGATGGGCAATAAGCTAGGCCCTGAATCAAATTAGAAGAAGAAGAGATCAGGCTAGATCACATTGGAAAATGACGCTGGTTCTTAAATAACAAGCTGTACCAAAAGACTTGGTATGCTTTAAAAGCCAATTTCTTTAACATCAGTGTTCTCCCAGGGATCCTATACAAATATAAATCATGGAATGTCAGGATCTCAAAGCTACAATTACTGTGCTCTGAGAAGGCATTAGAAAGATGCATGGCAATTACAAAATGTTACAAACCACAATGTGCTCCCAAGAAGTGGAGAAAAAGACATGATCAAGGATTATTTGTCTAGAAAAGGAGGTGGGCATGCAGTGAAAATGAGAAGCACAGATAGACAACCTACATACTACATTGGGACCCCTGAAGCATTATAGGAATAATAGAAAGGCTTCTAGCACATTGGGTAGATCTTCCGGTAGGATTCATGGGGAAAGCTGGATAATACTTACACAGAGCAAGAAAGGAGTTTCAGTCAACATTCAGTTAGAAACAGAGAATCAGAATGTGAGAGAGAAGAGGAACTTAGAGACCAGCTACTACAATCCCTGTTCTTCAGATGAGGAAACCGCAGAGATGAAATAATTTGCCTAAGCCTATGTGAAACCTGAAGCAGAATGCACATGCAAACCCAGGATGCAAACCCAGGTCTCCTGACTCACAGGTCATATCACTTTTTATTTGACCTCTAGAAGAAGGACATGTACTCAGAGGGACCAAAAAAAAATACAAAATTGATCACTATTGACCCAGTTTTCTTTACTATTATGAGTTAATATACTCTGTTAATCTAGTGGGGAAGGAGATAATTAGGGACCTCATTCAACTAAGTTCCCCCCAGTTTACTTGATGAAGTTTACAAGATGTAAAAGGGCAGTGTTAAAGTGTTAAGATCAAGAAGTGTTTGTGCTTTATTGTTCATTTAGAAGGTTGAAAAAACTCCTCCATCAATCGGATGGAATTACAAGTCATTGATTTAGGTGATGGAGTGGATAGAGGGCCAGACCTAGAGTCAGGAAGACTCATCTTCCTGAGTTCAAATCTGGCCGCAGACACTTACTAGCTATGTGACCTTGGGCGAGTCACTTGACTCTATTTGAGTCAGTTTCCTCATCTATAAGATGATCTGGAGAAAGAAATGGCAAACCACTCCAGTGTCTTTGCCAAGAATACCCCAAATGGGGTCACAGAGATTTAGACACAACCAAAAACAAAGACTGAATGACAACAACAATACATTAGCTAAAAGACTCTGTCAAATCTTGGGTAGCCTTTGAAGAGTGACCTGGCTTTGCCACTCTAGACACAATTTCCAAGGAGTTAGTTGAGGCAATCCCCAAGAAGGGAGCCAGTTATAGAGGAAGAACCCTGATCTTGAAAGTCTTTGTTTTTTTCCTTTCCCCTTTTTCTTCTAATGGGATGGGGAGGGTAGAGAGAGAAGGAAAGAAACATGAAAATAGTATGAGAAGAGAAAGAACATCATGGTCTTCTGGCACTCGAGGTATGAATTGTTTGGCCACTCATGTTTGTTATATGTGTGCCTCTCCATTACCATACACTCTTCTGTGTGTGATTGCTCTTTCCGTTCACACTGTATATATTTGTGGGAAATGCATTCAAGTTTAGAGGAATGAGATTGTTTTGTTATTTTACTGATCATTCTATGACATTTCAGGGAATATCATTGCTTTGAACTAATTGTGTCAACTGTCTGGCTATTAAAAATAAACATATTCAAGAATGATATGTCGTTTTAGGAGTTTGAACCTACAGTACTTTGAACTTAGGGCAGTCATTTTCCAGGGTACTCAACCAATGAGTACTAGTTGATAGGGAAAGGTATCCTGAATGGAATGCCGCACTCTTCTAACATTGTAATATACTATTGACACTGTATTTCCTAACCATAGCTTCATCTAGGTTGGAATTCTTTCTAGAGAAGCATGAAATTTATCTGACTTTTAATACTCAATAGAACTTTTATGCTTAAAAAATACCTCCCTCAACACTGTACCTGCTTTCCCAAAAGATAATTGGACAGGAGAAATTCCTTTTTGTTTTCTGGTCCTGTGACTTTATTTAATAGTGGAAGCACATTATCAAATCATCATCTCTTCCTGCCATTTTATAATTCTAATGAGTTGAGATCATATTTCATATCTCCTGTTCACATACAAAATATGAAGTAAGATTGGATAGTATTCCCCTGCCTTCACACCATTTACTTGAGCTTTAACTGATTCTGTTAGTTACCCCAAAGCCTCATTCACCTTTTCTTACTGACCTGGAGAACATCAGCAGCACCTTCATTAGCAACACTCACAGGCTTTCTGTGGGCCAACCAATGTTGTTCAGAAGAACGTAGATGCAAGTGTGCCAGTGTCTTCGATAGGAATACTGTGAGGATTGGGACAAACACAATAACAACCACCACAGTACTATGAGGATAGGTGACCACATCAACTGGCCTCTTTAACGTCTACTCTAAAGTATGGTCATCAGGCCCAAAGAGCTGAAACTTTGACTGATATACATTAGTTATTAAACTTACCATAGAGGCATCATGGCACAAATAGAGAGTCAACTTTGGATTCAAGAAAACCCAAATTCAAGCCTAGCTCTGACACATAATGAATGTATGACCCTCAACAAGTCATTTAACAATTTAATCTTCTAGTCAACTCTAAGAATTGGACGTTGTAGAGAAGAGGCAGTCTGTATTTGACTTGCCATATCCAGGAATATACTAATGAAGTCATAGATCCAGACCCGAAGACTCTATCTGTCTGTCTGTCTATCTATCTCTACCTACACACATACTGTCCTTGAAAACAGACTGTTTCATTGATTTAAAATGGTAGCTTTACCTTCAGCAGCTAGAGTAGTACCACATCATACTTTTTGAGAAACTGAGCCAAAAGTTTACCAGGTTAAAAAGATAGAATTTTTAAAAATGGAGTTAGATGGTCTTCAAGAGTATTTCACCTAGTCTATAATACAATCTGACAACCTCGACACTTTTCGAGTAATAGAATATTCATAGTGTCAAGATTCATGCTCCCTCTCTCTCTCTCACTGATAAAGAAACAAGAAAAAGCCTTCTATTTGTAACCTTTCATTTTTAGTCTTCAAGTTGGACCTCTTTATATTTATTTAAAATATTAGTCTCATATGTTTTCATTGGTCATATTTTCCAATTTTATATTATATCATAAGCAAAGGTTTCTTCCACTACTTCTTATTTTCTCTTTTTTGTCCAGGCTAAAAGTACAAGGATTACTCATAGACCCAAGTCCACTACTGACTGGAATGGGAGCATTGATCTGCTCTGTTTCTAATTTGAGCTAGTTTACCTCTCCATAAGAAATCTCACTTTCAGTGATCACCATATTAATGCTGGACTTAGTAAAGACACTCAGTTGGCTTAGCCTCCCACATCTGAGAACTCCTAAGCTCAGGAAATCCACAAGATTCAGCTTCCACCTTAACCAGAATTAAAGGGCTTTGCCACCATGCCCAGTATTCCATTGCTTTTTTAAAAAAGAAGTAGGGGGGGGCAGAGCCAAGATGGCGGAGTAGAAAGACTCACCTATGCTAGGTCCGAACCCACAGCCCATAGATTTCCTGTAAAAAGAACTCCTGACAAATTCTGGAACAGTGGAAGCCGCGCAGCAACACAGTGAAGGAGATTTCTGCTGCAGAGAGTCCTGAAAAACCGACCGCAAAGGTACCCCGGATGGGAGCGAAGTCCTGCTCGGCCGAGCGCTCCCCTCCCCCGCCCCGGCCACGCGGCACTGAGAGGAGCGAGCAGAGCCCTGCAGGCGTCAGGGACCTGGATCTCCAGCAGCGGCGAGGT
>CM053773.1:92978346-93080627 GCA_028658325.1 Potorous gilbertii | reverse complement strand
TGGTTCTCAGGTGGGGGCAGGGTGGCCTCTCAGGCTCAGTTCCCTCAGGGGGTTTATACAGAGATCCTTTGTAGCGGAGCTGGGGTGGAGCTCCAGCCAGCTCTGGGAGTCTCTGGCTGAGCTGCCTCTGCCTCTGGCCGAGCTGCCTCAGCCTCTGCCGCGGCGGCCACTTCCCAGGGGGTCCGAGTCCCGGAGATCCCCGCTCCCCTCTCAGCCCGTCCCTCTCACTGACCTGTGCGTCTGTGGGTGGAGGGACCTTCGCGCCCGCCCGGAGATTCAGGTCCCTGATGCCTGCTGGGCTCTGCTCGCTCCTCTCAGTGCCGCGTGGCCGGGGCGGGAGAGGGGAGCGCTCGACAGGACAGGACTCCGCTCCCGTCCCGGGGTACCTTTGTGGTCGGTTTTTCAGGGCTCTCTGCAACGGAAATCTCCTTCACTGTGTTGCTGCGCGGCTTCCACTGTTCCAGAATTTGTCAGGAGTTCTTTTTACAGGGAATCTATGGGCTGTGGGTTCGGACCTAGCATAGGTGAGTCTTTCTACTCTGCCATCTTGGCTCCGCCCCCTGTACTTGAATTTCTGATGTAAATCTAAGTTGGGCACAATGAAAGATGCCTTGGATCAATTGTTATAATCTGTTTGACAGGATTTTGTTTAAAATTTTTGAGTTACTATTCATTAATGATATTGGGTTTTTGATAGTTTGGATATTTTTTATTTTTCAATGTATTTCTCTATTTTGTGGTCTCAATTTTGTTAGCATATAACTGGATATCATATGTTATGATTATTTTTTTTGTGTCTTCTGGTTTTGTAGTGATTTCATTTTGCTCATTTGCTATTCTATTAATTTGATTTTCTGCACTTTTTAAAAGTATCAAATAAACTAAATGTCTATCAATTTTATTAATTTTATTTATAATTACTATGGCACTTTTGTTTCCAATTTATCTCTCTCTCTCTCTCTCTCTGCCATTTTTTTTTCCTATCTTTCTAATGGATGGCAGATGGGGTGGAAAAAAATTAATGCTTGATAATTAAAAAATAAGTAAAATAATAATTTTTGGAAAATGATCTAGGTTTCATTCCACTTCATCTCATTTGGCCCTTCTCTTCAGAATCTTAAAGATTGTTACTGAAACTGAGTACTTGGGACATCCCCTCTGCTTGAAGTATCATATCTGAAGCTGTAACAAATCCGCAATGCACTGAATCATTTCCTCTAGAATGTACCCTTCTTTCTACTTTATTTCCTCAGATAGATTGTGAACTCCTGTTAAGATTGGGAAGAAAAAAAAGGAACAGAAATCTTTAGAAAAATAAGAAAAATCAAGATTTAGCTAGCCACTAACTTTCTAAATTACTTTAACCTAGATAGTTTTTAAAGTTTTGAAGAAGAGAGAGTAAATAGAAGAGAGGGAGAGAGAGAGAGGGAGAGACAGGGAGGGAGAGGGAGAGGGAGAGAGAGAGAGAAAGAGAGCAAGAAAGAGAGAGAGAGAGAGAGAGAGAGAGAGATTGATTTACCCATAGGCAAAGTGTAACAATGTTCTGTTCTGTTCATAATGCCCCAGGCTCACCTCTTGGTTTATCGCACCTAACTTCCACTGTCACTTCTGTCTCCTTATGTATTTCTTCTCTTGTCTGTCACTTTATTGTTGTTTCTGTCATTACTTGTTATTTGTGTTGTCTGGGCCATTAAAGAACCAAATAAACTCTTCAGGTCTGGTTTTCTTTCTAAGAATATTTCAAACACCTCTTTATTATCAAACATCCACCTTTTTTCATTTATGGTTAAGCTGAAGTTTACAGGAGAGGTTACCCTGGACTTCAATCTGAGCTCTATCACTCTTGGGAATATATAATTACATTCTCTCCTACATTTTCTGCTGTGTGCAGAATAGTTTTATGTTGTTTGAATTTCCTTTCCTTTGTATTTGAAGGTCTTTCTAAAAGTCACTTGCTGAACTACTTGTTTCAGAAGTGAATTGTTAAATTTAACCACTGTGTATTTTGGAGTTTGCATACCACCCTATTAAAAAAATTCACATAAATCTATTTTCTTTCTCTCTCACCCCTACCACATTGAAAAAAGAAAGAAAAGAAAAACAAATTTCTTATAACAATAAATATGTGTGGTCAAGCAAAACAAATTCCCTCAATGCTTTATACTAAAATATGTGTGGTTGTTCATTCTGTACCCTAAACCAATCACCCATAACAGATGACATGTTTATTTCTTTGCTGGGTCTCTGGAATCATGAATAGTCATTTTTTAATGACAGTTTTTATAGCATTCAAAGTTGATTGTTTCCATAGTGTTGTTTGTTTTGTAAATCTCTGCTTATTTCGTCCTTGCTCAGTCTGTAAAACTCCTTAAATTTGTCCATTTTTAAAATATTGATGATATATTATAAATTGTTCATCTGGTTGTGCTCACCTCATCCTGCATCAGTTAATGTAACTCTTTTAAGTCATCTATTTCCTCATTTCTTATAGTACAATAGTATTCTACCACATTCATATACCACAATTTATCCAGTCATTACTTAAGTGTATTTGCCACCACAGAAAGAGCTGTTATAAATATTTTTGTATATAAAGACTCTTTTCCTTCTACTTTGATCTCCTCTGGATATGGGCTTAGCGGCAATAATGACCCTATCAATGAATCTCACTCTGCTGACTACAGACCTGGTATTTTGCCCATGCACTAACTGGCAAAGAATAGGAGAGGAACAAAATGAAAGGGGCAGATTTCCATAAGGTTCTCATCTTGGGCCATTCTCATATATTCTTCTACCTCCCCACAAAAAGAAAATCCAAAAATTCATGTCCCAGACAAATTAGCAAAGAAATACAGGATTTTGAAGCTGAAAGGAACCTTGGACACCATTTAGTCCGGTCATTTTGACCACAGAGATGAATTAGATCAATCAGATCATTGATCACTTGACCACAGAGATTAATTAGATGGTTCTTTTCTGGGTTAGGCAGGTGAGGAAAGAACAGAGATCCAGAAAATCCTGACAGAATTACATCTGACTGTTTAAGATATGAAAAGAAAATATCATTTGCCTTTCTTTATATTTATTTCATTTTTTCCCCTTACTTCCATCAGTCATTTTTCTTTAATATTTACTAGGACTAGCTCTCTGCAGAAAGGAAGCAAACAAGCATTTATTAAGCACCAACTATGTGCTAGGAACTGTACTAACCACTTTACAAATATCTTATTGGATCCACACAACAATTCTGACAGGTAGATGCTATTATTAACCCCGTTGTACAGCTGAGGAAACTGAGACAGACAGACATTAAGTAACTTGCCTAGAGTTCCATAGCTCTTAAGAGTCTGAGGCCAGATGGGAACTTAGATCTTCAAGTCTCCAGGCTCAGAATTCAATCCACTGAACCAAAGTGCCCCAGAAAATCACACAGTAAGAAAGAAGACCAGATTGACAATCTAGAGACCTGGGTTCTAGTTTCTCCTCTTCTACTGACTAGGTGAGTTTCTCTGGGGCAGTTAATTTTAGTTTACTATTAATTAAATATCATTCATCAGTGAAGGCCATTATGTGCCACCTATACAAACACAAATGAGAAGTTACTATTTTCTTGGAGGTGCCTCGGAGGAGTCAGCTTTCTTTCTTCCTGAAGCCCCCACCATCATTCCCTATCCAATGGTACAAGAAAAAGTGTGAGAGGTTATTTCCAAAAAGGGTAGTTATTGACTATACACCAGGTAGGTTGAAAAGATGAAGCAAAACCAGAAAGACAGCATTCAAAGCTAGGGAAAACCTTAAAAAAGAGTTTCAGTATTTTGCAAAAATCAACATTACATTTCCAATTATTTTAGTATGATTTTGATGTAATTGAACATTGTCTCCAAAAATATTAATAAGCAGATCACTATGAATATGCATTTATATAGCACCTACTATGTTCCAGGCACTATGCTAAGCATTTTATAAATATTCTCTACCCCACAACTGAGAGATGTTATTGAATTCTGTGGAACAAGAAGAGAATTACACGGATTCAATACCTCTATAGAGGTATAGTAATTTACTTGGTGTGATATATAAAATATAGATGTAGTAAAAATAGCTAAAAATCAATGCTCCTCTGTTGGTTCTCCTTAATATTTAGAAGGCAAACACCAACATGTTCCCCTTTCTTCTTTCCTTCACATTTAGTAAACATCTCATATATCAAAAAACGAATTGAGAAGGCCCCCATAACTGAAATCGCAGGCGTCTTGGAGGGCCCTCCCAGCTCCCAAATTCAATCTCTGTGGTGACACTATCCCTTCACAGAATTTCATTGTCTCTTCTACTCATACCTACACATTAGAAAGTAAAGTAGAGATCTGGAAAACATTCAGTTCATTCTCTACATAAACAATGCCAAAATAGAACCCTCAAGTTACTTTCTATTTTATAGACTGGCTGTTTACATTAATCAAATTTTCTGGACAATATCCACATTTCCACTCCAGTATCAGCTGAGTAGGCAACTAGGTGGCAAAGTGAACAAAGTGCTGGGGCTAGAGTCAGGAAGGCTCATCTCCCTAAGTCCTCAGACACTAACTAGCTGTGTGACCATGGATAAGTCAGTTGACCCTATCTCCCTCAGTTTCCTCATCCATAGATTTGAAGAAGGAAATGACAAACCACTCTAGTATCTTTACCAAGAAAATCCCAAATAAAGTCAAGAAGAGTAAAACACAACTGAAATGACTGAGTAACCACAACCAATCAGTTAGGTTGGTAAAAAGCTTACATCAAGATAAGAGTGATAGGTAGGCTTAGCTACTGGCTCCTAACCTTCTTTGTAAAAGCAGTTAGATATTCTTTTTAGAGTTTTGTTCCTTCAACTGAGTTATTTTGATTTTCCTCTCTTTCTTCTCCATTTAAAAATCTCTCTGTCCCCAGTGTCTGCTGAAGCACTCACGAAATATGCATATAAATGCTGCTATTACCAGATGGATAAGCATCATCTCAGGGTGCCCATACTTCTTGGAAGAAACAATGCCAGAAACAGTACAGGAATGCCAGACCCAGACGTCTGTAAGGAGCACAGCAGGTGGCATTTTTGAAAGTAAAACTGCACTTCAATAGATGGGTAAATTAGAGTCTACCAATAATTCTTGACACTGGAACAAAGTGAATATCCTAATAACTTTCTTTCTATTACACACAGTTATGGAAAACCAGAAAGATGACAGCAAAGCTAGGGAAAAGTTTAAAAAAATGTTTAAGCATTTTGCAAACTCAACACTATATTTTCAATTATTTTAATATGATGTTAACATAACTGAACATACTCTCCAAGAATCCTGATGAACAGGTTTCCATGAATGCTCAAAATAAACTATTTAATACCTAATATTAACATTATATGTCAATTTTATCTTGTTTGGACAGAGAATTGTGTACTTTTGTGTGTGGGGGGGTGTATCTATGTATATATGCATTACTTTTTGGTTTTTTGTCTCTTAATGCCTTTATTTTTTAAATTTATTTCGTATTTTATTTTTTCTCCAATTATATGTTAAAACAATTTTTAACAATGATTTTTAAAACACTGGGTTCTAAATTCTCTCCGTTCTTCCCACACCACCTCCACCCCATTGAGAAGGCAAGCAATTTGATATAGATTATATGTGTGTAGTTACATAAGACATTTTCATATTAGTTATGTTGTAAAAGAAAACATAGACCCCCCAAAATAGAAATCCTTAATAAAAATAAAATAAAAGAAGTATTCTACAATCTGTATTCAGACATCATCAGTTCATCCTAAGTCCTTCAGAGTTGTCTTGAATCACTGTATTGCTGAGAATAGACAAGTCATTCACAGCTGATCATCTTACAATACTGCTGTTACTCCGTACACAGTACATTTCACTTTGCACCAGGTCATGTAAATTTTTCCAGGTTTTTCTAGGAGCATTCCTGTTCATCATTTCTTATAGCACAGCAGTACTGTATCATCATCACATACCACAATTTCTTCGTTCATTCCCCAATTGATGGGCATCTCCTCAATTTCCAATTCTTTGCCACCAGAAATGAATTGTTGCAAATATTTTTGTCCATATAAGTCCTTTTCCTTTTTGTTATTATCTCTTTATACAGACCCATTAGTGATGCTGCCAAGGACTTTGTGGACCTGTAACTCATTAATCAACACAATAAAAGCCTACCTTAATACTCTTTTCCCTAGAATAGTATCTGTTTCAAGGCAATTTCATCTGGGAACTCATTTGAGCTGCTACAACTACTGAAGTACCAAAAGGATTTAATTATGTGTCATTTTTTCATATATCTATAGGGTAGTATATAGCATAGACCCTAAGGATGGCATTATATGGAAACACTAATTCATTATAAGGGAATAAAAACAGTTCCTGTCTCATTATACTATTTCTAAATGCTTTCAATTATCTAAAAAGATTATAGCTCTTATAGTACAATATTATATATAAATGCCCAAAAACATCATGGATACTATCCTAATATCACAACAGATAGGGGAAGAGGTTCAGTTCAAGAGAGTACCAGCTTCATACGGCAATACATTTTAGTTTCTTGGGTAGAATAAGCGAGTACAAAGAAAATCTCATCAGTTGAAACCATCTGAACTTTATTTTGTGTGTTTGACCTATAAAGTCAGTAGTCCAAAACCAACTAAGATCATCCTAAGTAAAATATATATATATATATATACGTACATATATATATATATATATATACACTAATAAAAAGGCAAATATGGGATTTTGAATTTAAAATAGTTTTTATTCTGTTAAAAAAATTCCCAACATAAAGATAATTTTTCTAAAAATCGAGCCATAAGGCCTAATCACATTACGCTTAAAGCCTAACATAGGTCCTAAAGACATCTCAAACTCAAGATATCCAAAGTAGAATTCATTACCTTCCCTACTCTTATCCTGCCCCCCAAAAAAGTCATCCTTATTCCAAAATTCCCAATTTCTATTGAAAATACCATTATTCTTCCAGTCTCCCAGGTTTATAACCTTGGCATTATACCCTACGTCTTCATTCTCCTTCATATCATATATTCAGTCAGTTGCCAAATCTTGCCATTTCTACTTTCACAATAACACAGTACACAGAATGCTGGATTTGGAATCAGGAAGACTTGAATTCAAATCCTGCCTCAGAGATTTACTTAGCTCTGGACAAGTATCTTAATGTCTATCTGCCTCAATTTCCTTTTCTGTAAAATGGGGTTAATAGCAGCTACTTCACAGGGTTGTTGTGGTGATCAAATAAGATAAAAGCACATTGCAAATCTTAGAGGGCTATGTAAATTCTAGCCCTGTTCCTGACTTTACTGATATTAAAACCATACTTCTATTGCTGTCTCATCATGGAGCTTTCCTCAGTGTATGGGGCCTTCCTTTACCTGGAACATCTGACCACACCTGTGGCCTGTTCAGACCAGTCACTTAATAAACATTGATTAAGTGCTTCCTATGTGCCAGGCACTCTGTTATGTGCTGGGTACACAAACACAAAGACAATTCCTGCTTGAAGGAACAGTGCTGATCTCCTTCTTTTTCGATAGAGGCTCTAGAGCCAGTGACCCTACCTCCCAATCAGGGAGCAGAGAGTAGTGAGGAGATGTGAGCACTCGTGAGTCATGACAGAGACCTCCTAAGAAGTCCACAAGCAATGTTATTGTTCAGTCGCGTCCATGATCCTTTAGGAGTTTTCTTGGCAAAGACACTAGAGTGGATTGCCATTTCCTTCTCTGGTGGATTAAGGCTAAGTGAGTTACTCAGGGTTACACAGTCAGTAATTTTCTGAGACTGAATTTGAACTTAGGGATTCCTAATCCCTTGCCTAGCACTCTATCCACAGAGCCACTTAGCTGCCTCAAAAACAGTATAGCTGATGGAAAATGGAGAAATGCTCATGCTACAACACTTCACCATAGGACTTAACCCTTCCCTTCCATTGGTGAGTTCTTCTTGGAGCCTTCACATTGAGGACAGGCCCAGAATGACCTCCTCTCATTCAACTCCTATTTCTTTGTGACTTTCTAGGTATCAAACTATATCCCTCTTCCTGGTACCTTCATTTTGTCCCCAAATTTTCAGCTCTCTTAGCACAGTGCCTGACACATAACACTTAATAAGTCCTTCCACAGACTTCTGGGCATGAAGCCAAGATGGCAGAGCAGAGAAAGCACTCAGCTGAGTTTTCTCAACATAGCCCTCCAAACAATTTTAAAATAATGTCTCAAACCTCTGAAGTGGTAGACCAAGAAAAAAGTCAGAGTGAGACACTCTTCCAACCCAAGACTACTTAGGAGGTCTGTAAGAGAGATTAGTGATAATGGGATAGAGGCTGTCCTGGAACCCATGTTGGTGAAATACCAGTGGGGAGATCAGAAAGTGACAATACAAGCATCACCAGCTTTGGAAGCGCTCAAATCAGAGACAGAAAGAGTTAAGAGGGTACCCTTATGCTAGCACTGGACGTAGGACCAAACACTGTTTGGAAAGTCCATAGTCCATATCTACTTCTAGGTCACAGTCCAAAGGTGAAAAGGAACACTTTCAGTCAAGAGGGAGTAGAAGCCCTTAGGGAAAGTATCTCTTCTGGTCGCAAGAGAACAGGGATCTTAAGGAATCGTATCATGTCTAATCTCAAAGGAGCAAGGGTCCTGAAAAACATAATTTACAGCAATTCTAAGGGATCAGTTGCCCTTGCTGAATAAAGACTAGCGCACAGACCATGACAGCAGTAGTCACTGTCTCCTGAATCATGCCACCTTGGAAGCACCAAAAACCTCCAAACACGCAGAACAAGCTCTGAAAATAGCAAGACAGTGCCCTTCCTCATTCTATGCTAAAAAGAAAGTCCAACTTTAACATAAAATTCAATATCAAGAAATGAGCTCATCATCAAAAAAAATGAGCAAACAACAAAAATAGAGCTTGACCACAAAAATCCACTATGGTGACAAATTCAGTAGAAGACAATAGAGTCAAAACAGCTACAAACAAACCTCAAAGAAAAACGTGAATTAGATGTAAATTCAATAAGAATTCCAATTAGCTTTTCTAAGCTAAAGAAAACTGTTCAAAATGAAATAAGAGTGGTAGAGTGAAAGTTAGGTAAAGAAATGAAGGTAAAATAACAAATATAAAAAGACCATTAACAGTTTAGTAAAAGACACACAAAAATGCCAAAGAAAAATAATACCTTAAAAAACAGAATTGGCCAAATGGAAAAAGAGGCACAAAAATTCACTGATATAAACACCTCAAAAGCAGAATTGACCAAAAGGAAAAATAGGTTTAAAAAAAAGGAAAAATCTCATTAAGAAAATTATCCCTTAAAAATTAAAACCATACAAATGAAAGCTAATGACTCCATGAGACATCACAAAAACAATTTTTTTAAAAAGTCAAAGACTGAAAAAGTAGAAGAAAATGTGAAATATCTAATCAGAGAAATAAAAGTAACCCAGAAAGTAGATCAAGGAGAAATAATTTAAGAATTATTGGACTACCTGAAAGCCATGATCAAAGAAAAATCCTAGATATTATCTTTCAAGAAATTATCAAGGAAAACTGCTGTAACAGCACAAAACCAGAGAGTAAAAACAGAAATTGAAATAATCTATCAATTACCAGCTGAAAAAGATCCCAAAATGAAAACCCCAAGAAAATGACAGCCAAATTCCAGAGCTTACAGGTCAAAGAGAAGATACTTCAAGCAGCCAGAAAGAAACCATTCAAATACCTTGGAGCTGCAGTCAGGATTATACAAGATATAGCAGTTACCACATTAGAAACTGGGAGGGGGGGGTTTGAAATATGATATTCTAGAAGACAAAAGTGAGAATAAACTTTGAAGAGAAAAATGATTGAGTCAAACAGAAGACTTCTAAACATTACAGAGGAAAGGCCAGGACTAAGTAGAAAATTTAATTTTTAAATACAGGATTCAAGAGAAATATGAAAAGGTAAATGTGAAAAAGACTCAAGAAGGTTAAAATGTTTACCACTCTATATGGGAAGATGATACATGTAACTTCTAAAAATTTTATCATTTGTAGGGCAGTTAGAAGGATTCTACGTAGAAAGAAGGTGTGTGAATGAGTCCATTATGTTGGGATGGTTTTTAAAATGGAGAGGTGAGAAAGAGGAATGCTCTGGGAAAAGGAAGAGGAAGAATGAGGAAAATTACCACACATAAAAGAAGCACACAAGGAAGAACTCTTACAGTGGAGGAGAAAATGGAAGTAGAGGCAGGCATTGTGTGAACCTCACTCATATTTAAACGCACTAAAAGGGGAAAATATAAATACATACTCAATTGGTAACAGAAATCAATTTTAACCAACAGGAAAGTAGAAGAGAAGAGGATAAGAGAAAGAGGATAAGGATAAAAGGGGGGAGAAATGAAAGAAGTAATGGTCAGAAGGGATACAGGATAAAAAAAGAGAGAGAGAAGGATATAAAGAAGAAAATAGGGCAAAGGGAAATGTACAATTAATGATCATAACTGTGATGGTGAATGGGATGAATTCTCTCATAAAACAGAACAGAATAGAAAGCAGAATCAATGACATGTTATCTACAAGAAATATATTTACATACACAGAGTTAAAATAAGACGTAAGAGCAGACTCCATTGTGCTTTGGTTGAAGTAAAAAAAGGAAGGAGTAGCAATCATGACCTCAGCAATAGCAATAGCAAAAACAGACCTAATTAAAAAGAAAGAACATCTTGCTAAAAGGGATTATAGACAATGGAGTAATATATCAGTACTAAATATATATACACCATCTGACAAAGCATCCAAATTCTAAAAGGAAAAGTTAAATGAATTACAGGAGGAAATAGACTGTAAAGTTATACTAGTGGGAGATTTCAATTTTATCCTCAGAGTTAGATAAATCTAACTACAAAAATAAACAAGAAATAAGTCAAGGAGATGAACAGAATCTTAGGAAGGTAAGTTAAATAGGATGGAGCTCTGGAGAAAAATGAATTGGAAAAGAAAGGAGTGTACTTTTTTTCTCACCTATGTATGACAGCTTCACAAAAATTGACCATATATCAGGACATAAAAACCTTACAACCACATGCAGAAAAACAAAAATATTATAAGTACCCTTTTCAGACCATAATGTAATAAAATCATATTTAATAAAGAGTTTTGGAAGCATAGATAAAAATTAATTGGAAATTAGATAGTCTAATCCTAAAGAATGAGCGGGTAGGACTTCTAGAAGCCAAGATGTTTGAATAAGCAGTAAATTGCTGTAACCTTCTTATAATCACAATCAAACAAACATAAAATAATACCCCAAGACAAATCCTGAAACAGCAGCACAAGCAAAAAGGTGGGATAGAACAATCTTTTAGTCAAGAAACTTTGAAGTTCAGTAAGAAAGGTCCATCTCACTCAGGTAAAAGGGGAGCATATTTCAGGACAGGAAACATCCTAGGAAGCCAGCTTACCTCAACAAACCAGTGAGAGATCCTGAGTCCCAGTGTCAGGCAAACACCAACACCAGGACCTCCCCATATGTCTTAGAATCACTGTGTGCTTGCCTTTATACCATGTGCTGCAGCAAACAGGCACCCTCCAGCCATCAGACCTCTGCGTGCTTCAGTGTAGCCCAGAGTAAATATAGAACCACACCACCAGGCCTCAGCATATGCCAGACACCACTACGAGGATCCCCCTTAGCACTATGTAAGCTGCCAGACGCCGACAGTATCCAGCAGTTCCAGCCACCCCGAACCTTATTTCCTCAAAGCAGCACCCAATATTAGGGTGACATTAACACAGCACAGGGCCTGCAGCCACTGACACAAGAAGCCTGAGACAGTGGCTCTTCTACCCCAGGTGCAGAGCTCAAATTTAAAAGAAAGGGAAAAAACGCTATCCATCCCTCCCCCCAAAAAAAGATGAGTAAAAAACAACAACAAAATAAATAATCTGATCACAGAAAGTTATTACGGGGCCAGGGAAGACCAAGACGCAAACTCAGAACAATGTCAAAACACTTCTGGGCAAAACCCCAAAGAAAACAGTAAGTAGTCTCAAGCCCAGAAAGGACATAGAGAGGAGCTTAAAAAGGAGCTTAAAAATCATATAGGAGAAGAGAAGAAAAAGCGGGAAAGAAATGAGAGTAATGGAAGAGAATTATGAAAAAAAGACAACACTTTGGAAAACTGCTTTACCAGGTAGAATCAGTCAAATGGAAAAGGAGATTAAAAAACTCATTGAAGAAAAAACTCTTTAAAGATTACAATTACAATTGGCCAAATGGAAAAGAAAGTACAAAAGTTAACTGAGGAAAGCAGCACTTTAAAAATTAGCATTGGGCAAGTGGAAGCCAATGGCTCTATGAGACAACAAGTATCAATAAAACAAATTCAAAAGATCCAGGAGAGACAATATCAGATATTGCCCATAATCAAAAGGACCTGGACAGCATATTTCAAGAAATTATCAAGGAAAATTGTCCTGTTTTCCTGGAACCAGAGGGCAAAAAAAGGCATTGAAAGCATCTACTGATGACCTTGGGAAGAGATACTAAAATAAAAATTCCAAGGAATATTATAGTCACATTTCAGAACTATCAGGTCAAGGAAGAAAACGCAAGTGGCCAGAAAGAAACAATTCAAGTACGGGGGAGTCATAATCAAGATCACACAGGATTTAGCAGCTGTAACATTAAAGGATGAGAGATCATGGAATGTGATACTCTGGAAGGCAAAGGGAACTAAGACTACAATGTCGAATCATGTGCCTGGTCAAATTCATCCTAATATATCAAGGGGAAAAAATGGTCATTCAACAAAATAGAAGGATTTCAAGTCTTCGTGAGATGACCATAATGAAACCAAAACTTTGACCTCCAATGTCAAGGCCCAAAGAAGCATAAACAGTTAAAAAGTAAAAGAAAACATAAGGAATTCAATAGACCTACACTGTTTATATCCCCAAATGAAGAGATGATACTTGTAACACTCAAAAATAATATCACTAACAGTACAGATATAGAAGGAATATACATAGACTCTGTATGGATACAAGGTGAATTATGAAGGAGAGAGAAAAATCTGGAACTCAAAATCTTGTCAAAATGAATGCTAAAATTTTTCTTGACATGTAACTATGGGAAAAAATGAAATAAAGTACTTCCTAGTCACCAAAAAAATACAAGAATGAGTGGATCAAAGAACAAATCATAAAAACAACTGACAATAACATGCATCAATAAAAGGGTGAAGATCAGATCAATGAGTTAGATATGCAACTAAAAAACTAGAAAAAGAACAAATTTAAATCCTCAATTAAAGGCCAAAATGAAAATCTTGAAAATCAAAGGAGAGATTAATAAAATTGAAAGTAAAAACAAAAAAAATGCACTAATAAAACTTGGATCTTGTTTTATGACAAAACCAACAAAATATATAAACCACCGGTTATTTTGATTAATAAAAGAAAACCAAAATACTAGTTTCAAAAATGAAAAAGGTGAATGTGCCACCAAAGAAGATGAAATTAAAACAATTATCAGGAGTTTTTTGTCCAATTATATCTCAGTAAAATTGAGGATCCAAGGGAAATGGATGAATTTTTAAAAATATATATACCAACTTAAGAGAAGATAAAATCAAATACTTAATAACCCTATTTTAGAAAAAAGAAACTGAACAAGATATCAATGAGTTTCCTAAGAAAGAAGTCTCCAGGAGCAGATGAATTTACAAGCTAATTCTACCAAACATTTAAGGAACAATTAATCCTAACACTATATAAACTATTTGAAACAAAATAGATAAGGAGTCCTAGCAAACTCCTCTTATGACACAAATATGATTTTGATATCTAAGCCAGAGAAAGCAAACACAGAGAAAGAAAACTATAGACCAGTTTCCTTAATGAATATTGATGTAAAATTTTTAAATAAAATACAAGCAAGGAGGTTAAAGCAATATATCTCAAAAACTTATTTTTATCAGTAATGCAGGGTTGATTCAATATTAGAAAACTATCAACATAATTGCCTAATAATAACAAAAACAAGAAAAATCATTTGATTATATCAATAGATGCAGAAAAAGCCTTTGACAAAATATCATACCCATTCCTATTAAAAACACTAGAAAGCATAGAACTCAATGGAGTCTTTCTTAAAATTATCGATCTAAAATTAAGAACAAATATTTTCTGGAACAAAAATGAACTTGAAGCTTTTCCAATGAGATCAGGGAGTGAAGCAAGGATGTCCATTATCAGCACTATTATTCTATATTATACTAGAAATGTTAGCTATAGCAATTAGACCCCTAAAAAAGTGAAGGAATAAAAAAAAAGCCAATGAAAAAATAAAACTATCACTCTTGGCAGATGAGATGATGATATACTTGGAGAACTGAAAATTAACTGAAAAACTAGTTGAAACAATTAACAACTTTAACAAAGTTGCAGGATATAAAATAAAACTACATAAATCTTCAGCATTTTTGTATACTACCAACAAGACCCAACAGCAAGAGATGTAATGAGAAATTCCATTAAAATAATTGCATACAATATAAAAGACTTGGGAATCTAGCAGCCAAGACAAACTCAGGGTTATAGCAACAAAATTACAAAATACTTTTCACACAAATAAAGGCAGAGCTAAACAATTCGAGAAATATTTGTTGCTCATGGGTAGGACTAGCCAATATAACAAAAATGACAATTCTAGGTAAGTTAATTTGCTTATCCAGTACCATACCAATCAAATTACCAATGAATTATTTTAAGAGCTAGAAAAAAAACAATCACAAAATTCATCTGGAAGAAAAAAAGGTCAAGCATATCAAGGAAATTTATAGTCCTTACCTCTTTCCTTCCCTCCTTCATTCCTTCCCTCTTCCCTTCTTCCTTCTTTTCTTTCCTCTTTCCTTCCTCCCTTCCCTTTCTTCATTCCCTTATTCTTTCCCTATTTGCTTCATACCTTTTGTTCCTTCCTTCCCTATTTTGTTCCCTTTTTCTTCTCTGCTTTCCTTCTTCCTTCCCTGCTCTCCTTCTTTCTTTTCTTCCTTCCTTCCTTTCTGTCTTTCCTTCCCTCTTTCCTTCCTCCCTTCTTTCGTTCTCTCCTTTCTTCCCTCCTTCCTTCTTTTCTTCCTTCTTTCCTTCATTTGCAGATGAGGCAACTGAGGCACAGAGAAACTAACTTTCCCAGGGTCACACTGGCTAGTATATATCTGAGGCAAAATCAGAACTGACCTTGACCTCTTTTGTTTTCCATGTCCAATATTCTATCCACTATACCATCTAGCTATTAAGCAACTGATGGATATAAAGTAAAAGCCCAATTAAGACTGCAATTAAAAAAAAAAACCATTGTTAGGTACTCTGCTAAGCACAGGCATTTAAGCAGTACAGTGGATAGAGTACTGAGCTTGGAGTCAGGAAGACCCGAGTTTAAATCCAGTCTAAAAAACTTCCTACCTACTCTGGGTAAGTCACTTAAACTCTCTTTGGCACTGCAGAAAGAAATGGTATCTTTGCAAAGGAAATCCCATGGCCAGAGGTCCACAGGAGAAAAGAAAAGTGGGACAGAATGGAAAGGACTAAACAGCAACAACTCCTCTAAACACTGGAAATACAATGAAAGATAAAAACTGTCCCTTTATGAAGGAGACAACGTGAATAATTAGGTGATTATAAGAGGTATTCAGAATGAATGGAAGGAAATCTCAGAGGGGAAGGGACTGGGAAAGGCTTCCTGCAAAAAGGATAATGGATGCTAAATGGTGGAGGAGGAGGGAGTGCAATCCAGGCATGAGGGAGAGCTAGGACAAAGGAATGGAGCACCAAGTGGGAGGATGAGCAATAGGTCCAGGTAGCTATATAGAAGAATATGTAGAGGGAAGTAAAATGTAAAACGACTGGAAGAATCCAGGAAATGAAGAATCTGAAACGCCAAAGGAGTAAGAGAGAAAGCACTGGCATTTACCAAGTAAGTGAGTGAATGTTTGTTGAGTGCTTTAGGAAAAATCACTTGGGCAGTTGTGTGGAAGACAGATTAGATACCGGAAGACCAATCAGTAAAGATAGAAAATACTAGGTATGGCACTTGGATGGATATGTGGGGTGAGTGAAAGTGAGGAAGACAGGTTCTGAATATAGGACACTGGGAGGATGGTTAGAAGAGGGGAACATTTGAGGCAGGGGGATGAAGATAATTCTACTTCTTAAATTTGAGAAGCCTGCAAGAACTTTGGGTTGAGATGTTCAAAAGGCAACTAGTGATACATTATCTGCATCGATAAAATTTATAAAAAATGTCATTATGATTGAAAACCTGAGTGTAGAAATTTGAGTATTATAGTAATAGCTGACATTTATATATACCATTTATACAGAAACCTTTTACGTTCGCATAACATTTTACTTTCATAATCTCCCTTCATCTTCCCAACAGTCCTGTGAAGTGAGTGCTAGGATATTATTACACCCATTTCCCAGGTGAAAAAACAAATATTCAGAGCTGTAGGTATCTAAAGAAGGAATGGAAGTGAGGAATTTCTGGTATCAAATGCACCATTCTTTCCATTATACCACAATGTTTTGACAATTAAGATCATTCATTTGAGCACTGTTAAATGTTCTGCTGTCATCTCACATAATGCAAATTACAAGGGCCCCTCCAACCTCAGACACTCAGCTTGGGAAGGAATTACATGGAGAGGAGGAATAACTTTTTACCCCAATGAGAAAGAACACTGGAAAAAGCATTTCTAAACTGAAATAAAATATTTCTAAATAAATATGAAATGAGCTAATAATGGTCAACTAATAGTTCTTGGTAGCTTCTGGCAGAGTAGCATCATAGCATTTGTCATGATGACAACTAATACTTGTCATTTCTACAGCTTGAGAAAATGAACCAGTTCAGGGAATAATCTATAATTGGTTCTCCTAGCTTCTTGGATGTCCACAACAACAGAAAGATATTAAGAAACAAATACGCATGGAAAGAGCTGTAGAAAGTCAACTGAGTACATGTTTTGATTGCATTGGAAACTATCCTGTTTATGGAAATCCTTGGGTAACTAAAACAGGAAAATTCTGAAGGTTGCTGCCACTTGCAATTAAAGGGTGTGTTAAGAGTATAAAAAGTTGTATTTTTACTAGAAACCTTCTGAGTTTTATCTTCCTGTTTTGACTACAGGTCCCCTGACGAAGGGCCTGAGGTGTTATAAATTATCCCATTACCCATTCACCTCAGGTATCCCTGCTGGACAGAGCAGGAAGGAAGTAAATCTTGGAGTCCTGCACTTACGTCCTTTAATCACATACATGCTTGCCCTTCAAAGTAGTAAATCGTTGTCTTTTCCTGGTCTGCCATGATTCATGCCTGAAACAGAGAGGAGAGGAGACAAGCTCTCAGAAATGCCATATCAAAGGAAAAATAATTTAATATGTTCTTCAATAATCATTGGGGACACCAATGCTACATGTTTTTCAAGTTGGCATTGTGAGTAAGTGTATCACTCCAAGGGCAAACAGCCCAGGCTATAGATTGTTGCCTTAGAAACTAGACATTTTGGATGCTAATCTTTAAACTCCAATAAACCTTAACATCTATAACATCTATATAATGTCAGATAACTTGGGGACATCTTCAATTAGTAAATTTGACCCCCTACAGATGCCTATTTTCTTATAAAGATCACTAGGCAGAAATATGATCAATCATATGTTTTAAGATGGGATCTGAGTCTTCAAAAAACTGTGTCAAAATTACACATAGAAAAGAATTAAGAATGAAGATATAACAGAGAAATATATCTATGGAAATATATCCTGAGTGTCTTTAGTCTTCTATTTTTGATTTATGATACATGGATATGATATGTATGCTTAACATAGATCAACTAATTTACTAGCATTTATTAAGTTCTTTCTATGTCCCAGGCACTGGGGTAAGCACTTGAGGGTACAAAGACAAAAGTGAAACCTGTCCTCAAGGAGTTTAAAATCTAATGCATGCATACATACACACATATATGTCTGTGTAAAATACATATAACATTTTGTGTGGGGGTGGAAGAAGGGAGGCTCAGCAAAGGCTTCTTTATAGGACATTATGATTAAGAATAGTCAATGAAAGGCTGAAAGACAGTCAATTAACATTTATTAAGTGCCTACTGTGCTAAGTACTGGGGATACAAAGGCAAAATACCCTCCCTGCTCTCAAGGAGCTCATAGTATAATGAGAGAAACAATATGCAAACAGCTAAGTTCAAACAAGGCAGGAAATAATGAGAGTTAGTCTTGAAAGGAAGGCACTGAGAATGAGGATGACCGGGAAACACTTCCTGCAGAAGCTGGGACTTCAGCTAAAATTTGAAGGAAATTAGGGAAGCCAGAAGACAGAGAGGAGCAGGCAGAGTATTGCATGCAAGAGGGAATCCAAAGAAACACTCAGAGTTTGGAGAGATAAAGAATTTTATTTGAGGAAAAGAAAGAAGACGTGTTACTGGATCAGAGAATATATGAAGGAGATTACGTTCTAAGTAAGAAGTCTAGAAAAGTAGAAAGGGGCTAGGTTCTAAATAAGAATTTATATTTTATTCTAGAGGTAATGGGGAGCCACTGGAATTTATTAAATAGCAGTGAAGGGTGAGGGTCAGATCTTTATTTTAGGAAGATTATAATAGATTGAGATTAAACCCTTTGTTTTGGTTACACAGGCACCCATTCAAAATGTCTGCTGTTATATGTGGATGGCCATTTTAATCTCCCCCATATGAACTTTCCCTCTCAATATGCAACACATTTACTGCCTGGCTTCCATTTGTCTCGTCTGGCCAAAAGAGAAGTGCATGGTCAGTGGTTTTAGCCACATTTAAATATCTATAGCTATAGAGATAAGAACAGCTCCTAGTTCTTGCCAAGCAGATGCCCAAAGCTAAAGGAACAAGGCCAAGTGACAGAAAAGACTTCCTGCAGATTTTACTAAACTTTTTTTGTTGAGTTTGCACCATGACTACCAGTAGCTCTTCAAAACTGCCAACTGGCTTCATCAGATTTGATATTCGATCAATAACAGGAGGAAAAAAAAAACTATACCATGGTCTCCCAGCTACAAGATTGGTGAGATTAATGAGTGAGTGATGATGAGCACTGTGGCCACAGTTTATTTATTTATTTATTTTGTATTTGCCTTTTGGACTTTAATTTTATTTCATTCCAGGGGCTGGAATCTAGTTCATCTTGGACTGAGAAATGCATTATGAAAACCTTTCAACAAGGACCAAACCAGGCTGTCTCACTGGTTATATCAAGGACATTTTCTGAAAAATGACCACAATACAACACCAGATTCACAAATGACTGAGAGGAGTCATTTGGAGAATGTGAGAGAATTAACAGCTAGAGCATCTGAGAATACATATATGACCACAGAATATTTAAAAAGAAATTACTGTCCTCCATTTAGATAGTACAATGCAACTATTAACAGAGGGAAAAAAATAAGTACTCTACAATTATAACACTGTTGTGATACATATGAGTTTTAAAAGGCTCCTAATATGAGTCTATACATCTATATTTTAGGAGCCAAAGCTCTTTTAGAGAATGCAATGAATTACAGTAGTGAGTTCAAATATCTAGGAAGTAATCTGTTATCTCGATTTCTTTAGAGATTCATTAAAATGAAAGAATGTCTTTTGACTTGACAGTTTTGCTCTGGAAATAGAGTAGAAATTAGATCTTAAGTTGAATGTGTATACACACAAATATATATGATCACTTATAACATATATATGCATGTGCATATACATATAGAAATGTTCCTCAGTAAGCCTATCTTTGCTCATGTTTGACATCTAGATGACAGCATAAAACACATTGCACTTCCTCACTGTTAATCATAAGAGTCCATAGTGATATGCATCCCACTATAAAATATGAGCTTTGTGTTACTCAACCCCAGCAGTGCCATGAATTATTTTTTAAGGGGCAGATTTTTTTTTAACATACTAGACTTATTCAACATTCCCCTAGCTAGCACCAGGATTGGCAGTCAATTTCCCTAGACTCTAAAACAATGCAATATAAGCCACAGATGACTGTGCTCAACAGATATCAAGTGTCCAAAGATTAAGTCATAGCAGTATATGCTTGAATCATATCCCAAGTTCACTTAAATATAAATTCAAGGAAGCATTTTAGGTTAAAAAAATTTGTGTATGTCAGAAAAATAGGCGACAGTCTTTTCAAAAATGCTATTTCAGAAATCTCAGGGATTTGTACTATCCCTGAGCAGTGGATACAAATTTCTAATGTTGTCAACACAGTACTAATATAGACTAGTGACTGCTAATCTTTTATCTCTACAGAGAGCCTAAGGAACCCAGGAAATGATTCAAAGAAGGAAGAAGAAGGAATACACATCACGAGCCTTTCTACTGGAAACAAAATTGCCCTCTATTTCCAGGATAGAGAAGACATCAGGCAGCTGACTTGCTGCCATCTTCCCTTTGCTCTAATCTTGTAAGTTTCCAGAGGAAGTGAGCATGGAGTGTAGGGAAGGGGGCAGAGGGTGAGTGCTTGAGAGAAGGAGGAATTCCTCATTGCCTCTCACCAGAAACAGTTGAGGGCAGCTTGTGGTAGACGTGCATGTGAGAGTTAGACTCAAGTCCCGGGAAGACAGATATTGAGGGCACTTTCCTACTCTAAGAATCAGCTGGGACACTGATTGATTTCCTGTAGAAGCTCATGGCATAAGCTGATACCTATGCTGACATGGTCTAAAATGGGAAGTTCATGGACAATGCTCCTGTACTTCAATATCCTGTGTTGGATATTGGACAACCTCTAGGTTTGGCCCCTGAGGCTGAAAATAATGCATGAGAACCCAGAATCTTTGAGGGGGCCAGGCCTCGGCTGAAATTAATTGGAGCTTATTGTTATTAGTCAAGGTCAGAAGAGTTCTATTCAGTGATGAAGCGTATTTGGTGTCCAAACTTAAAACGGAAAGAATTACAAATAAATTATATTTTAATTTAACAGCTAGACTGAGTTTTGGAGGTATGAACGAAAGAAACTAATATTTTAACGTCTCATCATTCACTTATGAATATTGTACATAACGATAGCTCACATTTTTGTTGTACGTACAAAATGCTTTCTTTACCATCACACTGAACAAGGGAATACTACAGATACAAAATGCTGTGCTTAGCATTCAAAGACTTTCATGACCTAGCCCCCACCAACCTTTCCAGTCTTCCTGTATCTTACTCCCCAACTCTTCAATCCAGTGTTACCAGCCTCTGGGCTGTTCCATGAACAGTTAGACCCTTCATCTGTTGGCTCTGGGCATTTTCTCTGACTGTCCCCAATGCCTGGAATGCTCTCCCTCCTCTGCTCTGAATACTGACTTCCATGACTTCTTTTAATTACCCACTAAAGTCCTACCTCATACAGGAAGCCTTCCCCAACCCCTTACTGCTCTCCCTCCTTTAATTTTTTTTGCTGTTTATCCCATATTTAGCCCATTTTGTATTTACTTGTTTGCATGCAGTCTCCTCCATTAGATTTTAATCTCCTTGAGGGCTAGGACTATCTTTTTGTCTCTTTTTGTATCCCTAGTACTTAGCAAAGTGCAAGGGTCCATAGCAGGCATTTAATATATGTTGATTGAATTGCATGGAACTGAATTATCCTTGTCTTGGAGACAAATAAAATTAGTCTGAGATAGGCTAAGTAACTTCTTTAAGGCCATATCTAGAAAGCAGTAGAATAAAAGCCAGGTCCAAATTCCCTGCTCTTTCCATGTTATCATTCTGATTTCTATATACATGAAGCCACAAATAATAGAAGATTTAATATTACATCATCATCAACATCATTAGACACACTAGATTTACTGTACGTCTCTGGAATATATAGAACTGTTCTGCATACCACCGAGTCACCAATTATGGCTAAGATGTAACTTCTGTCCTTGAGTCAGCTGACATCTAATCAGAGAAATAAGACGTGCTACTAGATAACCTAGGGCAACTAGAAGGCATAGCGGATAGAGCACTAGTTCTGAAATCAAGAAGACCTGAGTTTAAATCTGACCTCAGACACATACTAGCTGTGTGACTTTAGGTAAGTCATTTAACCCTGTTGGCTTCAGTTTCCTCATCTGCAAAATGATCTAGAGAAGGAAATGCAAACCACTCTAGTATCTTTGCCAAAAAAACCCTAAATAGGGTCACAAAGAGTTGGACACAACTGAGCGACAATTAGATAACCTAAACAACATAAATGTACAAATATTCAAGAAGTATGCAGATAAAGAGGGAATCTACAGAATGAGAATCTGAACCTAACATGACATTTTTAAAAAGTCTCATATTTAAAAGCTGATCTCCCTCCCTCCTCTCTGTCTGTCTGTCTCTCTCTCTCTCTCTCTCTCTGTCTCTCTCTCTCTCTTTCTCTCTCTCTCTGTCTCTCACACAACCACACATACACACACACACACACACACACACACACACACACACACACACACACACACACACACCTTTTCAATCAGAGCAAGAGCACTGAGTCTTGAAGTTACCAAGATTTCAACCCCAAAATTTGTGGTTTTCAGTACAGTGGTTTGAGAACTCATTCACATTTCTTTACATAAACAGAATATTCCAGATAATGGTCTCCTGACACTGAGAAGTCACAGCAGGGGAATTGAACTAGGCAAAGTGCTCTACTGGTCTATTAATCTGCTAGCTCGTTTCTTTTCTCACAAAGTACTTTAAGGGTTTAACAGGTGAAGATTTTCTTCTACCATGTGGTTATCTGGCTGCATGCACCTAGACACACATTGATTTAACAGTGAAAGTGCTATACCTCAAACTACCACTGGATGAACAGAGAAGCATAGGTATTCAAAATAAATGAGAGAGTTATGTCTTCTAATATAACACCACATATCTCAAGTACTGAATCCTATCTGAGACTACCTTTCCAAGAGAAACAGAGAAAGAGCCAGACAGAGAAAAAGATGGGTAAGAGGCAATTATCAAGGAACAACCAAGAATGGATATACACAGGAAAAGTATTCTCTTCATTGAATTCAGCTCTGAATGTAGACCAAAAGTAAGCCTAGAAGTTTTTAACCCCAGATGTTAAAGATCGCTATGAAATGCTCTTACCAGTTAAAGGGAACTCCCTCTGGAAATTATCATAGTCTGCCCTACAGGCACTTTGTATGAACTGCCAAAAACAGTTCAAAGTCCAGCTGCCGCCACTGTAGTTGTGAGAGACTAACCAAAAATACAGAGGGAAACTTTAAAAAAATCTGTGGCTGGTTGGGAAATCAGAAACTGAAGGAGCAGTCGAGTTCAAATAGACAATTTCTCTATGTTAGAGCAAAAGTGTTGTCTATGTTACAACTCCAGTGTCTCAACTTGGCAATGAACACATGAGAAAATTGAGATTGTATTGATCTGGCTCTCAACCCATCAAAGGGTGTTTATAAGTATAATTTGCCTGGAGAAACAGGAGTCAACCCAAGGACAATTTATAGATGTGCCAGGCCCAACAGCATCAAGAAGGCCAAACAGAGCATCCCAATGTTAGACATGAGACTACAAACAGAGGTAGTTTCGTACAGACGTGGTCAGCATATCATTTTGTTTAAAAAAAAAACTCCACGGTATCCAAAATAAAACCAGTTATCATGTAAGAAAAAAAATGAGAACATAGCAAATTTCATTCATTCATTTCATTTGTCCTTTTTCTTTCTGCTCAATTCAAGTGAATAAGCTTTTATCAAACGCCTGCTATACCAAGGATACTGCTCTAAGGCTCTCTCCCTCCCTTCTTTTCCCTTCCTTTTAATGTTACATGTGGGGGCCTATGAAAGAAATTGTATACATTAGTAGAATACAAACAGAACATTTTGCTTCAATTGGAGGGGGATTGGTTTAGATTTTGGGTTTTTTTCTTTTAGTTCAGAGTTCACATTTCATTTTCTAGCTCACTGAGCCATACACATCTAAATTTTGGTTTTGGAGATTTTGTTAAGAGTTTTACACTGGGGTGATGGCAAAGTTGGAGAAAAAATTTGATTCCTCTGTAGTCAGGAATCCCAATATTGAAAGCAAGTCTCTATGAGCCCTAAGTTTTCTGGAAGTCCATCTAGGCCACAAGTATTATCTCTATTTTTTGTAAATTTCTATATGTAAAAAATGTATTCCCTGATAAAACATTAGCTCCTTAAGAGTTGGAACTATTTCTTTTTTTGTCAGTGATGCCCTACCACAGTGCCTGACATCTAGTAGATGTTTAATAACTGCCAGTTGGTTTATTAATTCCCTAGCCTCCATTAAAGATAACTTCAAGACAACATGGATTCTCAAAGCCTGTGCCAATGGAACATAAGCTGTGGTACCTTCCCCACACTGGGAAAGACTTAACTATGGGCCTGCCAATCAGTCAATAAACATGTATTAAGTGCCTACTATGTGCTGGTCACTAGGAATACAAAGGAAAGCAAAAGACAGCCCCTGCTAACAAGGAGTTTAATGGAGGAGATAACACATAAACAACCATGTACAAACAAGCTATATACAAATTAAATTGGAAATAAGCAACAGAGTGAAGCCCCTAGTACTGAGGTGGATTAGGAAAGACTTCCTATATAGAAAGTGAGATTTTGGCTGGGACTTGAAGGAAGCCAGGGAATCCAAGAGGTAGAGATGAAAAGGAAAAGAATTTAAAGTATGGGAGATAACCAATGATACCAAGCTGGAAGATGATGCACCTGGTGTGAGGAACAGGAAGGAGGCCAGTATCACTTGATCACAGATGTTCATCAACCAAGAGCTTGCGCCAAAGTGATAAACTTTTGGCCACAACAAAAAAGTCCATCTACTAAGTTAGAGAGAAAATGTGATCTGTAGCAGCGTATGCCACACTCATAACACCCTCGAAACCACAGATCCTTCAAGTATTAAAGTGTGTCATCCTGCAATCCTTTTATTTTTTTCATAATATTCATATCAACCTGACAGCCAACCTCTCCCATTATTAAACACTATCCTGAATTGGTCTCACTGTTGCCAGTAATTATTTTCAAGTCTTTTTGTCTCCAAACTCCCAAAGCTCCTTGATTTCAGGAACCATATTTTACTTTTATAATGTGATCATAGTACTAGATATATAATATGTACTCTATAAACACTGGATTCCAATGAAAATTATTTACTATATTCATCATATTAGCTCAAAGTTCACCAGATATCTGGCATTTATATTGAATCTTGAGATTTATATGGCATTTCATATATTTGACTCTCACAGTAATCCTACGTGGGAGGTGCTAATATCCCCATTTTACAGATACAGAAAACAGAGCTTGGAGAATCTGGAGGACTTCTCTGAGCTGAATTGCTAGAAAGCGTCTGAGTCGGGATTTCAACCCAGGTCTTCTTGACTGCTGAGGTGAGTGCATTATTCACTGTAAACCTCAAGAGCCCTAGCAAGAGATGAGAGTCAGAAAAACATGGATTAACATGTACTTGACTTTAACATACACTAGTTATGGGACTATTGTCAAGTTATTTAATTTCTTAATGCTCCGACCAACTAAAGCTATACCTTACAGACCAGTTGCCAATCTGAATCAGTGGAGGTAACTTCCATTTACCAGTGAAGTAGCAGGTCCAGACACATGCCTCACCTACCCCCGCCAAAAGTCACAGAGCTATCCAATTCTGTTGAAACTTTAACCCTAAATGCTTAATAACTATGTAATCCTAAACTTCACTTTTATCTGTAAAATGGGAAAACAATCTTTACCTTACCTATCTCACAAGACTATTGTGAGGAAGTGCTTTTACAAAATCATTAATCTATGTCTTACTGGATTTTGTGCATATATAATTACTTTACAAATACCCTTATCCCCAATAAAAAAGAGAATAAACTTAAGGAGGGCAGGAAGACTCACCTTCCTGAGGTCCTGAGGTATGACCCTGAGCAAGGTATTTTAACCCCGTTTGCCTCAGTTTCCTCAACTGTAAAATGAGCTGGAGAAGGAAATGGAAAACCACTCCAGTATCTTTGTCAAGAAAATCCCAGATGGGGTCATAAAGAGATAAACACAACTGAAAAGACTGAACAACAACAAATTTAAGGAATCCCTCCAAACTTCAGGAATTCGTAATATGACAAATTTACTCTAAAAATTGTATATCTTATATTAACAGGATTTTGAGATCCTGAGACAAGATCTTTCATTTGTCTCTTGGTTCTACTATAATTACCAGCTAGAGTTCCAGGCCCTACTCTATACACCTGATTAAATCCAAGCTAATGTCCAAACTAATGATCACATTATCAGGTTTAATAAATTCACTAATAGATCCCCCTTGCAAAAAAAAAGGACACCAGATTTTTGAAAAAGAAAAAAAATACAACCAAATAAATACTGATGGTTATCAGACAATCATCCTTCAGACACGTAACTATACAACTAAACTGGAATTCAGGCTAGACTCCATGGTTTTATATGGGACTATTTTCTTTCTTCCAAGGACACTCCAAGTAACAAATTATACAGTTTTGACCTTGCAAAGATTACAGAAAAAGACCAGTGAGTTCAGGTGATAGAAAAGCTTCACAGAAATGAAATCACATTTAATGTAAAGTTAAAGGTAGGGTGACTTGTACACCAAAGCACCATAGCATATGGACACATAAGGTTGTAATTTGAGGGGGCAGGAAAGATCTAAATGCCTATTACTGATGGTTCTTTTGGGTTAAAAAGCAGATGACTACTAAAACTCCAACATCTTATATGTGAAAGGTAGCATATTAAGTCATTATCACCCATTAACACGTTAGCACAAATGAATTTATCAGTTAGCTTTCCAGTCACCAAAGCCCTGAGAGAATGAAACAAAGAACAGATAAGTTTTAATGAGGGTAGAGGCAGAGAGAGGTATAGAGGAAAAGGAAAGTGCTGAGGAGTGCATGCTTAGCACGCTCAGCATTATCAGAAAAGGTACCCCAAGAAGCCAGAGGCAGTATGGAGTTATTAGGTACCTGAGGGAGGAAAGCTGCAAATCTCATAAGTATCTTATACACAGATGTGGAATTAATAGTAAGGGCAAGTTCTTACTAGCAAGAAAGGGCATTTAGGATTTAAAGAGTGAGATGCAAAGACTTCAATGAAACATGATGATGAGCAGGGCCCAAAACTGAACAGGAGGAAAGCAGGATGGATAACATTTGGGAAATTCAAGCCTCCTTTCCATTCCATGAACAAGACACTATCTCTCAGCTCCAGGTATTTTCTCTGGCTGTCCCCCATGCCCGGAATGTTTTCCCTTCTCATCTCCACCTACTGGATTATCTGGCTCCTTTTTAAGTCTCAACTAAAACCCTGTCTTCTAAAGCTTTTACCCACTGCTCTTAATTCTTGTGCCTTCCTCCTTTTAATTTTTTTCCTCTTTATCCTAAATATATCTTGTCTATACTAATATTTATTTGCTCATTATCTCTATTAGATTGTAAGCTCCTTGAGGAGAGGTACCATCATCTGCTCCCTTTTATATCTCCAATGCTTGGTATAATGCCAAACACATATTAGGAGCTTAATAAATGTTTGACTGACTGAAATTTCCCAAAATACTGAAAACTTTGCTGCCAGGTGCCACTCCCACCTCCCCCTAAATAACCCCCACACCGATGATGTCCTATGTTTGACAGGCTGTGCAGGCTGCCATCAGCTTACTACTGGCCAGAGGGCAAGAAGAATAGAGCCTTAAAGGATCAGAGAGGCAGTGTGGTAACGTTAGAAATACTATAAGGCTAAAAATCATTAAGTTTCCATCTCAGGAGAGTCCAAGTGACTATTGACCAAAAGAGTGAGTCAAAATTCATCTCCACCCATGTTGCTATTTCTTGATAATTTCTTGCATATCCTATTCCTATCAATTGTTCTATTTCCTCACTTGTCCCACCACACTTCTCAAAGGAGTTTTTAAATACACATGAAAATTCTGAAAAAATATCAAAATGGTTATTTTTATGTAAATTGGATTTTTGCAAGTCTGCATTTTCAAGATCTTATATTTGGGGAAAAGACTGATAGGTTCATCTTGCCAGCTAATCCTATCCAGCAACTATTTAGTGAGGAAAGAATGCAAGGCTACTGCTCCTGAGTCTAGCATTTTATCCATTAGGGCCTGGTTATTTCTCGGTAAGACTTTCATTCCAACCTCTTAAAACTCACCTAAACACTGAAATGTTGACTTTCTGAATTAGAGGAAATTTAACCAAAGGCAAGAGATCAGGTTGAGAATAAATTCTGACCAGATCTTGATGTCATTATGCAACTGCAAAGAGCGTTTAACTTTTTTTGCATCAGGACTACATGATTCCTATGTTGCTGATTAGTAGGATGATGTTTTTTATAATTTTGTAATTGATTGTGTAAATGTAAACTTTTGCAACATAAATGGATTTACATTACAAATATAAAGGACTTTATAATGATAAATCAAAGGAGATGAGATGCCCCAATTTAACTCTTCTGACTCTCTGAACAATTGTTTATACTTCATCAGGTATTCGAGTTCATAGACTCACATAATCTCAAGAGCTGGAAGTGAACACATCTGCCCAATCTATGCCTGAATAACAATCTCATCTACAGCAGAGACTGCAAGTGGTCAGTCACCCTTTTATTGAAGACCTCCAGAAGCAGCCTATTCTGATTTTTGGATAGCTTGGATTTGCAGCATTTAACCATCAGTCCTGGTTCAACCCACTGGGACCAAGCAGAGCAGTCTAATGCCTCTTATGGGCAACATGGTGTAATAAGAAGAACAAAAGATTTCAAATCCGAATGGATTGGAGACTCAGGTTTACTACTTACCTGCTGTGTGATCCCTGATGAACAATTCACTTTTTGGAACCTCAGTTTCCATGTCTAGGAAATGGGGATAACATTCACAAAATCTAACTCGCAAGGCTGGTATGAGGAAATTACTTTGTAAGCTTTAAAACACTGTATTGTTGTGAACTATTAAAATCACTCCTCCTCCACAGTTCTATTCTAGTGCTTCCTCATGGCCTGGATATTATCCTGGTGACCTGATGGGGATATCAGTTTAGCACAAACTCCAACAGGTCTAACATGTTGCAAAGTATTCAAGTTTGAGAGTAACATTCAAATTTATGTCGTTGATTGAAAGACCAGCCCAGCTAAAGTCAGAAAGGCTCATAAGTAGGTCTGCTGCCAGAGAATTAACTTTTTACCTAGAATAATTCATAAAATCCATGACATGACCTGTGCTAGTCAAGGGAGAAATAACATGAATTATCACCTCACAGGAGAACTGTGAGCAAAGTGCTCTGCAATAATACTTTAAATATTCTATAAATATGAGCTATTATTGCATGAGCTGTTCAACTAGAAAGCAGAATGCATCACTCTTTTTCCCTCCCAAAATGACAGGAGGAAAAATGAGGAGAAAATACAGTCCTATTAGGATTATTGCAATGGAGTCTTAAATAGGCACCCTGCCCCCAAGTGTCCCCCATTCCAGTCCATCCTTTTGCCAATTGCCAAAGTGACAGAAATAAAAGAAGAAAGAAAGAGAGAATGGAAAGAAAGAAGGAAGGAAAGAAGAGAAAAGAAAAGAAGAGAAGAGAAAAGAAAAGAAATCTAAACAGTAAAAAAAGGAAAGAAAGTAATGAAGAAAAGAAAGAAATCTAGTCAGTAAACCCCAAATTAACTGGGCAACTTCTGGCCACCAAAATTTACCTTCCTAAGGAGAGAAGGAAAGGGAGAGAGGACCAGCTGAGCTGCCCAGTTCAGCTTGTTTGTTTTTGTTGCATTGTGTTTGACCTTCATCTTCGAAGAGGACCATGACATCAAGGAGATGATGACATGACTTGCAGTTAACTTTGATTTGAGTGAGAGAGGGCTGTTCAAGGTCACCAGACTCACTTTCTGTACTTTCTGTACTATAATTCATCTTTACTTTATGGACTTAGAAAATTCTCTAGGTAACTAAGAAGTTGGATAACTTGATTAGGGTCACAGAGCTTATGTTTATCAGAAACTGGAACTAATGGACCCAGGTCATCCTGACCATCTCTACTACTCTATACTGCCTCACTTGGAGTTTCTTATAGTCCAATAACTCATGGCCTAAATCTTCGAGACAGCCTTGCGAATTGCCTAGAGATGTGGAACTGATGATTACACTATCCAGATAAAGTTAACATCTGAGTAAACTATAATCCTAGGTGAAAATGGTACCATTTCCACTTTTCCTCCAATAAAATGTGTCAAAATCTTGAATTACATACACTTTATGTTAAAGGCATAACTAGAGAATCCAGATCATTAGGTATTGGAATATGTTTCTATGAGGAGAGGCAGTAATGGAGAAAGCGGGAGAGGGGAAGAAAGGAAATCATTTAAGTAACTTATGCCTGGAAAACCTAGATCACCCAAGAGATAGAGAAAAAAGGAAAAAAAGGTCACTGTGACTTCATGTTCAAACATAAGCATACATATCTCCACTCTTGAATTGCATCACCATGTTACAAAATGTTACTGAGAAGCCACAGCATTTTCCAACCCTACAACACATATATGTATGCACACAAATATATGTATACACATAGACATATTTGTGCCCACATGTGAGTCTACATGTACAGGTAGACATGTTTATCCATGCATTTATAAATTAATATGTGTATATGTATGCATTGCACACATTAAGTATATGCATACATATTTGTGTACATATACAAATATATCTGTATGTATATATGCACACAAAAATGTGTGCATAATATATACATATACTTGTATGTATACATATATACATATATTTGTGTGTATATGTATACATGAATAGGCACAGATTCACATAAACATGTATAAATGACTGTCCTATTAGAATACAAATTCATTGAAAATAAAAATTGTTTTATTCTTTCATTTATATATGCAACATTTAGCGCAGAGTCTGGGACATAACAGATGTTTAATACATACTTGTTAATTGATAAATGATTAAGAGAACACTGAGATCAAATAATCTTTATTTCATTTTGGAATACCTAATACCAAGAATGAGAGAACCAGTCAAGATCATCCAAGGAGACGAAATTTGGAAGAGACAAAACAGAGCCCATCAGGTGACCAAGGTTATAGAGCCAAAACCACAGACCCCAAGGACCTGGGCAGCCCAAAGAGGGTAAGTATATTGGGGGAAGTGGTTTGCTGAGATCAGAGTAATGGTAGTATCACTCTTGGGAAGGTTTGGAGGAAGAAGTCAGATCTGGAGTCATTTATTGTGTGTAGGTATTAAGCACTAGTTACTAAAAAAATAAAGGCAAAAACAGTCTCTGTTCTCAAAGAGTTCACATTTAAATAAAGAAGACAACATTGAAAAAAAGAATTAACTTGGCAGCTCCCTGAGTAAGTCATGACCTCAAAGATTTTTTCCCTTTTATATTCTTTTTCTCTTTCTGCTCAATCCTTTAACCTTTCTCCCTGTTTTCATACCATATAACTCACCTGCTCCATTACATATGGGATTTCACTTCAAGGTAGTACTAACAATACAAAGTAATACAAAGAGATCTCAAGTCTTCATGCCTCCATTGTAGAGGAAAACACAGCTTTGCCAAGCTTCTTCTACACTTAATCCTTTTCTCAATTGCTTGAGGCCAGTCTTCCTCTCTTACTTGGCTAACTCAAGCTCCAGTTTTAATTGGACACAGCACACCTTCTGTGTCAGCTGGGTGGCACATTGTGTGTAGTGCCTTACCTGGAGTTCAGACACACCTGAACAAACATCTTCATGAGTTTAAATCTGGCTTCAGATACTTGTTAGCTGTGTGACCTTGGGCAAGTCACTTAACCATGTTTGGCTCACTTCCCTCATCTGTAAAATGAGCTGGATAAGAAAGTGGCACACTTCTCCAGTATCTTTGCCAAGAAAACCCCAAATGGGGTCACAAAGAGTCAAACACAACTGAAATAACGGAACAGCAGCAGCATACCCTCAGCTGTAGTTTGGCAGTGGAAAGGAAAGCATGCCAAGTCAAAGAATCTCAGTTAGAAGGCCTCCTAATAAATAGCCATGTAGTACAATCCATATTTCCCACTCCTACCCCCACAAAAAAACAAATCCCCAGTACAAAACCCTGACAGATGGTCATCCTTCCTTTGCTTAAAGATCTGTGGTGAGGGAGAAACCCACTACTTCCCACGACAGTCCACTGCACTTTGAGAAAACTCTAATTATTAGAAAGCATTTCCTGACATCAAGCCTAGATTTGTTTTTTTTCTTCCAACTTCCACTTATAGTCCCTAGTTCTTCTCACTGAGGCCAAATAAAAAAATTCCAATCTTTCCTCCATGCGATAGCCCTTCAGATTCAGAAGCACACCGCCCCCTCCCCCCCCCCCCCGCCCCAGTCCTTTCTTCTACTGGCTAAACTCATGCAGCATAGACTTGAGACCATTCATCTTCCTGGTCATCTGCCCCTGGCCCCTCTCCATCTCGTCAATGTCCTTCCTAAATGGCAGTGCCCATAATGGCATCGCCTATTGGTACTCATGTAGTATTTTAAATTTACCCGTTTAAAAATCTATACATCTTCCAAAAGGTTAGCTAAAGTAACTTTCTACCCAAAATACAAGATCATTTCTTCTGTTTTCTACCACCACATATTGTTATGGAAGTTAGGGAGGAGTTGTCTAAACTGAAAGATTTCCAGCCTCAGTGAGAGGAAGGGAGATAAAAAGAAAAAGGAAGTGTGGGTGCTCAGCAGGGGCCAGCCCCCTGGGGCTGATAGTTTGAACACAATTTAGTTTGCAGTTAACTCACAGCAGGACTTTTGTAACGTCCTCATCACCTATCAAGAAAGCTTCCTATTCCTCATTATCATTGCCCTTAACAAGACAAGAAAAGATGCTGTTGTACACAATAAAGAAAAATGTTTTTACAGTCTAACATAATGGGGGCACAAACATGATATTTCCTACCAGCCTAAGTTTTCAAAAGGAGCCAGAGGGAGACTGTTCCCATCCACACTGGAAAAATGATAAAAATACAATCAACTGTGCTGCTATGAATTTTGTTATCAATTTTCAACAAAAAAAAATCTCCCCTTTCCTCTTGTTTCTTCTTCTACCCTCTCATGTTCTTTCCTGCCCTTCATAATGCCTTTCTTCTACGATACATTTTGCTCTTTCAGACATAATCACTGGCTCCTATGCCCAGGATCTAGAAGAAACTTTCTCAGGCTTTAGGAAAATCAGACTTCAGGGCTACTGATAACAAAGCTACTTTCACCTGTCCCAAGGCCTTTCATACAGACATACTGAACTAAATAATTTCTGGGGTCTCTATTTATTCTGAGATTCTTTGAGGATGTGACCCTTACCCAGACTGTCTATATACTCAAGATATTTTTCCCATTTATACTCCCATCTCTCTATCCTTCTCCCCTTTCCATCCCTTCTTTTCCCCTCTCTCCACTTCCATGTAATACGATGAACTCACCCCATCCTACATGGAGTTTTCCAACCAGTTTTTTTAAAAATAGAATACTCTAAAGTTACCAGATGACAGTTAGATAGCACAGTGGCTAGAGTGCTGGGTCTGGAGTCAGAAAGACTCATTGTCCCGAGTTCAAATCTGTCTTCACACACGTATTGGCTGTGTGACTCCAGGCAAGTCTCTTAATCTGGTTTGCCTCAGTTTCCTTATCTGTAAAGTGAGCTGGAGATGGAAATACAAAGCACTCCAGTATCTTTGCCAAGGAAATCCCTTATGGGGTCACACAAATCAGACACAAATGAGCAACAACAGAGATACCAGAAGTCACTTAAATGCAATAGCCACAAATCAAATGAAACTTTGCCAAAACACAGAGTTCTGACACATGAGGGATAATGAAATAGCCTCATCCCCATTTGTAGTAGTATGAGTTTAAATACTGGATCCAAAGGCAAAGTTTTGCAAAAGAGTACTCCCTTTATAGTCCAACATCTCAGAAAAACCTTCACATTGTATTTGGTGGGAGGGAGGGTGGCAACAGTCCTGGATTAAGAAGTACCCCAGAGTTCCCTTGAATGACAATTGAGAACATAGCTTGTGTAACACCAACTACTTTCTGAAGTCCTGAAGCTCAAATCACAGCCAAGACGTCTTTTATAAAGTGGTAATGGTAGCCTGCGGTAGCTTACTCATGATCAATGTAGCTCCCATACTATACTTAGAAGGATGCCCTTTCTGATGGTCTTTTTTTATACATAGTTTCTATCCAAAATGCATTATCTGAAGAAAGTATATATGTGTGTGCACGCGCACACGCGTGTGTGTGTGCACGTGTGTGTGTGCATGCACGTATGTTCATTATTGTAATTATCATGTCAGCTTGTTGGTTGGTTGCCTTTCCAGGCTTATGATTTTATTGTTTTGGGAAATTCTTATGGAGGAAACTCCCTGAACCAATGCAGAGCAGCGTCTACTCAGGAACTATGGGTCTTAATTACTCAGAGTACTAAGCAGCTAAATGTTTTGTCCAGAGCCAGACAATCATTAGGTCATTAGGTCTCACTAACGCTGAGGCTGGCACTGCAGACTCTACAAGTCAGTCACACAGTCAATAAACATTCATTAAGCATCTACTATGTGCCCGGCTCTGTACTAAGTAGTGGGGGATATAAAGAAAGGCAAGAGATATCTCTACTCTCAAAAAACTCACAGTCTATCAGGGGAGACAACATGCAAACCACTATGTACAGAGAAAAATTGGAGATAATCAACAGAAAGAAGACAATAGAATTAATAAGGAGGGAGAAAGCCTTCTTGGAGAAGATAAGATTCCAGTAGCAAACCAAAGGAAGTCAGGAGGCAGAGATGAGAAAGGAGAGAATGGGGGACTGTCTGTGAAAATACCTGGAGTTGAGAGATGGAATGTCTAACTCAAGGAACAGAAAGAAGGCCAGTGTCACTGGATCTCTGAGAGTATGGGGTGGGTACAAGGTAGGAGAAGACTGGAAAAGCTGGGGAGAGCCATCACAGAATATGAAAGTCTTTGAACACCGTGTATTTGTTCCTGGAGATAATAAGGAGCCACTGGAGTTTCATGACTGTGTGTGTGTGGGGGGGTGTGGTATGATCAACCTGAAATTTTAGGAAGACTGATATGACAAGTGAATGGGGATGGACTTGGGTGGGAAGACTTGAGATAGGGAGGCCTACCAGAAAGCTATTATAGTAGTCAGTAGATGTAAGGGCTCACTGTAGCGTGGTGGTGGTAAGAGAAGAGAATAGGGACTGTGGACCACAAATATTACAAAGGTAGAAACAACATGATCTGACAATAGATATGGGGGGGTGAAAGAGAAGCTGGGAGTACACTGGGAACCACAGGGACTGGGAGTAATTGCGTACTGCACCATGCATCATTCGATTTATATATCTCATGCTTATGTCAACAAAAACCTTCCTGAGTTTTCTCATTCTATCTATCCTTTCCTATTTAAAAAGCTTAGGAGATATGGTAAGAGAACATAAGAAGGAATTAGAAAGAAACTTGCATGGTCAAAAGGACCAGAATTTGACCAAATAAAAAATTTCAGAATATAGTATCTCATAATATTCCATGCCTACTAAGATGGAAAAATAGTCTGAGATCTTTATTACCAACTTTCAACATCATGACCTGTCTTAACTGTCTTGTCTCTGTTCAAAGAAATGTTCCCTCTACTCACCGAATCTCTTAGTCTAAGCTTCCCTTCTGATTCTTCAGCTCACAAATACGTTTCTCCTGGTCCTATATTCTTCCTAATGGAATGTTAACAGGATGATAGGGTTTGCACAGCAGAAGTCAATGAGGGTAGATCCTGCCGGACAAATATTCTAAACGAGAGGAAAGGAGTCAGTTATTTGGATGCAATTAAGGCATCATTTAGATAACAAGTGCTCTGAAGAACTCAAATGTTCTCAGGAGCAGAATGAATTCAGAACCCTTTTAAATTGGCTTACTGAAATTCAGGAAATGGCTCATCTAGCTCCACGCATCATAAAAACTAGATAGAATAGCACAACCAATCCAGTCACTGGTCCTACAAGCCCCAAGAACTAAAGAGAGACTGTTGATTATTGGAAATGGTTTGTTTTACTTCATTTTTCCTCTTTTTTTTGATCTGAAAAGAAACAAAAAAAATTTACAGTACATGTACAAAACCCTCAAGTAGATCAGGATTGGACAATAAAAAGAAAAACTGGAGGATAAAATGACAACCTTCAAAATCAAATGCCGGCAGAAATTATATCTCACAAGATGAAAGGGTCATTCTTTGATAAAAACAAAGAGTTCCATCTAGCTGTGTGATGTTACAAAGGGTGACCTGGAAAGGTATTGATTTTCAAGATTTTCTAAAAGACCATCTTGCTTTTGAAGAAAAAAAAAAGGAAAAAAGAAAACTGAGTGTCAAAGATAACTTATTTCCTTTCTACTGGGGTTGTTTTGGTTTTGTGTATTTTAGGGGTTTACTACTTTTTTGTTATTTTAAAATAATCCATATATGTGTTTCCATTTCCCAAAGCTACCAGCCTCAATATTCAGTGATACAATCCTTGCCTTTGTCCTCCATGGTAGGAACAGAATAAATCTCACACACAGAAGAGCATAGGAAAGTCTCAGGAGCTTCAGTCCCCACCAGAAAAGAGAATGCTAATAAAAGATTAAAGCCATGAAGATCCATCAATTCACGTGACCAACTGAAATTCCCAAACCATGAGTAAAAAAAATATGAGGGTTTTGATTCATGAGCTAATAACTTTATAAATGGCAAAACACAAATCCAAAGCAGATTTGCTCCCTGGACCATCCACCAGGATTCTCATAGACACCTCAAACTCAACATGAACAAAACTGTACTCTTCCTCCTACTATTTTCCTCAAAGTGAACAAAATATCTTCGTATTGCTAATACACCCTTCCCCCAGCTCCAAAATAAATAATCTTCCTATGCTCAGGTCTGATCATGTAACCCTTCCTCCTCAAAAACTTTCCCTGGCCCCCCACTTATTTAGAATAAGCTGCAAATTCCTTAGTATGATATTTAAATCCCTCCACAATCTGTCTTCTATTGAAATTTCAGGGGAATGTCTACCCCAAGAATGTGAAGACTTTCCCTGGCAGAATGAACAAATGACAACAATTTGTTCCAACAGCCTGGAAGGTGGCTAAAGCCAGCACTGTGGAATGATTACAGCTTGGTTAGACATTGAAAAGGCTAAGGTCATCCACTATATCCCAGGCCACTTTCACTCTCTTGACTTGGGTCTTCCCGCTGAACTTGAATGACTCTAGAAGAGAAAGTGAGACTGAGGATTTTGTGCACCTCTGCCTCACTTAAATCCAATTCATGCGCAATTCAAGACATCACTCCATGATATCACTGATCCTCTTTGAAAATAAAGGATGAAAAAATAAAAGAATTTTTTAAAAAAAGAAAATGAAAGATGAACAACAACTTATATTTCAAGTCTTACTTTAACTCTACTGATAGGACAAGGATGCTACAGTAGAAAGAAAGCTGAATTTGTAGTTGGAGGACCTTGGTACAAATCTTGAATCTTCTATTTAGTATCTATATAACCCTGGATAAGTCACTTGAATGTGAGACTCAATTTTTACATCTGTAAAATGATAGTGCTGGACTAGATCAGAGGTATCAAACTCTAAGTCACGAGTAGCCCTCGAAACTCCTGAGTATAGCCCAAATCTTGTTAAAATATACTTGAAAAAATTTAACACAAAAAATAGAAACAAAATACAACATAGATAATGCTAATTTGTAGTTTCCAGTCTTATTAGAGTTTGACACCCTTAGACTAGATGATATCTAAGGTCTCTTCTAGTTCTAAATCTATGATCTTATTCCTCTTCACATTTTCTAATTTCCCCCAAAAACTAAACTGCTAACAATAATCTGATCTCGTCATGCCTTTCTAACCTTTTGTTTTGGAATGCATTTCCTTTTTTTATCCAAATCTAGAGAATATTGAAATTCTCTGAGCAATCTCCTGCAGAAACTTTGCCCTTTTATTTTCTTTATTCAGATTTTCCTTTAGCACTTTATCTGTATCTATCCCATATTTTATTATATTCTCTTTTGTGTCACAGTTGTATGCCTAGATTGTAATCCTTTTTCATTATCCTGTAAAACCCCTGAGGGGAGAGAGGCTGTGTTGTTTTTCATTTTTGCAACCTCAATACCTAGCACAGCTTCCTGAATCTAAAAGGTACTTAATAAATAGTACTGAATGGAGGTGAATTGTCTAGGGTTAGCCGCTGACACATTAATTTAAGTGGTCTTTAATTAATAAGTGGGCAGAATACACAGGAAATGGCCTCTTTTTCTCTCATATTTCTATCAGTTCAGAATTTAGATCTAGACTTTCCTGACTTCCTTTCCAACTTCTAACTGAAGATGTCTCTTTCAAATCAACATATAATTCTCCAATTCCAATGTGAATATGATTTATTTACCTCTACAAAAGATATCTCAAGATAAATTTAAAGGCTTACCTTGATACTTCAAAGGATCTGGAATGCCATCAATTTGGGTTCTCCCACCAACAATGTATATCCCAACCCATCCCAACTCTCCCATCAAGTCTGGCATTTGTCCATGTTCTCATATAAATCCTCCAAAGTCCTTCCAATAGGTGTGGGGGGCATACTTTAGGTAGCTTTCCATTGCATAAGGTCAAATGCATATTCCTAAATCTCACTACAAGAACATGCAATCCCTTTTCATATACATGATGTCATACTTTCAAAGTTGTCCTTTATGCTATTTTTTCTGTATGATTCTTTGTTGGCAATAAGATGAAATCTAAATGCCCCCACCTTGTATCTCCCTATTACACAGCCATTCAATGATCTGCAACTTTAATTCTTCAGTGATTCACATAGTTCATAACTTTACAAACATCCAGCAATGAAATAAATAAAAATCTATATGCTACTAGGGTGGGGGAGTATGATTTTGTCAACTGGCCACACATTGATATCTCAATTCCATATCTCTTAAAGTTTCTTGGCTTAGCCACTAGCTAGTCAGCCAATGTACATTTAGTGTGTTAGCAACCATGAAAATCCATTTGAGGAGGTTTTTTTTAGATGTATTAAATGAGAGCATATTTTTCATTTGGATTAAACTACTTAAATTCTTCCTATGTTCAGTTTTCATCTGAGTTGTTTTCTGCTAATTACATTTTAAGCTTCATAAAGTCAGGGAACTTACCCTATATCCTTGTTCTTGTCTTAATCTAGTGGAGAGCTCCAGCTGGTACCCTCCCTACGGTATGGATATTGAAGAAATATCTGTTATTGGACTTGTTCAAATACATCACTGAACTCTTTTTATCTGGAAGATCTTAGGAGTTTATTAGTATTCTGAGGACCAACAAGGAAAGTCCTTTTCATAAAGTTCCTGTCTAATCTTATTAAATCCATCAAAGTATTGATATAAAAATGAACTGAGAATCTTAGGAGTAGGGCTAGTTTACTTCCCAGTAACCTGGACTACACTAGTGACATTTCCTTAGGACAGATACACAATCACAATATCTACAGGAAATGCCCCCAACAATACCACCACCTTTAGACATAATGAAAACAATATAAGAAGTATGCTGAGAACCATTAAAAACCTCAATTCTGGCTACCTCAGGTACTAATGAATACTGAAATATAGTGGAAAGGCATGGCTTTCACTAATCCAATGGATATCTGATCTCAGCAATGCTGGCATTCTTTCCAAAGATGCAAAACATAGTACATCAATATTTTTCCATCCTATGCAACTTCCCAATGTCTTCCCATAGGTTTGGCACATTTGACATGCTGTGGGCTTTCTTTGCTTTCTCTTGATACTACATGGTTACTAATAGGGTAGCTAGGTGGTACAGAGGATAGCCTAGAATAGAGAAGACTTCAAATACAAGTTCAAAACTAATCTGGCCTCAGACACTTATTAGTTGTGTGGTACCCTGGGCAAGTCATTTAACCTTTGTTTGCCTAACCTTCCTCATCTGTAAAATGGGGGTCATAAAAGCACCTACTTCCCAGGGCTGTTGTAAAGTCCTAAGCACATTGCCTTACCAGGCATAGTGATTGCTACATAAATATCAGTTACTGTTACTGCCCTGTTCCCCCTCTCTCTCACTGTATCATCAGCCCATCTTCTTTTTGTGCTTATCCATATTTTTATGACAACTTTTAACCCATTTCTTTTTTGTATTTTCTTGTAAGTGTTGCCACTTACGCTCACCCCATGTGCCTGCAAATACTGGGATTTAAAAAGAATAAGTCATTATGCTATCTAGTTTGTTGCAAGAAGAATAGTGATACTATCTCACCCACAACCACATTGTTTCAACCTAGTCATATCATATCTCTCCATGTTAAGCTGGTCTGAAGGAACTTAGAATGTTTAGCCTGGAGAAAAGGAGATTTAAGAAGGATGTGATAGCTGTCATCAAGCATTTGAAGGACTGCCACATGGAAGAGCAATTGGACTTATTCCACTTGGCCCCAGGGGGGCAGAACTGGAAACAATGGAAGGAAGTTGCAAAGCAGTAGATTTAGGCTTGATGTCAGGAAAAACTTCCTAACAATCAGAGCTATCCAAAAGTGGAATCAGCTGCCTTAGGAAGGAGAAGACCTCAACAGAGGTCTTCAAGTAAAGGCCTGATGAGGATTTGTTGGTTATATTGAAGAGTGACTGGCCTCCAAAGTCCTTTACAGCACTGAAATTCCGGGATTCTCCTGATTAAAAGTAATAGAAATAATAATAGCTGATATGTATATAATGTGAAATGTTTGCAAATTACATACATTATTTCATATGATCTTAATAGCTATAATCTTATAAGGTAGGTACTCTAGGTACTAGAATACAAATAAACTCCTCTGTGTGGCATTTAAAGTCTTTTAGAGTCTGATTGCAGACTACCTTCCAGGCTTTCTGCGCATCACACCCTTTTATGTACTCCATGATCTGGGTGTTCACAGTCACCAATTCCGCACCAGGGATAGGATACAAACACAAGTTTTTCTGATTCCAGGTCCAACACTCTATCCAATAGACCATATTCATCCTTTGTAGGAAGGAGGGTCATTGGTCTTGCATTTACCTTGGATACCTGACTGTAAAGCTAACACATTCCTGTGGGGCTTCCTCCATCTTTCCAAACAACTTTTACAGTCATAATCAAAGAGACGCTCAAGGTCACCTATTCTTGGAATGACTATCTCACCAGAATGGCTTCTATTTAACAAATCACTTTATCCCAACTATTGTTTGAGCTATATTGCCATACCCGAGAACACACAACCATGATAGCACTTTCAAAACTATCCAATATTTTTTTTTTACCAAGTAACTTAGAATTTTTGTGTAGCTCATACCAAGGCCTCTAAGGCACAGATGGAGGAGGAATGATAGAATAAGTAAAGTTTAAAAGCAAAAGGGATTTTTGAGGATATTAAAAGGAACAAAGTGAATAGTCCTGTTTGATATTTATGTAAAGAAGGGAGTGATGGGGAAAAGTAGGTTATTATAAATATTATAATACAAGTGTTAATTTATTACTTTGTCTCATATTGTAATTAATAAATATTATAAATGTTATTTCTAATATTTTAATATTAGGTCATAAATATTATATGTTATAAATTAAATTATATTTTATTATATGATTCTATAATCCCATTTTCCTTTTTTTGCCCGGGGGTAAGTAGACCTCTCTTAGATAAGTCCATCTAAGCCAACATCTGAGCCAACTAATTATACAACTAGCCTAGATTACATATGCTGATGATTTGGATGGTATAATTATAAATATTATAGGTCATATCATTTTATATTAAAATGTTAAAAATTAAACTGACGATTCTATAGAAAGAGAAAAGGAGTTTCAGATATGAACATTACAAAAGGATTCATAAAACCACAGTCAATGTCCAAGGACCCTTCAACAGAAAAGTTGGGGAGTCCTTACTTTGTCCCTTTCTAAAATAGCAAAGAGAAGTTATACCATTAATTTGTGTTTATGGATCTTTTTTTCTCAGAAATAAATATAGAAACCAATTAAATACATGACAAGAAACAGATTCTTGTTTGAATTCCTCACCACAGTGGGAAGGTGACTATAGATTCTCAGAGTTTATGAAAGCTGAGGGCAAACTTCTGAAGGACTTAGCCAACTAGGATAGACCTGAAGACAGGTCCACTAACAAGTTCTCTATTGGTCAAGGATCAGCTGAAATATGGATGATTTTCTTCACCAGTTCTGCAGAAAGCTGATGGGATTATTTGGGCCACATCAACTCTCGAAGGTCATATAGTAAGTTGTCAGAGGACTGCCATGTGTAGCAGTGACAAAATCAGGGCTCTTTAATATCCTGAAGGAGGAGGGAAATAGAAAGGGGTAGGAGTCTCAGGTTCACCAAAACGTGCTTTTCTAAAACTCTTCTTGATCATACACTATACATGATCCCAGCTTTTAAATGTTAAAAAAAAAAAAAAGTGGGGCTAGGAAGCCAGAGGGAGTTTGGAAACACAGTTCTATTTACAATCATGGTATAAATCCAGAAGTCAAATCAGTTCTCACCCACAGTTCACTACCCTCTTCATACAACTTCTGCCAATTTGAATCAGTTATTATTTAAGCTAAAATAGGGAGGAGGGAAGGTAGAAGATGGAACAAGGCAAAAAAAAAAGACTATCCATTGAGCACACATGTATCGGTCTAGCCATGCAGTCATGTGGTTTCTGTTGGCCCTATTCCCAAGAAGGCATGTCCTCACAAGCCTTCTGTGATCTCAGGCAGGGGACCAGGAGGAAGAGACCAGACAGAGACAGGGCTGAGTGAGGCTGCAAGGCCAAGAGTATTATACCGGAGCCAGCAAACACAGCGTGGAGCCCAGACACAGCAAAGACTCCGCAAGGAAAAACCACCAAGTGCAAAAGTGGTCCGACTTTTGGAGGACCTAGTAGTTAAAGAAAAGCCTTTTTTTAAACTCAGTGGAAAATGCACACATACACCAGGCACCAGGGTAATTACCCAAGCCACTGCACCAGTCTGCCAGGCAGAGCTGATGTGGCCTCTTTACCAGGTTTTATTCTTGGCTTCCGCTGCCTTCCTCTTCTTCTCTTCCTCCCAACCACTAAAATCAACTAGCAGATATTTGCTTCATGTTGTTATAACTGTTGTGTAAGACTCTACAATCATGGGGCACTGGGTGTGGAGGGGAGAGGAGGAAACGTCTTTCCTACCTATTTAACTTCTCTAGTTCCTTTGGCATCTATTTCCAGAAAGCTAAACACCTGCAAGAGGAATCAAATCACTACAAATCCAAATATTGTTATTTCTCTTTCAAAAAAAGGGCAAATGCCTTACTTTCTCCTGAAATATCTGCCAATCATTTGAATTTTCCTACGGAATGCGAAACACTAAAAAGGATCTCAGATCTATCTAGAGCTAGAAGGAGCCTCAGAGGCCAGGAAATTCAATACCCTCATTTTACAGATGAGGAAACTGAGAACCAGAAAATTTCAGTTACCTGCCATGGTCATTTAAGTAGCAAGTACCAGAACAAGGATTTGAACCATGTCCATTGACTCTAGTTAATGTTTTTGCTATTCAGCCATGTTGTCTTTCTAGGAAATACCACAGGAAGGTATCCTTTTCCAAATATCTATCAAGCTGATATGTAGTGTTTTTATTAGATTTTTCAACAATTTCTTAATTTGGAATCAAGAGGAGGTTGAATGTCCTCATTAAATCACACCATACAAATCATCAGCATATGTAATCTGAGCCAGATTACATAATTTAAGAGAGGTCCATTTATGCCAGGGCAAAAGAAGGATTTTTACACGTTTCCCTCTGAAGCTCCATTAAGCAGTTTTTTATTTCACTTTGGGCTGGATACAGCTCAGATCCCACATGTAAGTTAAGAAAAACTTTATTAATTGCATAATCAAAGACTTTCAGAAGGGACTTTACAGATTACCTGGTTTATAGGTTTATTTTATAAACCCATTCATATAAAAGGCAGGTCCGAATTACTCCCTTTCTAAAGTGCCTACAGAAGAGCCCTAACTAAAACCCAAAAGATGAGTCTATCCTTGTGTCTCTGAAAAATAAATAACTCACTTCATGAGACTACTATATTTTTTTTAAATAGAGTCCCCTAAGAAATTATCATCTGGTAACACAAATCATTCTCAAAAGTAAATATAGGAAATGGGCCCTATCTGCTACAGCTTCCCAGACAGTATGTCACCAAACAACTCAACAGGCATCAATGAGCCAGTGAAACAATACTAAGTGTCTAAGCCCAAGCTTGCCTGAACAGAGACATTGGAAGAAAAAGTTATGGCGGGAAAAAAAATTGCCCAAGTTACTAAAGATGAAAGTCACTAACCCAATGCCTACCTTTGAGTGGCTATCCACCAAAAATGGTACAAGAGTCTTTCAGTTAATTTTTGCACTGATAGAATAAAGCTTAGGTTGGATGTAATTATAAGGGTTAGTCCTTCAGAATTAAACATTCAATAAAACTCCAAGTCTCATTTTCAAATAATGAAGATTCAGTCAGAAGGATGTATGGGACAAATCTTAAGCTCAACTGTATTAAGGGAGCGTTTCTCATTCAATTGTTCAATCTTGAGGAGCTTTTTTCCTCCCTCTACTGAAGTCAAAGGAATAGGCAGCCATCATCTCTAAGTTCTCACCCACAAGTTTTGCCTGTGAGTGCACTATGCAACAACAATCTCCAGGAACTTGTGGAAGATAAATGGATGGGGCATTGGGGTGTCCATTCCTGCCTCCTGAAATGTTCTTACATTGGGGACTGGAACTACAATGACTCCCTCTCTCCCAGTTCTATCCTGCCCTCATTTTCCTTACACTGATTAAATCTATAGTCAGGGACTACAAGCTATCACATCATGTATGGCCCTTTGGATTGAGATCAACTTGAGTTTTAAATTCCCTTTAGGAACAACCCTGAAGTCATAGGCTCTTTAATTAGCCCAGATGTCCTGCTTCAGGAACTCATGCTAAGGCAGGAAAGCATAACTTAAGTTTGAATAACCTGCAAAAGGACCCTAAATCCAGTCTCTCCCTCACATTAGGGCAGGAACACTTTGACAAACCTCCCAGCAAGGTTCAATCCTCCCAAAATGGTGGTGCTGAGGCACAGGGCCTTTATTGTTGTGTTCAGCAGTGCTTTCCTCAAACAGGCACCAGCTGGGAGCTCTGTACTGCACTGCCAGACATGCTGACCGAGCAGCCTGCATAGACCATTACTAATCTCCATGGGTCAGGGAGGTCATGTCTGCAACATGATGCCTATAGATTTCAAAGGACAACTTTCCCTTGATGCCAGCTAATCAATCTATGTCAAATAGCAAGAGCATTTTTTATTTATTTTTTTTAAAGGATCATCAAAAAAGTCTCTCCTTTAAAGCACTTAATATGGGAAATAGCTGCACATAATCAGCGTAGCTTGATGCTCTTTCAGCCATCTTAAATCTCCTACACCTAAGGTTTGACATTCTTATATTGGTATTTTGCCAAAACATCATGTATGGCAAGGCCAGGAGAGAGCAAGGTACACTGCTAAGGAAGATGGGGGTCTTCAAAGCAGTGACATAGAAAAAGATCTTGTACCAAAATTCAGATAAAATTTTAAAAGACTTGCTAAACTGGCTACAAATCATCTGCAAGCTAGAGAGTTTTAAATACTGGTGCTTCACCTATCATTATAGCATAGAGGTGTCATCCTAAAAGCTATAATCGCAATATGATCAAAACGCATAAGATCATAGCTTTAGAGCTGAAAAGAATCTTAGAGGTCATACAGCCCAACCCTCTCATTGTACAGTTGAAGAAATTTATGCCTGGAGTTGTTAAATGACTTACTAGCCCAAGATCATTTAGGTAGAAAGTACAGGGCCAGAATTTAAATCCAGATCCCTAATTCTGAATCTAATAAAGAATTTTAAATCAGTTACTCTTGTAGTTCAAAGTTAATTCACAAATTTTGCCATCTGTAGTAATCAAAGAAATGAGTATTTATTGATCACACACCAACTCTTAGTACCTTAAATTCCTTCCTATGTTCCCTATCCATAACTCACTCTACAAAAGACTTTCTTTCCTCAGAGTTGGTAACAGCTATGAGCCTTGAACAATAATTACTAGGTGAATCTAATTCAATTAAAAAGTTATTAAGTTCCCATTGGGGGGTGGAAGTGGACCTGGACCTGTGATTTCTTTGGTATGGGAAATACTTGGTAAGGAACTCCTTTTACCTATGTAGCTCTTTAATTTATAATTTACATTCTTATTTGCCTGTGGCAATGAGAGGTTAAGTGACATTCCCATGATAATAAGCTAATATGTGTCAGATAGAATTTGAACCGGGGTGTCCTGACTCAGTCATCATCTGTCCACTAACTACTTCATGTTTTCCTTCTAAGTGCTGAGCATTAAAAAAAAGAATAAAATGAAACATTACTTCTCCTCAAGAAGTGTGATAGATGAATAGCAATGAAGGAAGAGTGTATGAAATTAATGGTTAATCGCAGAGATGGTGTGTAACTCCTCCACTGATTAGTCTAGGGGGTTCTCTGCAGTCACAGAAACACCACCAAATTGCTATGTCACTTTCCCTTCAGTACTCATTTGTTCTTCTTGGGACATCCAAGAAATTTCAAAACATTTCCTCTCCACAGGACCAGAGAACCAAGCAGACACCTGGCATCACCATCCATATCTCATCAAGTGGTTAATTCCAAGAGTACTAGAGTATAACCAGTATGAATCTGTACCTTAATCTAAAAATTAACACAGATTTCTCTCACAAGTTCTTTGAAAGGATAAATAAAAACTTCTCAATAAATTTCCAAACAAACTACAAAATATATTAGAATTTTATATTGACCATCCTCTATTTCAAGCCAACTAGTTCGTCTATACTTCCATACTGTAGAATTCTTTTGATTCAACCAAATCCATTCAACAGAACTAAGATATTCTCAACATTCTCAATCTGCTTCCACTCTGAAAAATTGTATCTAAGACCCCCAAGTTCCCCATGTTCATAATTTCTCAATGAAAAACAGCCTTTCAACAGCCTTGTAACTCTTTGCAAATGGAAAAAGTGTTGCTATAAATACTTATGGAAATCTTGGCGCTCTTTAGGGTATATGCCTAGCAAGAGTATCATTAGGTCAAAAAAGCTGTACAGTTTGGGGAAAAAATACAAACTGTTTTATATAATGGTTGGATCAGTCGATAACTCCAAAGGTGTATTGACATACCTACTGTCCCGCAACCCTTCCAATAATTCATAATTTTTCTGTCTTCTGTTGTTAATCTGATGAGTCTGAAGGAAGACCTCAAGAGTTGTTTCAATTTTCATTTTTCTTATTATCAGTGACTTGAAATGTTGTTCCTAAAGTTGATCATTTGCACTGTTTTTTTTGAAAATTGCCATAAACATACCTTTATATGTTATTCCCCCCATTAGACTGCAAACTTCTTGGTAGCAGAGACTGGTTGTCATTTCCCCCTCTTTTCTGTATCCTCAGGATTAAGAACAGTGGTTGGCATGAAGATGGTCCTTAATAAAGTCTTCTTGACTTAACTCAACCCTCTCTACAAAGCTAATCTTTTGTTCACAATATTTCAAGGTTTATAACAAATTAAAGATGGAAATTTTCGTGTATGCATGATTTATAGATGTCATGATCTCCATACCTAACCAACGATGCCATAGTTCCAACCCAATTGAAAAGGGAGAAAACAAAGGAGGAAAACCTTCTAATTAATATTCAACACCCCATTGTCCCCAGTGTACCTATTTTTTTAATTGTTTAAGTTTGTAACAAGGCTAAGGGGGCAGGGGGAGGGTGGCTTCACAGATATCACATGTCCTTTCTTACATTACTTAAGGCTAACTTTATTTGAGTTCATCATCAGAGAACCCTTTTGACAGATTTTTCCATGCTTTAGGCAACTGCAAATAGACTAGTCAGGCCCTATTTTTCCTACTATTATTATTCATTTCTTTCAGCTGTGTCCAATTCTTCATGACCCTATCTGGGGTTTTCCTAGCAAAGATACCTGAAGTAGTTTACCATTTCCTTCTCTTTTATACAGATGAGGAAAATGAGGTTAAGTGGCTTGCCCAGTGTCACATAGCTACTAAGTGTCTGAGACTGGATTTGAATTCAAGTCTTCCTGACTTCAGGCCCAGCACTCTATCTACTGTATCACTGAGCTGCCTGAGTTCTTCCTCCCTGCTCCTGTGACAAGATCAGATCTATAAGACCTAAAAAGAAGCCATGCAATCATTTCAAAAACAATTGTATTAACATGGCTTTCTTCAAACTGATCTATATCTAATAAACTTTCCAATATCTACCTCTCACCTTGTCTCAGCCTTCACAATTCACATCTAGAAGTTTATAAACAACCCAAACACAGAAAACAAATGAGAAGACTTAAAGAAAAAGTGGGATATACAACTATCAGACTTTTACTGATCCAACCTGAGGAGATGAATGGGTTGCAGAAGTATGTGCAGACTGTCACTATTATCTAGGTTTAACTTTTTAAATGAAACAATACAAGCCCTGGTAAAACCTATCTATAAAATAATGGTGAACTTCTTATAGTGAGGACCTCAAATATTACGCTTCTGATTTGAAATTTGAAGAGTTTTCCTCCCCCAATATCCCATGTCCATCCAGCTCCAATGCCATGTAAGTGTGGTATTGTATTGCATCATATGGCCCTAACCTTCAACTCTCAAGGTTTGTCTCCCAAACTGTCACCTAACCAACACCAGCTTTCTTTAAGCACTTTAGTTATGCTAACTGTAGATGCTGCATCCATGGCATGTTAGTAACTGGACTGTTTTATGATTCAACATTACTTCCAACACAAAGAGGCAGCGAAATGAAGGACACACATTTAGGAAGAAACCTACATATACAAAGTCAGGAACAACCCTAGTTGTTTAATGTGAATATGCTCATTAATATTCAATGAAGGATTTAAGGCTTCTCATTTTCTTCCTCCATTACCATGAAGTTCTTTCATTCACACTCAGAAAGCTCTTTGAGGACAGTTAACATTTCTTTTTGTCCTTCTCTCCCCATGAGAAGAATGATAGAATGACTGCTGAGCCAACTTTGGAGCAAGGGTTCAAGACCTATATCAACACTCCAGACAAACTCTCTGAGACAATTAAATGCAGCACAGTTGCTGCTCTGCATTGATAGAGGGAGTTTTTTCACCCATCAGTCCCCTACATGAGTGAAACCATACATCTGAACCAGTGGCTCAAAAAAAAAAAAAAGCCTAGCACCTAAAGAGGCAGCATGGAAAGGGCACAAAGGGATAGCTGGCTATTTTATATATATATATATGTGTGTGTGTATGTATATGTGTGTATGTATACATATATACACACATATACATGTATACACACATACACATACACATATATATTATAAATATACAAGGTATTTCAAAAGATTTTTGGTTTCCAACTAACTATATTATTACATAACATATACACATAATGTAGTTACTATAGTACATTATAACACATACACTGTACTTGTAGAATATTTATACTTGCAGAAAATTGTATGTTTTTCCTGCATTCCTGACTTGCTTCTCCCAGTTGTCACAAGAAGAGAATTGCATTACAGAAAGTCTCACCTATAAACTCTTTCATACTAATGTCTCAAGAATCTAACCCTCTCATGAAAAATCAGACAAACTAAATATAGACAGACACAAGTCGCCCCTTAACTAAGGCAATTCATTTAATCTTGACATAGCACCTAAAACATCTTGAATTTTACTTATTCCTTTTTTTGATTCCTGATGATCTAATCATACTTCACTAGCCTGTTACCAGAAGATATAATGCTTTTTCCCCCTCTTAAATATCTCTCATCAAGTTGCAATCATTAAGTGTTCATATTAACAACAATTTACCTGCTTTCAGCATGCATGCTTTGGTTTGCAGTAAGCAAAGAAAATCATACATGGGAGCCGAGCTGTAGAGAGTCACAGTAGGGTTGGGGGTTCATCTCATCTCCATATCGACAAACTGCTCCCTTGACATATGCGACTCCTGAGACCTGCACAGAAAGATTTCAGTCTTTTTTCCATATTTTGATATTTTTAAATTGTCACTATCAAAAACTTATTTCCTATCATCTCTCTACCATGCTTTCTTGTTTCAGTTCCAAGACAAGATGGTATTTAACATTTGCCCCTTAATTTAAAAAAATTATTGATATCCCTTGTTTTAACATCACCTTCATTTCAGACATATACTTTCCCCATTTTACCCAGAGAGTCTTCCCCTCCACCAAAGTATTGAAAAGAAATAAGGTGGGAGGAGGGGAGAGAAGTAGTTCAATAAAATGAATGAACGTATGATCTGAGTCTGACAGTGGATGTTATGTTACACACATCTCTGCTACCTTTTGGTTTGGTTTGCTTTGGTTTTTTTCAAAGAAGGGAAGCACATTTTTTCATCTGTTCTTTGTAACCAACCTTTATCGTTATAAACATACAGCATTCCGCTTTATTTATTTAGGAGGCTTTTTGTTTTGTTTTGTTTAATGATGGTTGTTACTGTTCTTTTTTTTACATTGTTCTAACTATGTATATATTGTTTTCCTGGTTCTGCTTAATTCACTTTATAAAAATTCATATAATTCTTTACTTCTCTGTATTCTTTATAATTGTTATCTCTTTTGGTGCAGTAATGTCCTACTATATTCATATACAACAACATGTTCAGTCATTCCCTCAGTAATCTTGTCTATTTCTAAAATTTATAAAAGCATTTATAAATGGATTTAAAAACTTAAAAGTGAGAACACTTAAAAGCATTTTGGCTTGTGATAAAGTTCTGGGAAATCATTCAAAGCCTATCAAAGTTGATCAAAAGAACTATAATGAAACACTGTATTCCCTCTTTCCCAATGTGCTATTAACTAACATTCATGTTCACTGCTAATACTCTACTTTTGTGACCAACTGGAATGACTTTCCTTAGGGTCTAGTTACACAGTCTACATTTCAATGTCTGCTGGAATATGTTCTAAAAAATTCATGTAAAGTAAAATACTAACTTTGTATTTTTTAAATATTTCCCATATATACAGCTATTTTCTCTCAATTATGTTAAGAAATCATAGTTTAATCCCTACTTTCTCACTCAAAATACAAGTTATGAAGAAACAGGGCTCCCAGTTACAAAGAAAAACCAGCGTAGGGGGACTGAAAAAAGATTCTAGCCAAGTCTCTAAATAAATTAAGGGAGAGAGAAAAAAAGAATAGACAAAGGTCAGAGAGAGGGAAAAAAAGCTGTAGAAGAAAAAAAAAGCTGAATAAAGAAAGGGAAGTGTTTCTTTCTATTCAGGTACAAGTCTGGGTTCTACTGAAAACCCAAACCCATGACTCCAGGGCAGCTAAATGACAGGTGGATAGAACAGTGGGCTTGGAACCAGGAATACTCATCTTCATGAGTTCAAATACAATCTCTGACACTTACTAGTTGTATGACCCTGGGCAAGTCACTTAACCCTGTCTGTCCCAGTTTCTCATCTGTAAAATGAGCTGGAGAAAGAATGGCAAATCACTTCAGTATCTTTGCCAAGAAAATTCCAAAATGGGGTCATGAACAATCAGACACGACTGAAATAACTCAGCAACAATATGATTCCTAGGAAAAAGTCTAGAGCTCTGATTTCCCAACTGCATGAACTGCCAAAGCTCCACTGGTTTACATCCAGCATTAGTCTAATAGAACTTTAATTCATTTAGATGGCATTACTTTTAATAGCAGAAGTAGTACGTTATATGACAACAACTTTTATAAGATATTACAGACCCTCCTCACTTCCTAGAAATAGTCTTAAGGAAAATCAATTCTTAAAAGTGTCCTATCTTTTCCCCCTCAAATGCCCTTCTCTATTGCTCAATAAGTTAGTTGTAAATACAAAGTTCATCTTTAGAAGACAGAAAAAACACCTGCTACATGTAAGCTTTTATCAACTCATTTCTGATTTATCATTTTTTCATTCCTACCATTGATTCTTTGAAAGTTCTTTCAATATTTTGCATTTTTGCCCAACATTATGTCTTGTTTTATTATTTCTCAAGGAAGCATGGCATAGGGGATAAAAAGTTAGTCTAAGAATCAGGAAGACATAGTTTCATTCTGTAGTTTCATTACTAGCACATACTAATTCTATGACCCTTGGCAAAGCACTAAACATTTCAGCATTCCAAGCAATACTCTATGACTACAAATTCAAAAATTATTTCCAATATATGTGGTAAAGGCAGAATTTCTGTTTACTAATGAAAATTACAGGTGTAGTATCATTTCCTACCCCCAAACAAAGTTTAATTTTGTTTCCATACTCACAATTTAATCCACAGAACTACAGAACTTGAGAAATAAAAGGGACAGGTCAAGGCAAACTTTTTGTTAGATACCCACTTTTCTTGGCTATGATGGTAAGCATTAGGAATACCAGGAAAGAAAAAACAAAAGAAAAAATAGATTTTTTTCCTTAAAATCCCTGATTTTAAGGAACTAACAATCTAATGGGAGGAGACAATATTTAAACAAATGTATATGCAAGATTCTATACGTACATATTATGTATACGTATAACCATATATACATACGTATATAACACATACGTATATGATAAATTAGAGATAATTTCAAAGGGAAGGCACTAAGAAGAAAAGGTTTCTTGAAGAAAGTAGTATTTTATCTGAGATTTGAAAGAAGTCAAGGAATTGAGCAGGTGCAAGTAAGGAAAAAGCACATTCCAACCACAGGGGAGAGTCAGTAAAAATTTCTGAAGTTGGGAGATGAAGTATCTTGTATAAGGAACAGCCAGGAAGGCAACATCACTAGATCTCAGAGTGCATAGAAGGGAGTAAAGTGTAAGAAGACAGAAAAATGAGGAAGGGCTTTAAAAGCCAAAATGGGCATTTTAAATTTGATCTGGAGCCAATGGAGTTTAATGAATAGGATGATGACTTGGTAAGACCTGCACCATAGGAAGATTACTCTGAGAGCTAAAAGGAGGGTGTGAATGAGGAGAGACTTGAGGCAAGGAGGCCAACCATAAGAGAACCTTTATGAGAGCAACTCTCCCCCATCTGCCATTTTATATATGAGAATCCTGAAATCTAGAGATGGTAAACGGCTTGTTCCTACTACATAGTTATGTGGTGGCAGAGCCTAGACTAGAATCCATATCCTTCTCAGTCCATCTGTCTTTAGTGAATCCCCTCCAACCAAAATAATCAAATGATCAACTGCTTAAACAATAAACAAGTATTTATTTCCAAAAAATAACATGAGGGAAACATTTTGATAAGAGACAGTTTGTTTTTTAAAAGCCTATTATCATATTATATCATACTATAATCAAAGAATTTCACATACATTTGGAAGGGATTTCAAAAGTTCAACCCATCTGTGGGTATAAAGCATCCTCTATAAGCTATTTTCTGACCCCACTGGAAGACTTCTAAGGATGGGAAATTCACTACCAAGAAAGGAAAGTCCCTTGATGGACAATTCTAAGTGCTGGGACATTATCTACAATGGATTCTTACATCTTTCACTCATTCATCTTAATTATGATTGTGTCCTCTTAGACCAAGCACAACAGGTCTAATATATGCCTCTTCTACTAGATAGCCTTTCAAACACTTTGAAGGGAAATAACATGTGCCCACATCCAAAAACTAGAAGTATGAATATTTACGTTGAAGAAGTGAAATATTAATTTTTTGGCAGTTGCTCTTGTCACATGGTTTGCTCATATTGATCATGTCATCCTTCAGAACTCCACGTCTTTTCACAGGGATAGTTCTGTAGCCATGCCTCCTCTTTGATACTCATAGGGTTGATATTTCTGAACCCAAGGGTATAATTTTCCATTATGTCTCCACAAAGACATAGATTCAATTTCCTGGAAAATTATCTGTGCATTTCCATGACCCCACTAGGGAAACATGTGGCTCCCTCAGAAACTATATGCATTGAAACAAAGATGCTAGATGGTGGACAACAGAAAATAATGGGAAACTGGAGGCATGGATGGCTAGGAAGAGCCATTGCCAAATACAAACACTAAAGGGGTGAGGGGAGAGGGGAGAAAATGGTTATCAAAGGAAACTATAATGTAGGGAAGCAACCTGGATACAAACTTTCTCTAGTGCAATGAATTCTATAGTAAGTATGGCTGCTGAACTCCCTAATATCTTTCACTTTTCTTGTTCTTCAGCCTTCATTCTCAAGGTGGACCAATGATGTCATGAAGTCAATGTCTTGACTTGAGTATGAACTGAAATTTGCAGTGGGGTCCTACATAAAAAAGTACTAGAGAACTGTATAAGTTCCTTGAGGAAACCTTGAGTTGGAGCTGTTACTTGATATTTAAAAGGCACTAAGACTGCAACTTTTGCATTTCAATAATGTGCCGTATTATACTGAGTGGGTAAATCCAAGGTCATTAAGCTTTACTTATTTGTTTGGAGCCTGTTCTACCAGAAAAAACAGTGCACTAGACAGGATATCACTCTTTCAAGCATCAAAATAGGCTTCAGCTTTGAGGCTCACTGAACAATTATTCACTGAGGTGAATATAAGCGCTAAGTTAAGTGTAGGACCAGAGTGCACCATATAATAAGGGTTGGAGATAAGTGGTCACTATGACTACCCTGATACTATAAAACTGATGAATTCAACTGAGTACATATCCTCACCAAGGACTGTTGATTTGTTTACTACCAATGCTCTCTGATGAGAGAACCACTGAAAGAACTTTGCAAACTGCTGGGGACTCTATGGGCAGTGTCAAGTACTGGAGACATTCTTTAGAAAGGAGAGCAATGCAGCTACTACATTAGGAGAGTCACCTGATACAATGGAACCTTTCCAAATGTCTGAAAGATACTTCAAATGAAAGCATAAGCCAATAGGCCTTCTCCAGTATTGTTTATAGGGACCATACTTTTTTTTAATTGGGGAAGAACAATAGGGATGGTAGGTGACAGAAATAGTAGCTACATAAAATAATCAAATAGTTCAAGAGAATATGTAAAAAATAAAAAATGTTTCATAAAAATTAAAACATATGATGATTCTATAAATGGGTTAGTCTCATGTACGGGTTTTATGCCCGCCTTCCAAAGCTAAGTTCATTGCCTGAAATGAACTGGACCACCCAAGTCAAAATCCAGTTTTGCCTTTTAATGTTCACTTGGTTTGTTTTAAATGCGTATTCATGTGGCAAACTCATAAAAGAAAGAATTAATTATAATTGACACCAGCTTTAAAATGATCAAGCCCTTCTTGTTCTGGAAAGCCGGGGAAGAGGAGGAATGGATGAGAAAAAAGGATAAAAGAATGTTCGGAAAAGAGAAAACCCTGTTGAGCACTTTCAAAAATACATTACAATTACACTATACTAAAAGTGCTACCACCCCCCAATCCAAACATGATGCTAAGCAACCATGAAGGAGGAATTCAAGTTTCAGGGAAAGAGGAAATAAGTTTTTGAGATTTTTCCTGAGAAAATAAATGCTTTCTGTACACAGTAGACAGTTAATAAATGTTTGTTGAAGTTAATTAATTTTTGCCTTAATTTGCATAGACAACTAGAAAGAAAGTGTAATCAATAGCAACAGACAAATGCAGCAAAGTGTTTCTGACTTCCCAACAGGTTATATAGTACAAAAGTCACTTGTCTGAAATCCTAAACGCGTTTTACCCACGGTATCAGTGTTTACTCATAGCAATTAGGTTCTGAGAATCACACACTAAATCCAACAAAACCCATTTGGTCCCAAAGTGGAGCACCATACTGGGTTAATAGCATCAAAGAATGAAACCACCATCTGGGCAAATGTCCTCAGTTATAATGTAATGTGCCAAAATCTGCATCTTCTCCAAATGCATCTCTGATAATGGCATTGGGGCTTTCTCCCACTCCATCTCCCTTTCCCCATCCCACACAATGGAAACTGGACGCTTCTGACTCTAATCCACTGGTGATGGTCTCCAAAATATGGAGAAGGAGCTCCACCAGGCTAAAAGACTGAAGCCTGGAGAATGCGAACAAGAATTGTGAGGAGCAATGGCAGGTGTACTTTTCTCTTCCTCGTTTTTACTGCTTCAGACGACAGGGTCCTTTCCTCTAAACACTGCTGGGAAACAGTTGAGAAGATGAAGTTCTTATAGGGTATGGACCAGCAGTTCTCTGTATCTGTCTGTATGCCATAGGATGAGTATGATCTAATAAGATCATTGGTTAAGTTTTCAGAATCATGTAAGTCGATCTTCACTTGGAAAAGAAGTTGCTTCTGTGGATAATGTCTGTCCCCTAAATCAAACCACACAGCTTGCAAAAATGTATAAGGTTGCAAGGGGGCCGTGGTCAGAGTGTGTGAATCTAAATTTGTGTCCAGTTCTGGAATATATTTGGTGTACAGAACTTCTGATAAAGAAATTCTCTCTATCCATAGAGATCTTTAGCCTTAAAAAAAAAGTGCCTGGGGAACTAAGAAGTTAATATGCACGTTCTCATATTCATTATCTGTCAAAAGTGAGACTTGAACTCAGTTCCTTTCAGTTCTGAGATAGGCCTCTATCCACTTGTTGCTACTGTAAAAACAATTCAAAAGAAATACATATGATTGATGGGTAGTTAGGTGGCATAGTGGATAGTGCCAGACCTGGAGTCAGGACAACTCATCTTCCTGAGTTCAAATCCAGCCTCTGACACTTATTAGCTATGTGATGCCAGGGAAGTCACTTAACACTGCTTGACTTAATTTCTTCATTTGTAAAATGACCTGGAGAAGGAAATGGCAAACCGTCCCAGAATCTTTGCCAAGAAAACTCCAAAAGGGATCATGAAGAATCAGAAATGACTGAACAACAACAAACTGTAGTAAAAATGGCATTAAAGAGCTGAAATCATAATTACCTTAAGTGACTGATGGGAAATGATTTGGTCGCCTAAATAGAGTTCCTTGGGATAATTCATCAGGTGACAGGCATAGAGTATTCACGTGTTCTGAACAATCCAGGAAACATATGAGGAGGTTCTATGAGGCTTGAGTTACAAGGTCTTCTAAAAATGGTGCCAGGGGTCAGCTATTAATACTATGACTGCCCAGGGGATACCAATTATGCTCAGGTCCTGATTATATCAATCGAGTGTTTTTATCAAGCATTAATTCCACCTTACAAAACACACCCTAGTTTTTTTCAAAAGCATCTTTAGTGAAAATTAATAATAAACAAGGTATTTAGATAAGACAGCCAGCTTAGCTTGGGACTACATGCCTTTACACATGCACTGTTGGGCTCCACCCCCTCAGTCCCTGCCTGGGAGAGAAAAATACTTAAGACAAGTAGAGACAGAGGGAGAATGAGTGCAGAGGCAGCAACAAGATGGGGAACTCCCAGTGGGAAGGAATCTCTCCCTCATTACACATCCTCCAAATCTCCACTTAGAAAGAGTACTCGGAGTGAAGATTCATCCAACATAGGGGAAGGCAGGAGAGCTAATTCGATGGGAATTTATGCATATGATCACCAGGTAGCCTGATGGACCACATGGCCTCTTAGGGTCCCTTCTAACACTGAGAGTCTGTGATTCTGTGAAACGATAATGTTGGCAGGAACGGAGGGAAAATGGAAATTTCACAGACGCTGAATTCTAATCCGAGCCTTGTCACTCACTATATGTGTAACCTTCAAGGAGTCACTTTACAACACTGTGCCTTGGTTTTTGAATCACTAAAATGAAAGAGGTAGACTAAATAATTGTGAAGATCACTTGTAGCCCTAACATTCAAGCTTCAAAACTGAGAAACAAAACTAACTTTCTAAGCCGTCAGGGGTATGGCAAAATTAGCCATATATATATAAAAAAAGGATTTAATGCCTACAGCTATCCAAAAAAACTAATAGTTCACCCATGTAAGCAACATTCTGTTTTCTCTATTACCAAACATCGTCCTCCTTTATGAGAATGATCATAATAGACAATAGTAATAGGCAATGTTACAACTTGGAAGGATATGAGCCACTGACCCTGTCCTTTTCTCCCAATCCGCAAGGACCATGCTTCAGAGAACACACCTCACAGTGGGGGCTATATCCAATTATTAATAATGCATAATAGCAACAATAGTGGCTAATTACCAGATTTAGCCCTCTGAAGAAAGAGAAGTTGCTGAAGCCGAATTCAAGTCAATAAACCTTGGGGGAAAGGGACTGAGGGGAGGAGGGGCACCATGGAAATGTTTTGGGATTTAGAGTCAGAGGGCATGGGTTCCAAACCTGGCCACTCTTACACTCTGTGTAACGAGGCAAATCATTTCACCTCTGAACCTCAGTTTCCTCATCTGGAAAAAAAGAAGCTTAGATTGGATTACCCCCACAGCCCCTTCCAACTCTTAAACCAATGGTCCTATTTAAGATCCTACTGTGCAAAGAACATTGTGGTAGCCCTGGGGAAGACAGAGAGTTGAGATTCAATAGGGCCCCGACTTCCAAGAACTTAGCCTAGTAGGGAAGCAAGAAACAACTCTAACACAGTTAGCTATAATACAAATAGCTACATAAGGGCACTAGAGATTTATAAACACAAACTGCTAAGTAAGGTCCGAGGGCATGCTCACTCTAGGGAAGGCTTCACAGAGCAAGTGGCCCTGGAGGTGAGTTGTAAAGGATAAGTGAAGGAGAAGGAGGTGTTCTAGGTAGAGGGAGCAGGGTGAGTAAAGTCAGTTATTTGCCACGCCAACCCATTCTGAGCACAAAAAGTGATGTGCTTTAGCTGTGGTGCAGAGTGTGCCGAGGGACATGGGAATGAATAAGATTTCCAGGGGAGGGAAAAGAAAACATGCTTTCATTCCAGCCTGAAAATTACTTAATAGAATGATGGCAACAATGCCCTGTCCTTTGGCATTGGTATATATGTGCATTACATGGCCTACTAGTTAGACCATCAGTACTGCCTTCAGGGCAAGAATCAAGCCCACATGTACATTAAGGATAGCACTTAACCAGGGTGACTCAGGGCCTGTTAAGCAATAGCAGTAATACTCTGCGAAGAGTTTGAGGCAGGGTGGATTGAGGTGTTCCAGTTCTCTCCTGAGTCCTTAATTTCTCCTGAGTGGGTGAAAAATGCTCTGCAATGCTCTCCACAGTAACTCTCACCCTCCCTCCCACCTGCATTCCTTCTCCCCCTCTCTCATGCAGCCACCTCCTCCTTCATGATCTATCTCCCAGAAACAAGAGTCCAGTCTCTGATTCACCCCATAATCCTAGTAGTCTCCACTCGAAGAAAGTACAGCTGGGATTGGAAAACCAAGACTCCCTGCTAGTCATCTTTCCCAAGCTTCCCACCCTTGTAGCTTTAGAAGGCTTCCCATAGGAAAACAGACAGAGAATTAATTACAGTTGTACAGAGATACAAAAGAGTAGGGAAGGTCAGGGGTCCTCTTCTTGTGTAGCAGGAAGCCAAGAAGTCTATTTTGCTCTATAAATTCCAAAGTATAGCATGTTAGTGAGTTAGAAATAGAGACAGCTGGGCACTCTGGCTTCTGATCGATCCCCAGGACATAATGCTCTTTGGATGGAAGGGAAGGGAAAGGCAAAAAAAGAACATTTCAATAGTTTGCCCACCACCATCATCACCACCTCAGGCCCTGGACCTGCATAAATACAAATCACTTTGCCTGATTGCCAGAGGACAAAGAAAGGAGAATGGTTGGTCAAGAGCAAAAATTCTGCTCATAACAGATGCTATTAGTGAGTCCTGGAACAAAGTTATGGATGCATATCACACAAAAGGGGCAGATTCTGGCAACACTAAGAAACTACATTCAGATGAAAACTGAACTTGATCTGGAAAATCATTCTATCCTCTCAAAGAAATATGGAGCATCAGTTGCCCACTTCCTTTAATTTCTAAACCTAGAGTAGCCTTCCCCAAATCCTTCACCACCTTTCTCTGCTTCAAAAGATCCCTGGAGTTCTGGTTCTTCCACGAAGACTTTCTTGGACTGGCTCATCTCAAATTCTCTTCCAGCTCAAAATCATGTGATCCATCTCTCTAATAATAGCACTCTCCTCCTAAAACTTAAAAAGCTCCAGGAAATCTCAAACCTATAAATTTTAAGTTTTGTGTACACGTCTGAATTATTTTCTCCATCTAACTTTGATTGCAAGCTACAACTTACAGCAATGGGGTGGGGGTGGAGAGATATAAAAGCAATGACCTTGCTGCATAAAATTCTAAATTCACTTTTTGGGGGGTGGGGGGGTGGGAAGGGAATACTGGTTCTTCCTCTTGCCCAGCTAGAAAAAGAAGACCACTAAGGGTTCCATCCTAAAGCTAATCTACTTGGAAACTTTGATCTGCTCCATTTTTCTGATGTAGGCCAGTTTGCCCCTCCTCAGGGAGCCTTTGCTCCCAGGAGATCATGATATTGCTGTGTGATTTAGTACAAACACCTGATCAGCTTTAACCCTACTGTGCTAAAGCAATTCAACAGTCATCACTTCCCTTAGTAACAGAAATTAAACCAACCCAGGCTGAATCCACTTCTCAGCTCTGTCACTCATCTGAGAGGTACAAGAAAAACTACTCTGACTCTTCCTTGAAAATTCATCCTTCTCTTTTGTGTGCTTTGGTAACATCCCATATACAGTTATCTCTTCCACATCACAACTTTCCCCACTGCAGTCTACATATATCTATATAGAGATAGATGCAGATGTAGATATTGATATATCAATATATCAGCATAAGAAATTACCGTAAATGGGAATTTGGGGGGAGTTTTGCGGAAGTCACAGATGACACACGAATGTTAGCAGACAACACAGATGAAGTTTAGAAACGCAGAAATGCTTAAATCAAATTTTAAAATAAGGTACTATGGACACTCCACAAAAGAAAAAAGAAAAAATTTAGATTTCTTCTGTGGTACAAAAAGAGGGCCAAAAAAATTTACGTGGATTTTCCAGATCGTGGGGGTGCCATACCACTAAGCCACATGATGTGAAAGGGATAACTGTCCTTCAGAAATTCTTTAAACAAAACAGAATTCTTGGCTTCCTGTTATATCTGAGGATCTCAGTATTTTATGCTCAGGTACAGCTCTCTGCACACCTGTAATTAGTTATGTACATTTTCTTGTACTCAGTATCTTTCACATACTTCTGACCATCAGTGGAACCTAATAAATGTCAGCTTTTGGAAGCTTATTCCTCAAATGGGAACATTTCTGAAGATCTACAAAATGTTAACAAACTGTTATTTAGCAATGAAACCTGGAGCCCCACCCAATTCCATGAGTACCATATTTAACATGAAAGAAATATGTGGCACTTTAGAATTTACAAAAAGTATGCATCTACATTGCCTTACTGGACCCTCAGATCTCACAAAGGTTAGATAGTACAGGCTTATTTTTGTGTTGGGGGGATTTGTTTGGTCTAGGCCAATGATTTTTATCAGCCTAAAACAGTCCCACAATGGAAAGTTCTTTGACCAATGCAGATTGCTTGTTCCTCTAACCCATATTTCTTGTGAAATTTGTTTGAGGTCCTAAAAATTAATTGACTTGCCCACTGTCACGCAGTGAACATGAACTTGAAGTAGGACTTAAATCCAGGTTTTCCTTACTTTAAGGCTAGCCATCTATGCACTCTAATATACTGTCTCCCTGAGCAGTTATCTATGTTTTATAATTGAGGAAACTGAGGGTCAAGGGGATTGCGCATTGCTCAAGGTGGTAAGAGCTTATAAAGAATAGTGTCAACAGTTGAACACTAATGATCTAATGCCAAAGTCAGGGTTCCTTACAATTCAATTTGTTCTGTAAATTTATTTTCATATTTTGTCTGGACACAAAGGATATTTTCCAACAAATGCCCTTTATAAAATACATTCCCCCAAAAAACTCCCCAAAATTAATTAGTAGTAGTAGAAAAGAGAAAAGTGTCCTGTAACAGACCATATGACACTAAGTGATCACCATATTTGACCAGTTTTGTTATTTCTCCATGTTGACTTTCTTTACATTGTTGTAATCCTTGTGTATATCATTTAACTCTATTTTCTTTATTTTTGCATCATTTCGTAGGAACCTTTACATGTTCTTCTGAATTCTTCACAGCACATACTCCTTATAGCAATATTCCACTACAGCAGTCATTCCCCAAGCACTGGGCAAATACTTCGTTTCTCCTTTCTTTTTGTCATCACAAGTAATGCTTCATGAGCATTCTCATACCAGTCTTTTATTTATTTATTCATCCATTACTTTTTTTTGCTAGCAATATTTTCCTTGGAGTATCATGCCAGTGGTAGAAGTTATGGGTCACAGGTTCAACAATTTAGGAATTTTTGTTCTTTTATTCCAAATTGATTTTCAGATGAGTTAAATCAATTCGTAACTCCAGTGAATCAGAGTACCTGAATTCCCATTTCCCCTCCAATCATGTTTTCCCACCTTTTAGCATTTCTTAGTTTATAAGGCAATATTTCAGAGGGGTTTTCATTTTCATTTCTTGAACATTCAGGTAATTATCAGTATTTGGTATTTCTTCTTTTGAAAACTATTTTTGTCCTTTGACCTTGTGTTTATTGGCAGAGGTCTCTTGATAAAACCATATCATATCATATAACATTTAAGACAATTCAAAATAAATTTGAATTAGACTTTTATCATAGATAGGTAATGCCATTGTCCCCAATTCAACCCTAGTGTCGTCGTCGTCATCATCATCATTGTTGTTGTTGGTGGGTGTGTGTGCATGTGCATGTGCGTGTGTGTGTGTGTGCGTGTGCGTGTGTATGTGCGTGTGTGTGTGCGTGTAATTGAGATGGTTAGTTTTTTCAATTATGATCTCTTCTACTCTTTTGGACAGTTACAAATTTTTCCTAGATCCATATTTTTAAAATTTCTAAACTCCTATTTGCCTCTAGATTTTATACTTTAATATGTACATCTTTTATCTACTTGGAATATGGCGGTATTGGTATAAAATGCTCATTTAAAATCATGTTTCTGTCTCCTGACCTCCAGTCTTACATCTCCTATTGGTTCTGACCCTCATATGCCTCTTCTACTTAAAATATCCAGATGGAACTCATTATCTTTTCTCTAAAATCCTCCCCTATTAAAGCTTTTCTTTGCAGGGCATCATCATCATCATCCTCCTAGTCACTCAGTCACCTAGTCATCCAGGCTCACAACCTGGGTGTTATCTTTAACTCCCCAGTTTCATTCACCCCACATATCCAATCTGTTGCCAAGACCAGGTCTTTTCTATCTCATGTAGATATGCCCTCTTCTCTTCTTGTATATCTTCCACCCTGATTCAAGGGCCTTAATGCCTGACACATGGAATCCTACAATAGCCTTCTGGTTGGCCTCCTTCCTCCAATTCTCTCCCTATTTCTTGCCATCCTCCACTCAGTTACTGAAGTGATTTTTCTAAATTTCACATACCCCCAAAACTCTGCTCAATAAATTCCAGTGGCTCCTTATTACCCACCCCCAGGATCAAATAAAAAATATCCCATTTGATATTTAAAGCCCTTCATAAAATGACCTTTCTTTTTATTCCCAGTGTTTATACAATGTTGTTGACATATAATAAGTACTTAATTAGTACTTGCTGACTTTTTTCCCAGTATTTCTTACTAGAATTGAGCCCCTTTCTCTGTGTATCGTTTTTATTCAATGGGACCTTGGAGCATGCCCAGATTACCTAACATGGAGTCACTCCATTTATCCTAGAGAAATCACATCTACTTTGTGAATGGGAATTGTTGTTGTTATGTCCAGCTTTTCATGACCTGTGGATTATACTGCCCTTGGGGTGTTCTTGGCAAAGATATTGCAGTGGTTTGCTATTCCCTCTCCAGTGTTTTAAGGCAAACATAGGTTAAATGACTTGCTCAAGGTCACATAGCAAGTCTCTTAGGCCAGAGTGCTGCTGTACCCATTGAGTGATCTGGTAGTGAATGGAAATAGCCTCTTTCAATAGCCAGAATTGTCTTTAATACTTCCTGGATAGAACAATCTCTCTCTTCCTCAGAGACTGAGGTAGTACAGAGAAGGGATAAAGCTCCATATGCTGTAGAATAAGTTTATATAATTTGTTTTAGGTCTTTGAATTAAATATATGTTTATAAAAGTTAATCCAAATGTTAATGGCTAAATGGAACTAAGGTATAGGGGACCCACCCCTACAACTGAAGGAACAGTATCGTGGGGTCTAGAACCATTTGCAAAGAGCCTAGATACTTCCAACCTCTGTAAGGGTGCCTGAGAACCCAACAGAAGGGTAAAATATAACACATATATAAACTCTTTAGGTAGATGAGGGCCAAAAAGCCAATGCTACATTTGATTTATTGAAACACTGTATGGAACCATGCATATTTTAGTCACAGGACCATAGGATCACAAGTTTAGAGCAAGAAGAGCCTACTCTGAAAGATCATTTAGTGATATTCTGATATTTCACAGAGAGGAAACTGAACCTCATTATGATTTCTATCCAAGATTGCACAGTTCATTAATAATGCATTTTGCTTATTTTTAATGTGATTTTGCTTCTTAATAGGGGGATCTTTCCCATCCATGAACAGGCCCATGTGACCTGCTTAAGTTACATGGAAGCCTGAGTTGCATGAGTCTAAGTCACATGAAACTGAAAGGGGTGGAGCAAGAGCAAAGCCGAGAAGAAGTCAGTCAGAGAGCAGTCAGAGCTGGAAAAGGCAACTGGCTACCTTCAGTGAGAGAGCTTGTCTGTGATCTGTTTAAGGGGTTAAGTTTGTGAGAAGCCTAACAGAGGGAAGGCTCAGGGAGGGTGTTGTCCTCTGCATTGTTACTGTGTATAGATTTCTTTGTTACTATAATAGATTTGGCTTTCTAATGTCTGAATAAACGTTTTGGTTCTATCTTCCACGTGGAGAGTCTGTGGTGTTTCCTGATTCAGAAACATGCTGGCATATTCATAACCACCTTAGGTGCTGTGAATATCACACTGGCACTACACAGAGGTACCACATGGCAGAGGCAGAATTCAAAACCAGATCCCCAGACATCAAATCCAGCACTATTTTTATAACACCACGCACCTTCATTTAGTCTCGATGCCAAAACATTCTATTGATTTTTCTTTTTTCTTAATCTACTATTGCACTGTTGTTGTTCAGTTTTTGTCATGTTTCAACTCTTCATGACCCATATGGGGTTTTCTTGGCAGAGATACTGGAGTGGTTTGCTATTTCCTTCTCCAGTTCATTTTACAGATGAGGAAACTGAGTCAAACAGAGTTAAGTGACTTGACCAAGGTCACACAGCTAGTAAAGTTATCTGGAGCCAATTTGAACTGATGTTTTCCAGATTCCAGCCCCAGCATTCTATTCACTGTGCCACCTTTGTAGTATAGTTTGAAATCTGATCATATGAAACACCCCCTTCTATTTATTTAGTTTAGATCTCTTTATCATCTGGAGTTTTTATTCTTCTAAATAAATTTTGTTATTATTTTGTCTAATTCTATAAAGTATTCTTTTGATAATTTGATTGGTATAGCATTCACTCTATAGAATGATTTGTGTCCTGTAGTCTTCTCTAACCACAGCAGCTTGTCCAATCCCATTTCAATTCAACAAACATTCATGAAATATCTATTATGTGCAAGGCACTGAGCTAATGGCAATTAAAATAGGATCTTTTGCTATTTTTGTTTTACTATAATCAAGAACTATAATGCCTCTATTTGAATGTGATTGAGGAGGATCTTTCCCAACCATTGATGGGCAGGCCCATTATGGGAAGCTTGATTGGGGAGTTGTTTTATAGGAGGGTCCCAAGTATCTTTCGTTTCTTCTATTGAGGCACTGGGTCAGAGGGTTATGCCCTCTGGCTCTAAAAAGTGTACAAATACTCTGAGGACAAGGTTTTACTTTGGGGCTTAATTCTGGTAAGAAGGTTTGAGTGCCAGATGAGACTCTAGGAAGCAGCTAACAGAGCCCCCTCGGCCTCCTCTGTGAGAACTCAGATGTTGTGCTTCCCTCTGCGGTAACTGCTCAGACAGCTCTACCTGTCTGTTGAATTATGGTCAGACAAAACCATGTCTGTCGATCACTTTGGGGTTCGGGGTGTTGACCACCCTGAACTAGGTGAATGATACACATGCTTGACTAAAGGATTGATACATGTGCTTGATTAAAGTGATTGTATCCCCTCAAAAGTTGATTTTCCTTTTATGAATGCAGATCTAAGAATCTGTGATAGCAGGTCCCCCTGTGTATGTTGGGGTGTTTACTATTACTAGTTGTATAAAGATAAAAACATAACAATCCTTTCCTACAAGAATACAATATATGCACAAATAAATAGCATACTTTCTGCTTCTAGAGCCTGAGATCACCAAAATCTTGACATCTAGATACTTTATCTTGCTATGTTGACAAAAATGGTGGGGAAAAATCATAAGAAAAACTATATTTAAGAGCTAAAGAATTTTTAGAATCACTTTTTAAAAAATTTTAGAATGGAAATCTCATACATTAAAAATGTCAAATTTTTGGACTAGTAAATGAAACATTTTATTTTTATAATAAAGGAATAGAAAAATAGTTTCAAAAAAATGTAATAGCCTCATCAAATCTGATATTCAAGAAGACCTCAGGGACTCACACAAATCTAATCTACAAAACAACAAAGTAGCAATGAATTTGCATATTCTGTTTCAATGTTTAAATCTTTCTCAAAACAAAATACTTTGGATTGACAAAAGCTTTATATTCATTCCAAAACAGATAATAAAAACATAAGTGTGGTAAAGGGAAAGATATTTGAATTTGGAATTAGAAGGACTAGATTCAAGTCCCAGTTTCCACATCTATTTAAATGGATGGACTTAGACCCAAGGACCTCTGATCTCTTTTCCAGTTTAAAATCTATGAGTCTATGAATAGTGATATACACATACAATTATTTTAATTTATATGAAATTACTTTGAAAGCATATCTCATTGTCTACACAACAATCTGTCTTCATTTTGCAGAAAGAGCAAACTGATACACCAAAAAAAGGATAAAGAGTTGAGTCCAGGAAGAACTTTTAATCTATGACTCTTTATTTCAATCATTAATTCTAAAAGTCAAAAATAAAGTCTTTTCTATTTATCCCTTGACATCCAAATATCAGAATTTCTCACGTTAGAAAAGAATGTTTTCTCTCCTAAAAACATATCTAGTGTTACAAGTAGGTAGGAAGCTAGGTGGTTCCATGGATAGAGCACTAGGTCTGGAGTCATGAAGACCTGAGTTCAAATTCAGTCTTAGTTACTTACTAGCTGTGTGACCTTGGGCAAGTCACTTAACCTCTGTTTGCCTTAATCCACTGAAGAAGGAAATGGCAAGTCATTCTAATATCTAATATCTTTGCCAAGAAAACCCCATGGACACTGGCATGCCATTATGGTCCATGGGGTCACAAAGAGTCAGACATGACTGAACAACTACACAAGCTTAACTTCTGGATTTTCAAACCGAAGTTTTAAGTGGACCATTATGCTTTATCAACTGAAAACAAAATAAAATAAACCAATACTCAAGTATTGGAGCCCCCTTCTTTCCAGAAACAATATCTATACCTGAGATTACAGATGAAGCACAAAATTAAGTCAAGATACATAAGAAATAGAATACTTTGGGTGGATAAATAAATGCTGAGATTCAAACAAGATGTGTATTCTAATAAGAACTTATGATTAATCATAGCATTCTCTCTCTTTTTCTCTCTCTCTCTCCATATATACGTATATATATATTTTTATACATACATACATATATATATATATATATGAAAAGGCCCGTAATCTATATTGCTTTAGAGGCCCTGATGCTGTGTGACCCTTAGTCAGCCAATACCCTCTGTGGGCCTCAGTTGCCTTCTCTGTACAATAAGAAGGGGCTCCTGATGGCATCTGCAGCCTCTTCCCAGCCTGCCTCAATGACTCCCCCAATGGAAGAAGCCAGGCCAAGGGAGGGTTTGGAACTGGAGCTGCAGCTGGTGCAGGGTCTGAATCTCCAGGGGAGCCTTCCTCCATCTAGGGGACAAGGTGTGACTGGTCAGGATCCCGGCCTCACCCCAGCAATGAAAGCAGAGGGACAGGAAAGCAAGAGCAGTGGGCCCTCCTCACCAATCTTTCTGCTGAACATACACCAGTGGAGATCAAAGACAGAAGCAAGGCTTCACGTATACAAAAAGCATTAATAATGGCACTTTTAGTGATAGCAAAAAACTGGAAACAAAGCTGATACTGGCTGAACAAACCGGTTTATTAACATAATGGAATGTTACTTGCAATGAGAAATGACAAACATATTCCGGGAATCATAGAAATATCTATATGAACTACTGCAGAAGGAAAAGTACCAAGAGAACAACATACAGATCGATTACAACAGTAATACAAGACAACAGGTTGAACCCAACGATGTTAGTAGATACTAAAAGAGAGCTGAATTCGAAGTAGTTGTTTAAACATATCTTGGCCTCAGAAAAGATAACAAAGCATCAGAGAGGGAGCTGACCATGGATTTAGAGGTTTGCAGACACTGTGAGACACTATAAATGTGCTGTCCTATGTTTCTTAACTGCCTATATTTATTTCAAGAAGGTTTAATTCTCAGGTTGAAGGAAGCAGACCAGAGGAGTATCTAGAAATGACATATAAAAACAAAAAAAACAAAACTTGTTTTTAAACAATTTTTAGTCTACTTTTACCTGTATATATGCCATATTTCCCCCAATTTATTTTTTATTTCTATTTCACTTTTTTTCTGTTTAGAGGTTTTTCATTTTTAAGCAAATCAGTATATCAACCTATAATTACTTCTATTTGTTTATTAACTAAATGTGTATCTCCTCTGTACATTTTAGAGAAATTTACTATTGTCATTCTCTATGTATTATTATAATTTTTTCTGTCTATATTTCATCCTGAATTTAATACGGTATATATTGTGAGGTTTAGATCTAAATTTTAAATAAAAAATACTTTATCCCTTTAAAAAAAATTTTAAGTCATTGGAATATGAGCTCTTCTGTGTGAGCAAAGCTGAATTCATATTCTCTCTAGATAAGAGATTTCAAAGTTTACATGGATATAGTCCATCAACTCCCTCAGGAGGCAGTCTGGTTGCTTTGCCCCTTGGTTAGCAGAAGACAATGTCTTTTTATCTCTAAAGGCCTCTGCTTCCCTAACATTAAGAGAAGGTCATCAACCATAGTCTATCTCAGAGTGAAGAAATTGAAACCCAGAGAAATTAAATGATTTGCCCAAGGTAAGATGGGTAGAAAGTAGCCCTTTGAGATCTGAACCTAAATCTTCTGACAAAAGATCTAGTATCATGTCTGCAAAAGGCAACAAGTTCCTCTTAGAACAGTGGACAGGTTCAAATGACTTCCCTAGGTACCTGAACATTTGCCCAGGATGTTAACATTAGATTTTAGAGGGTGAAAAGGGGGCAAAAATAATCTGTCATTCATAAAAACCATGTAACAACCTGATATTCTAGGAACTGTTGTCATTATTCAGTTGTTTTTGTCATGTGTGAGTCTTCAAGAGTCCATCTGGGGTTTCCTTGGCAAAGATACTGGAGAGGTTTGCTATTTCCTTCTCCAGTTCATTTTACAGATGAGGAGACTAAGGCAAACAGGGTTAAGTAACTTGCCCAGGGTCACACTGTTAGTAAATATCTGAGGGCCAATTTTAACTCAGATCTTCCTGATTCCAGGCCCAGCACTCTATCCATTGGATACCTCACATTTATATGGTACTTTTACATGGCCAAAATATTTTGTTTCACACAATCCCTCTTAAAGGAATGAGGACCCAGGTGTTCTGACCCTGAGTTTTCTACTGTATTAAGCTGTTGACTTTTACCTAGTACACTTGAAGAGGCCAGTCCTGAATAAGAGGTAAGCTGGAAATAAAGATCATGTGGCTACTCACCTCCCCTGGATGTATGCAGATATTTTAATTCCAGTTGCACATTGAGAATTCATCACATTTTTCTTGGCATTTTTAATCAAAGTCAAAAAAATCTACTTCTTGAACTCACTTTATTACACATTCCTGGAGTCAATTCAAGGTTTAAAAGATTTCAAGCTTCTCTGCCATTTTCCATAGCCTAGGTTTCTTCCTTTAAAGCATGGAAATGAGGGGAGATAAAGCAAGAGAAAGAAAGAATAAATGCCTCTAACTGGGTTCAACTTCTTTCCCAATCAAGTACCTAGATCTGATGCTTTAACAAGAAAGAAGTGGGCAGGGGAGAGATGACAGGATATTGCCAGGGCAACAGCCCTCCCTCCAACTCACCACAGGAAAAGAGAGATATGTCCACAATCCCAGGAAGAACCTAGGCCTTTGGCAGGAAGGAGAAAAAGCTTGCCATCAACAGAATCAAATTTTAAGGTGAGAAGGTGTAATCAGATCCGGCAGCTGATGCCAGCAGCTCTCCTCTAACTCCTGTATAGATCTCAACTTGGAACCTACTTACCTTTCTGCATGATGCTTAGACCTCTGGCACAGAGGAGAGGCCGAGTACTAGATCCAACACATAGGATGAGGCCAAGGCAATGGGTGGGCCTGAGGCCACACATAATGTTGGGCTGGAAGCCAGAGCCTGAGCCTGAGTTTCAAGAGTACTTGAAACCAAAATGGACACATTGATACTTCATTGCAACAGGCAGCCTTGACCTCAAAGACTATGCCAAAGATACTGCTGGCAGCCAGAGGATATACTTTTATTAATTTTCTATCCTTTTCAAATGCCAAAAAGGAACAGAGTGATCTGTTAAATTACTCCTTCCATCCTGGTATCTAAATTGGTGGACAAAAAGACTAAGATTCTATCCCATGTATGTCTAATGATGAATTTGTCCTATTCTACTGAGTTAGAAAAACCATCTAAATAACCCACTCAAGAGCAGCAGTCTCTGCACTATAGCATGGCAAGTCCTGACAAAAACTGTTGGTGGCTCTTCTTTTTCTTACCCTCTGCACTGTCCTCACACTGTCTCTCCATACTTCTTCCTCCTAATAACGTACTGTACATTCATATATTACATTGACAAAGAACCTTCACATACTTTTATGCCATTTGATCCTCACTATAACTCCTTGATATGAAAAGCTCAATATTATCCTAATTTTCCAGATAAGGCAACTGAGACTCAGCAATGTTAAGTGACATGCCCAAATTTACATGTCTGGGACCAGTCAACTGGGACTCCAATTAAAGTCTCCTCACTCTTAGCCTACTGACCAGAATCGCAGAATGTCAGAGTTAGAAAGGACCTTATAGACAATCTGGTCCAAGTTAAAACTGAACAAGAATTCCCACTGCAACTTACCCAGCCAAGGTTCATCCCCACTCTTCTTGATGACCAACTTTGGGCAGACTCACAACAGAGTACTATGTAGCACTGAAGGTACCACAGCTCAAGGAAGGAACATGGGCACAGGGAAGAAAACAATGCAGAATGAAAGAACATAGTGAAGGACTGGGACCAGATTATAAAATGTGGAAACATGAAAAGTACTTGGATTTCCCTTCCATCTTATGAACAGTCATTATGGTCACCAACTGCTCCCAATCTCTGCCTAAATAGATTTAAGTGGAAGCATGAGAGTTGGAGGCTAACTATAAGATAGAATTGAATGACAGGACTTATAAACACTAGAGTAGATTAAGAAGGAAAAGTTGGGGGATACTTTAAATAGGCTAGATTGTCATATCCGTTGAATGACACCTATTTCTGTCACTAACTAGATATGTGATCAAGGTAAATATCTTAACCCTCTGGATCTATTTCCTCATCTGTAAAACAGAGTAGTTGAAAAAAAGATTTCTAAGGTCTCTTTAGCTTTGAAATTTTACGATTTTCTGATACTACTCAAAAGCCATGGTAAAAACTGGATGAACTCTCAAGATCCCCGGCAGTGCTGAGACACTATAAATGGTTACACTAGACCAATCAAATCAAGTCATCAATCAACATGCATTTATTGTCTACTCTGTAATCTTTGAGCATACCAAATGAAATGAAATATAACCTTTGCCTTCAAGAAGGGGTTAAGCATTTATTAAGTGCCTGCTATGTGCCAGGCACCTGTGAATGGGAGAGATGATAACATATATAAGGTTATCAAGAGTGATGGGTACTAGATCTATTGGTATAGGGAACCCCCAGAAGAGGAAATGTCTTTTACCAATGCATGTCTGCCACTACTTTCTTACAGAATTACCTAGTGCATCAAGAGGTTAAATAGCTCATCCAGAGTCACATAGCCAATATAAGTTGGAGATGGAACATGAGTCCAAGTTTTCTTGACTTCTAGGCCAATGCTATCCATTATGCCACCCTGGGATATTTGTGCGTATATACACGTCTTCTATGTACATATATACATGCATATATATATGTGTATATAAGATGTACACAATATAACACATGTGCACATGTACTTAGTCATATGCTGACATATGCATTTATAATATTTGCTATATGCAAAATAAATAGAAAGTAGTTTAGGGGTGGAAAGTGTCGTATATACGAAAATTAGGAAGGATTCATGCAGAAAGTGCTTGAGCTATCTGGGAGGAAATTGTCAATTCTGAGAGACAAATGTAGAAAAAATGCATTCCAGGAATGATTGATAACCAACAAAAAGACCCAGAACAGGAGATGGAAAACCACATGTGAGGAAGAGCAGGAACACAGCATGTCTGAATCAGAGAGTGGGGGCAAGGGGACAGTGACATATAGTATTAAAGAAGAAAAAAACTGGAAAGATAAGAAGGAGCTCAGTTATGAAGAGCTTTACATTCCAAACAGAGGAGTTTATATTTGAACCTGAAGTAAAAGTGAGTAACTAGTGTTATGGAAGCAATAAAAGTCAGTGATAAAGTCACTTAGGATTTTTTTTAATCACTTTGCTACTTGTGTAAAGGATAGATTGGAGTGAAGAAAGTCACTTCAGCTCTAAGTATGTGCTCCTATGGTTAGCACACTGAAGATTTAGGAAAAGACAAATCCTAAGAGATCATTCTGTCCCACCTGCTTATTTTACAAATGAGGAAACTGGGATGCAAAAAAGTTAAGTCCCTTGTCCAGGGTCACAGAAGCAGTAAGGGACACACAGGATTAAAACTCAGGTCCTCCAAATTGAGGTTTCTTTCCATTATACCGCACTGTCTGGATGAAAACACAAGAGACATATATAAAACATAAATATCAATAAAATTGTTTACATTAAAGAATGTCTGAAAATCAACCATATCATGTCAATACACAAATACTAAACAAATCACATGCCAATCTTATTTAAAGTCAGTGTTCTCTTCCATCAGATACCTCAAGAAAATGCTAAAGGAGCATACTATTCAGGAGATTAAGGGAGATTAATTTCTTCTGTGTTTTTGGTCTCATCTGCTCCAAGAGATCTAGAAATTCACCAATGTAGGTGCTCTCTCTGCCACTGCAAAGTGCTCCCCTTTCATAGCTTCTCATCCTGTACAATTCTGGTCCACCAGAGACTCCCATAAAGCCTCTATAGGAAAGTTACCCAACATGCTGGAGGCCCACACCTTCTTTTATCATTCATGGGTATGAGTGCAATCTCTTAATACATCCCACCCCACCAGTCTCTCTGTCTCTCTCTCTCTCTCTCTCTCTCTCTCTCTCTGTCTCTATCTCTCTCTCTGGGTCTGTCTCTGTCTCTCTGTCTAGCTCTGTCTCTGGTTTCTGTCTCTGTTTCATTGCTCTTATAAGAATTAACGCAATAAATATGGCTATTAGAGAAGGCAGATTGACTTAGAGGCTAGAGAGTCACCCTAATAGTTAGGAAAACCAAGAATCAAGTCCTACCTAGGACCCATTCTGGCTGATTGAACCTGGTCAAGTCACTTTACATCTCAATAACTAGTATCTTTGGACTAAGTTTCAGAATTGGCATCAACATGCATTGGTGGAAGGAATTTCCTTACTAAAAGTTCCTGTGCTAAGGAAATCTCAGATCTGTTTTTTTAATCAGTAAGCCTTAAATTGGGGGGAGATGAAGGAGAATGGTCTCTCAAGGCCCTAAATTCACTCTAATACTTTTGTTAAGGAACAAAAGACCATCCCCAGAGAATTTCTAGTTTCTTTTTCTCTTTTTCAGGTTAACTGTAAGAGGAGAAATAGTAGCTTAAGGGAATTAGAAAAAAAGAAAAGGTCTAATGTGGGGTAAGAATGAATAAAAAGAAACTAGCTAGTTGCCAATTTTTCCCACCTATGGAAATGGAATTCCATGAAATTACTTCAAATTCCATGCAAAATAATCTAACACAAAAACAGGACACACAAGGTCTAGAGAGCCTGAGCTCCTAAGATATCACAGGATCAAGTCAGATTGGCAATATGGTACCACTTAGGAATCATGAGATTTTTTCTAGAACTGAAAAGGAACTTACAGACAGATCCAGCAGTCCAGTCCCCTCATCATAGAGATAAAGGAGCAGAGGGAGAAAGAAATGATTTACTCAAGGTGACATGGCTACTAATGGGAAAAAAAACCATTCACCATGGAGTATTCGGACTCACAAACCACAGTACTTTCGAATGTATTATAGAATTTTTGATGCTCTACTGAATGAACTCAACTTCTGTGATGAACAAAATCAGGGAAATAACCCGCTTTTGCTGCCTCCCCATTTTCTCATCTTTAGGGAACATAAGATCATGGTATGCACATAGACTCCAGAGATAGAAAAGACCTCATAAGTCATCCTGATCAACCTTCTATTCTATTTTTTTAACCAATGATGAAACTAACGCTCAGAGATAAATAACATGCCCAATGCCACATAAGTAGTAAGTAGCGGAATAAGCAGAACCCTCCGACTCCAAACCCAGCAGCCTTTCCACTAAAATTCAGTAAAGAGAAAAAAAAACCTATGGTAGCCATGCTAGGGAGGAAAAAGAGGTAGTTTGCCCTTAACCTCATCTCATCCAGATCTCATCACCACTAGCCAGTAGATTTAAATAAAAATATCTACTTTGCTTCTAGGAAAGCAAACACAGAATAATGTTTGTAAAGTAAGGGTCTTCATGGCTGAAGGGCTGTAGGACTTGTACACAAATAGAATTCAGCCACCTCTGAATTATGTCAGCTCAAGAAGAGTCTGGGCTCCTTGGTCCCTGAACAGCTGTCAGAAAGTGCTTGTTTATTGATGGGGGAGTGGACGAGGAAGGGGGGGCAGGGCTGAGAATACAGCTACAAGAATATCACTGCTTTTGCACACTTTCAAACAGGCATCTGTTTGTGTGGGAGCTGTGATTCGGTTTTTTTTTCCCTCCCCACCATCTCTGTTATTGTTTTAAAATGACAGAAGAAACAATAGCTCCACAGAAGTTATTTTTTCACAAGCCAAATGTCAAGTGAGAGCTGGCAAGGCTGTAGCAAAATTAAAAGGGTGGGGTTAGGGAGGAGAGGGAGAATTTGTACCACAGATTTGCTCCAATAACTGTATTTGCACAAACCAATGATGGTATGTCCCTTGGGTGGATGAAAGGACTTCATTAGTGCCTGTGATGGGGCCATAAACCACATGACTTGAGGCATTTCCACTCCTGGCTCTTTTATGATATGTTTCAAAACATCCAGGAGAGAGTCTCAGAAGTTATTATTTTTAAATACAGCCATGTAGGCAATCCTCATTTTCCAAGCAACAGGCCAAGGGTAACGGACATTCCTGGAGATTCTTTCTGTGCATGTTGGGTGGTAGTTAAGGGGTTCCTTCATTCTCCTAGCAATGAACAACTCCTTCTAGTCTCCCCATTTATTAAAGGCTGATGGGCTGTGATTCCCACCCCCATCCATCCAGTTTAAGCAGCTCATATGAAGGCAGATCTACAAGCTCCAGTCATTAGGGAAAAGCACTCCATCATTAACCTTTCCCCCTTTGATATTATCACCACATCTCTGGAATATTACAATTCAAGAGCTCTTCATTTTATGTAGATTTTACTTTATTTCACAAAGCAAACCCTCTCATCTGAAGCATCTCATGGGGGAAAAATGATCACCTCCGTAAACTTTTTACCATCACCTCCTCTACCACCCCTGCCCTACCACCAACATAGATAAAAGTGTACCCAGAAGCTTAAAGTGGGTGGATCGTTATGGTCTGAGGTGATGCATAACACCCAAGTTTATCCCTCTTCCACAGAGGCCGCTGAAAGCACTCATGATGATGAATCCTGATGAATGCCTGACCCTCATCAGAGTTACTCTGGGTTACTCATCCTTTTAAAAGCATATGTTTTACACACTCTTTTTCAAAAATCATCACACAAAAAAATATACAAAGATTCCCCTCATTTAAGGATAGTATGGAAATTGTCCACCACTTTAGTGACATGTAGAATTTTGTATTCCAACTGACTCAGCATCCTGTGGATACAGGATGTTATTTCCCTTCTAACCCATACACCTTTTTCATGCAAGGACGCTGAAGACAAATGAATCATACTACATAAGCATGTTTATTTTTCTTAAATTCTCTATGAAGTAAACTTGATGCACATGACCTGTCTTAGGAGGCAGCTAGTTGGTTCAGTGGATATAGCACTATCCTGGAATCAGGAAGACCTGAGTTCAAATGTGGCCTCAGACTTACTAGTTGTGTGACCCTGGGCAAGTCACTTAACCCTATTGGCCTCAGTTTCCTCATCTGTAAAATGAACTAGAGAAGGAAATGGTGAACCACTCTAGTATCTTTGCCAAGAAAAACTGCAAGTGGGGTCACAAAGAATCAGACACAACTGACATAACTGAACAACCATGACTTGTCCTCAAATTAGAAACGTGTTAAACATGCAATCTTTCCCAGAATTCACTACTTTAAACACCAATTCCCACCACTTGAAATAAGGAAGATTCCAGTCTTCTTTCTAATATAACTACTTCATGAACAAAATGGCCTATATGACAACTGAAAAAGAGAAAAGCCAAGGGGTAGTACTACAAGGGAGAATGAATAGGGAACTCTTTACTAGATGTAATTTGAGAAATACCATGAATTCATAATTGGCCCATGATACCTCTCTCACAGACCAGTAACTATCCATGAAATTTTGATTAAAATCATGTTTTGTTTTGTTTTTGGGGGTTAAGGAATGGTTTCCAGAAGGCCTCTGCCAAAATGTACATACATTACTCAGGGTGATACATTAAACTCGATACTCAAATCCACCAACAATTCTGTGATTTATCAATGTCTACCACTACAATGCTTAAATGCCTCACTAGAAAGCCTCATGAGTTGCTGTGACCCACAACTTTCATCACCTGGTAGCCAACCTACTAGTGATGAATCTCTCTGAAGCTAGATGGTTTTGAGACAATAGAGACACATCCCATCAGTCAGCCTGTGCTTGAACTCTTGGTAAGATCAGCCAGATCATGTCCTATGCTGGAAGAGCCTTTGAGAATTCGTGGGCATCTCTGGGCTGTGACAAAGCACTAGAATAAGAAACGGGTTCATGAATACATTGACATCAGCAACTATTATATGCTACTATGATCATCAGTATAGCTAGCTGTTACTCAGCAGTAAAGAGGAGTATCATAAACAAAGGGGGTACATAGAACGAGTCAGTTTTGATGGGGGTGACATTTAAATACATAAAGGAACAAAGATCAGAAATAATACATAAGCAGGTGAACAGTGCCAATGACAGGGTGTAGCATGAGGGCACTTTGCAGTCAAAAATAGGAAACCTTTCCAAAGGGAACAGATCTAAATACCTCCTTCACAAGTGTTCCTAGGGGGTTAGTGCTAGATCCAAGAAAAAGTCTAATTTTTTAATATCATGAAATGAAAGGTACTGAGAGATATTAAGTGATGGTCAACTCCAAGCTCAAAGGGATTACTGGTCAGAAGATCGATATAATGTTATTTTGATGAATAATGGCTGGTAATAGCTAACATTTACACAATACTTTAAGGTTTGCAAAGCACTTCCCATATGTTAACTCATTTTATCCTCACAACAACCTGGGGAGGTTGGTGTTGCTATTATCCACACTTTATATATGGGAAAACTGAGATAAGTGATTTTCCCAGGGTCACACAAATATTACCTGAGGCAGGATTCAAACTTGGGTCTTCCTGACTCCAAGTCCTGTGCTCTATCCACTATGCCACTAGTTGTGAGTTGCCAAGTCATGCAGTGACCTTTAGAAGGATGGAGCCAATGTAGAGTAAGCACAAAAGGGAAATAGAAAACAACTCTTAACTTGCTTTCAACCTCTTTTCTTTCAAACTGCTTCTTTTAGGTGATGATATCTAAGAAAAAATAATTTTGATTTAAAGAAATGTTCCTTTTGTTGAGAAGGAAGAAATAGGAATATTACCTTTAGACTCTAAGAACCACTGATCTTTAAATACTAAGTTAGATAATAACTCATTGTATGATTTTGATCAAGTCAGTTAATTCTTGGACATCATCTGCAAGACAAAGGCAATGAACTTGATATGATATCAACAAGAGCCCTTTCAGATCTATCTAACATCCTAAGCTTTTATGAAAAATATTAAAGTGACACTAACCATCTCTACATAAAAGAGCTAGACCACCTTCATCTCCACAGAGATAAAGGAAAACCACACTCATTTGGACTAACCAGGACTGTAGACCAGTCTGCATTAGTGAAAAGTCTTAATTATAATGTTTTAATAAGAAAAGCACTTTCACTGCTTTCAACATATGATAACTTCCAGCTCAGCTAATAAATTATTGCCTAGTAGGAGTCCTTGGGGAATATGCTTTAATGAATAGATGAGAATGGCTTATAATTAGCTATCAATTGTTAATATGTAAATTGGGACTTCTTAAATACTCAGAAACAGTTTATTCTCAAGTATTTTAAATATTGGCCCTGTAATCTTTTTTAACCTATTATTTTTAGTGCTTCTCAGTAAAATCTAACTCTCACACCTCATCATGACTGGGCTCCCAAAATCGATGCTGCTGAATTATGTCCAGAAGTAGATTGTGTCTCTGATATCCAAGGACAAGCTTAGCTGGCTGCAAAAAGTCTCATCACCAGAAGGCTAGGTAGGGAATTATTTTGGCCATTCAAATACATCAGTACCTTCTATGAAACCAAAACTCCTTGGCTGCAATCTGTGTTACAGACACTGATAAAAAAGCTCTTGCTTTTTTCTCAGGTACTTGACCAAGTCTCAGAAGAAAATAGGAGAATAGAAGAAAAAGAGTCCCGTTTTCTATCATTCAATACCAATGAGGTTATGAAAAGTGCAAAGAAGTAATAGAACCAGATTTTTGTCATGAGTAAAACGCATATGGAATGATTCAAAGAAAAATCAAAAAGTCAACAATATGCCTAAGGCTTGATTGTACTTCTTTTTTGGGAGGGAGGAGTGGCAGGGCTTTCTTTTTTTTAATTCCAAGACTTCACTTCAAAAATTTAGCAAGAAACTGGCTGATGCTTTGAGCCATAGAACAGTCATAAATGAACCAATTTTTATTTTCTTTTTCACCAAACATCGTCAAATTAACACGATGTATGTCTACACATATATAGACATACATAATATAATACATATAATGCATATACAAAAAAGGTTCTTGGATAAGGATACCAAGGTACAATGAACATAGGTATCTTTGGCAATTTTAAGTAGAAAATAAATCACTCAAACTTGAGAGTGGCACAAAGTAAGACTTACAAATGAGTGATTTTAGCAATTTTGACACAAATTCCGTGTCTCTTTTTTCAATATGTTAGATATTTGCTATTAAACACAAGATACTCTGAAATATAGATATGCATATATAATTGTGTGTAAATATACATGCACACATATGTGTATGCATACTTTTATATACGTATATATCTGTGAAATGGTTCTAAATTTGGTGATTCCTGAGGGCCTTTGGAAGTTGGAAAAAAGATACTGAAAGCTAAAGTAAGAAAGGTAATGGGGAGAATCAGGAAGATGAACCCCAAATCATGTAGTTTCTTTACACTCAACTGAAGTCTTTTTGTGTGTTTAACTGAGGTGGTGGTGGTTGCTTTTATGTTTCTGAAGTTGCCTAGGTAAAAATTTTTTAAAAAAATGATCCCCTAGTGGCAAATCTTCTAGTGAAGATGGTCAGTATTTGGTTCAGGTGGTCTTCAGACTCAGCCAGAAATCTGAGGTAGCTTAAAAAGAGATTAAATAAGCTTGAGAATTAATCAATTAATCAATAAGTATTCGTTAAATACATGCTTTATGCCAAGCATACCACTGGACACTGTGGACATGACAACAAAAATGAAAGAGTTCCTGTCCTCAAGGAGTCTATACAGGTTATGTTCCTTCAGACTCATTTTTGCGGACCTTATCCTAATATACTGTATCTGATCTTGTGTTCTGTTTTCAATTCTAGAGCCTTTAGAAAATTCACAACTGTGTGTTGGAAGGAGGAAGGAAGGGGAAAGAGGCTATGGTTACCATTGTCAAAGCACTCAGAGAGGAAGGAAGGGAGGGAGGAAGGAAGGGAGGAAGGGAAAGGAGGGAGGGAGAGAGGAAAGGAAGGAGGGAGGAAAGAAGAAGGAAAAAGGGGAATCAAGATCAGATGCCATTGCTTTCCCAAAAACAAATAGGCAAAGGCACTGAAGATGTCAGGGACTACCCTGAGTAGAGAGTAAAGAGATTTTAATTATACTAAATACAAAAGGAGGTCCAGAGCAAAAGGTCAGGATTTCCAAAAAGGAATTCAGATGGGCTGAATCAAGTAATGAGCACTGAGGACAAAAGAGTTTCTTTCTCTCTCTCTCTCTCTCTCTCTCTCTCTCTCTCTCTCTCTCTCTCTCTCTCACACACACACACACACACACATACACACACACACACACACACACACACACATACATCAGGGATTCAGGGATGCTTACCATGGAAAAGAGGTGGCTTAAGGGTCACATAACAGCTGTCAACAAATATCTTACAGGCTATAGTGTGGAAAATGGTTAGATTTGCTCTGTTTTGCCACAAAAAGCAAAGTTAAGATCAGGGAATGGAACATGCAGGGAGGCAGATTTAAACTTGATACAAGAAAAGATTTCCTAAGATTTAGAACACTTCAAAAGTAAAATGGAAACACACACACTCAAACACACATACACCCATGCAGTCTTCAAGTAGAGTTTGGATGTTGTTGCCAAGATGCCTACTTAATTATGAATTGTACTAGACAGCCTATGAGATCCATCTCAACCCTGGAAAAGAGCTAAGTCCCTGGGAAGCTAAATTCATTAGCAGATCAGCAACCTAGGGTTGCAAGACAGCTGGCATACAGGCTTTCCATGGTCCCATATTCATTGGAGAAAAGAAAAGACAGAACATCTTTCATCAATGATTGTTGTCTTAACAATTCAGCTGAAGTTGTTATCTAAGATCATTTGTTTTAATATGCAACAAAAACAAGAGGAAAATAATATTTCAATAGTCATTTTTATCCAGGAGCCTCCCACATGGTTCACAATGAGGATGTCTAAATCTCATCTCTAGGAGAAAATGAAAACTGAGTAGCATAGTAGGGCATACATTAAACATATTTCAGTCAACTAAGCAAATACCATTGATGCTGAGTAAAAACTGATAAGCATCATAGTGTTGGGGATGGGGCGACTTCCTTGAAGTCAGGAAGGATTGGCACTTAGTAGTTTTCCTACCAAAAAGAGGCACCTTTCTGAAGCTCACTCAATTTTCTAAGACTTCTCTACTAAGTTACAGACAGGCTGAACACTATTTTGGTTCCCCTACCAACAAAAACACAGACCTTTGTCATACTGACAAAAGGAAATGAAGCATAATATATGTGCATGTTTTGCGCATGTATGTAGGTATATATACATATGTGCAAACATAGGTACACATGCATATATGTGTGTACTTTATACAGTAACATATATATGACATATATGTTTTAAGAATTGTCTGGTCTAAAGAACTTATGATATTCTTGGGAAGGCCAGAGTGCTACTCATGAAAAAATAATAGATCAAGTTTCTATACTGCTACCATCTTGCCATCTCCCTATGTCTATCTGTATATCCTTAAAACTGCTCTCACACCATTCCTCCCTATAATGGACAGTACTTTCTGTTTATCTGCAAAGGGACCACTCTAGACCATACAATTCAATTTCTAAATCCAGTTATCTACCTTTAAGTAACCCATCCCACACTTTGCTCTTATTACTAAAGTAAGTATAATACTAACAGAGAAACTTCTCTTCATATATTTTTATTTAATTACTGACATCTCTGGGGTGAATTCCTCCCAGTTTGTGATGTACAGCCAACATCTAGCCCAACGAACACTGCATACTAAAAACCTGACCTTGAACTTCCTCTCCACAGAAAGGGCACTGCTTTTAAATATGAAGTCAAAATAAGTTTAATCTTCTTTAAAAAGGATACTTTTTTTAAATGTGCTTTTAAAGTATGACTTCAGCTAAGGACAAATTAGGCTGCAATGTATATTTTTAGTTCCTAAGTAGGCACTCACATGTCATATGTAGCTCCTGACCACAGAGACTGTATACTAAATATGGGCCTGTGCTCATGTATACAGTATAATTGTGGAATTCTGTGCTTCAGTCTCCAAGCCACAAGGAATAACAGGGCTCCAGAAAAAGGAATGAGCTTAGCAGTTGTCTCCCTCCAGAACCCAATGTAGTTTACTCTGTGAATTAAGCTAAGAATCACTGAGAAGATTCCGGGCTCCAGTCTTCAATCCCCAAATTGATAGACTCAGTTCCTTCTGTAGCCAAGAGCTTTCATTGTTGATTCTGAGAGGGAGCCAGCTTAACACTCGTTACTGAGCAATTCTGTGGTTTTCCACCTTATCCAAACCCATGAGTGTGGCAGAGGTGTGTGCGTGGAATCCCAATGACTTGTGAGCAGTGATTAGTAAAGGACATAAAATAAAATGACAGAGGGGCAATTTGAAGGCAGTGAAAGTACTGCCTTGACAATGAGAAGGAGACGGAAGGTTTCACTAGCCTGGGATTGGTGTCTGCCATGGGGAGAGGCGGGGAAGATAAAGGGGAGGGAGGTCTGGTAAACTCTGGACTTCTCCAAGATGGAGACCTTGTTTGAGTAACATGGAGTGGCAACATCCTGCTTTTGTTCATTTCTGTAAGCAGACCTCAGAAAAGAAAGCACCGGGCACACAGGGAGGAAACTCCTAGAGCATGGACTTCAAATTAGACCGCTAACATCACCGGAGGAAAAGGAAAATGTATCTGTCTACTGTTTCCTCCAAATCTGCTCTTGTTTTATCTGAAACCTCTCAACGGCAAACATTCCAAAAACTGTACTTGGGTTCAAAAGTTCAGTGGGGGCTAGGAAAGTGGTGGCACCACAGTCAAGGGGGAAAAGGGTCTGGGGGGCTACGGATGTGAAAGGTTACTGAATCTGGCTCCTCCCCTAGGGCCATCTGCAAAAGCTTGGGGTTTCACAATCATGGTGACCTTCAGGCCCGGTGCAGTTACTCAGAGGGCACCTGCCAAGGATTAAGAAGCCTGCTGGTGAATGATAGCTTCCCTCCTTTGGTCTGCAACTGTTTTCACATGATCGAGTGGAGAAGGAGCAGACAGAGGGGGCAGCCACAGAGCACAGCCTTCGCCTGTCCTCAGCAGACAGGCTGAGTGAGCAGTAAACACTGACTCTTCATTCCTAGACCTGTCCAAGTCACCACCTGCAAAAGACTTGGTCTGAAATTTGTGTCCATGTTTACCTCAGTTCAGGCTTCAGCTCACAAATAATTAAGGCCTATCAAAGGAATGGCTCTAATGTGGAAAACAGACCATCTCCGGTGAGCTCATTACAGTGTGTAAAAATGAATGTGAATCTTTGTTGTTGGGGTTTTTTTCCTTTCTGAGACCTAGAGAGAACTGCTGACTATTTGAACTCTAACCTAGTTAAAACAGAGAAAGACCTTAAGAGAAGTAAGCTGGGAGGCATCTCACAATAATTGCTGATAACATCAATAAAGCAGAAAGCATGTCATGGTTTGCAGGGCATCTAAATAAGCACCCACAAAATGACAAGATGGGGAGTCACTTCACAAAGTGTGCGTTAATAAACTCAACACACAGTATACAAACAGCTCTGGAAGAGAGGGGATGGGAAGGCATTGATTGCATTATGTAACATCTTTTTCTTTAAAAAATTTAATATAATAAGATAATGGAGCTGAGGGGCATACAGGTATATGACTTCATTGTTATACTGAATTCCCATTGTGGAAATTGCCTTTACTGATTTGAATCAGGAACTCATCATCTTAGAGAGCTACCCAGAGAAGTGAGAGATTAAGTGATTTGACCAGTCACACAGCAAGCAAATCCATGTTGAAGACTGGACTTGAATCTAAGTTCTCCTGGTATAAGGCAGCTGTCTATCCCTTACACAATCACAATCACACACACACACACACACACTTCCCTCCTAATCTTGTGGATAAGGAAGCATCTGGCCTCCCTATACAAAGTTTGTCCCTTCTGGGTACGCACCAGTTTTTTCTAATGGAGAATATCTCATTTCTTAAGAAACAGTGTGAAGTGGCAAGATTCCTGTCTTTAGAATCAAAAGACCTGGGTGCAAAGTGCCATGCTTTGACCATCTGTGACCATATGCCAATTATAACTTCTCCAAGCCTCAGTTCCTTCTGATCTATAACATAACCATAATGAATGCCCCACAGTGTGGTTCTCCTTGTCTTGAGAATGGTACTTTGTCAACCTTTACAGAATTGTGAATTATGGGATCTCAGGGGCCATCTAGCCCAGCCGATAGCAATTTTACACCCTTCCCAACCTCCAGCAAACACATCCCCTGATACATAGTCATACATACAGCCTCTGCTGGAAGATCTCAAATTAAAGTATTTAATTGTGAGCTATTACTCACATTCATTGCTTAATAGTTCTCTATCAGTTCTCTTTTAAACATGGGAATATGTTTCAGACAAGAGTAGGAATATTTTAGCAACCCACTCTTCCAGTCTCAGAGAATGTGTGCCATTCCCTTAAAAGGACAATTTAGTACCTAATATAAAGAAAACACAGAAAGCCATTTCCACACTAAATTTTCCCATTGGCCCATAATAACTCAGCTATTTTTCAAGAAGCATAGGAACCAATAGAACTAGAGGATGATCAAACCTTTCAACCCTAGAGAGGCCAAAAATCAATCCAGGGTCATCCACAAGAGTGACTGTGCAGTGGCTTTCCTCTTGAGGATTCTACTCTGGCAGTGTTTAAAAAGTGAAAAACAAAAAAGCTATTGATATCTCTGTCTCTTTCTGTATCACTCTTCCTCTGTCTCTACCCATGTTTCTCTCTCTGCATCCCTCTTTTTCTCTTTATGTATGTCTCTCTTTCTTTTTCTCTGTCTCTGCTTTTGTCTCTCTTTACTTCTCTGTTTCTGTCTCTCTCTTCCTCTGTGTGCTTCTCTTTGTGTGTATGTGTGCGGGTGTGTGTGTGTGTGTCTTGGTCTCTGTCTTGCTCTCCCACATACAATACACATACACGTACATAGTGCTAACATGCCATCCATGTGTAATACTGATCCTGTAGCACAATCGGGAAGTTAACATTTCAGATGCACTTGGATTTGATAGGAAAAACACCATTTAGACTCAGCTATGAGGTTACAGGGGTAGAGGATCTTAAAAAGACTCTAAAAGAAAGAAAGGCCACACTTCTCATTACCAGTCAACATTCTTTACTCACTCAAATGTACCAACCTATACGCCAAACCTTTCAGGACACTGGAGGACTGACAGGTTCAAAATTCCTATCTGCTGCATTAGCACTTAATTGAGGTAAATGTCACCTGTTGGTGTCCAGGTGGTGAAAGCTGTCTGCCTTACATTTAAACAATAAGACCCGACAGGCAGCATACTTGTGGGTGATTACTTGAAAGACCAAATGAAGGCCGAAATGACTTTACCCATCTAAGTGGAATAGTTGTTCAAAATGCATCGCTTACATTTAAAAGAAAAAAGAAAAGCAGGCAGATCTGTGCATTTTCAGAGTACAGTATTAATGACAAGTATGACATCACCAGTAGCCAATGAGAAAGCTCTTTGGTGTCTGGTGTTCTAACACCATTTCATATTTATGGATAAGCACCAGGAGGGTGTCAACCCTAAGCTACATTTCCCTCCCTACTCACTTCTAAATAAAGCGACGGCTTTCATTCAGCAGCCAAACTGCCAGGAAAAAAAAAAGTCCTCAGTCTCTTTTCCTCCTCATCTCAGTATGTTTTCTGACAATCCTGAAACAATAAGTAGAAGGTAGGGGAGAAGGGATGAAGCCTTGTGTCACTGCTCCCTGCGCACTCTTAGACAGTAGAGCGCTTTAGAACCTCTCTACGCAGAAGAATACACCAGGGCTCTTTGCACTACCAAAGAGCCCTGAGGGCTTCAAAGAAAAAGAAAGAGTATATATGCTCTAGGTGTGTCTAGGTCAAGGTTTTCATAACTAAACAAATAGATTTTTTTTTGACTGATCAATTTTTTTAAACTTTGACTAGTTTCTCATTCTTTAAAATTTCTATTTCCTGAAACCATTAAAAAAAAGTAGAGATGATAAAAGCTAACACTACTGTAATAAGGAATTCATCCATCCATCCAATCATCCATTTACTCAAGGAATATTTCTTTCAAATGACAATATTTACGTTAATCCTGGACAGGTATAGACCTAATAAGCTGTTATAGGAGGTGAACTCTCATCACCAAACTAGATCTGAGCTCCTCCAACTGACTTATGGAGAAGGCAGGGGTAGGGTATAATATCTTTCCCATTTCATTGTTCTTTTTCTTCCACAGCTGTCCTCTTGGGTCTTCCCAAAGATGTGGATCCAGGGGATGTAGGAGCGGCGGGGGACTCAGAACTGGGCCAGCTTAGCAACAGCATGGCAGGGCTTTGCTTTCAATCCAAGACAAAGGGAAATTTTGAATATACTTCCTATTCTCAGGCAAAGCAAAGAATGATTTCTCCTATCTAAGAAGAATTCTCACCCAGACAATGCCCTCCATGTTTTTTATTCCAAAGCCACTCCTTAGTCCCCAGGAAATAAACACTTACAAACATATGCTCTTTTTTCCAATGCCCTAACAACTCTAAACTGTTAAAAGGTTGATCACCAAGAATGTGAAGACAAAATTATCAACCTGAAGTGAAGATCTCAGCCTTTTCGAAAGGTTACCTGGAGGATCAAGTGAGGTAGTGCTTGTAAAGCACTTAGCACAGTGCCTGGCACATAGTAGGGCCTCAAAAAATGTTAATTCCTTTCCCTTATCCCCCTTTTAGCAAAGATGATAGATAGTTTGGCCTAATGACTGAGAACCAGTGACAGATAACAAGAAGACAATCCATTTCCACAATGTCATTTATAAGTTTAACAAGTTATATAGAGAACAGTCTAGTATAATAAGCTTTCTACAAGGCCCATCATATGAAAAAGGGATTTTCTGATACTCTTGGTTACCAAAAAAAACAAATAGCCTATACTCATAACTGGCATGACTCAAAATGGGAAGGGAATTCAACTATTAACCTATTAAGTAAATTCAAAAGACATTATGTGTGTAAAGATGATAGGTCATCTGGTTGGGAAGGGATAACCTTCCCTGGTAAATGAGAGAGTCCAGAGTCATTTAATCAGAATCAGTTTATTTGATTTGCATTGCATCCTTCCAAGTTAAAGCATTCATCCTTCCTGCAGTGCATTCCATAAAACTTATACAAACAAGCTAAAGGCCCTCCTCCCCTTCTCTACCCACATAATCTCTTCCTCCTGCACAGCCTCCAGTGAAATTTGTTGAACTTCAGTACAAGGAAACGACTGAAGTGTATGGAGCAGAGGGAAGGACCCTGACCTTCTGAGTCCTGATTGAAGAAGTTATCTAGAGCTTGCAAAAAAAAATGGAAAATGACAACTTCTTTTATTTTTTAGTACCTTGGTTAAGAATAACATAAGAAAAAACAGGAAAATGGTAAATGTTGGAGAAAATGTGGGAAAGTTGGAAGACTAATTCATTGTTGGTAGAGTTGTGAGCTGATCCAACCATTCAGGAAAGCAGTTTGGAACTATGCCAAAAGGGCTATAAAAATGTGCATACCCTTTGACCCAACAATGCCATTTCTAGGTCAGTATCCCAAAGAGATCATAAATATGAGAAAAGCACCCACATGTACAAAAAACATTTATAGCAGCTCTTTTTGTGGTAGCCAAGAACTGAAAATCAAGGGGATGCCCATCAATTGGGGAATGGCTGAACATGTTATGGAATATGAATGTAATGAAATACTACTGTACTATAAGAAATGACAAACAGGCAGAATTCAGAAAAACCTGGAAAGACTCATATGAACTGATGCTGAGTGAAGTGAGCAGAACCAGGAGAACATTATACACAGTAATAGCCATAGTGTGGGAGGACTGATTTTGAAGGACTTAGCCCATCACAGCAATGCCAGGACCTAAAACATTTCCAAAGGACTCGTGATGCAAAATGCTATCCACATCCACAGAAAGAACTATGGAGTCTGAATGCAGAATGAAGCAGACCATGTTCTCTTTTGTTATGTTATGTTATGTTTTGTTTTTCTCCTGGTTTCTCCTATTAATCATAATGCTTCTATGCAACATGGCTAATGTGAAAATGTGTTTAATAGGATTATATATGAAAGAACACATATAAGATTGCATACTGTCTTGGAGAAGGAGGGGGAGAAAATTTTAAAGTGAATGCTGAAAACTGAAAACAAATAAATTAATAATTTGGGGGGAAGAGCAACAAAAGAAAAAAATACCCCCTTTTGTTCCATCTAGCAAACAAAGGTGCGCCGTCTTGAAATTTGTAAAAATTCACAACTAAGAAAAAAACCCACAAAAACACAAAAAACCCAAGACATAAAAGCCTGAGTGCATGACAAAAAGAAACAAATATATCTCATCTATAATCAAAATTTCCAAAAATAAATGTTTACGCAAATGTTTTTAAGGGATCTTCTTAACACTATTTTCATAATGCAAATGGAATCTTTGCCAAAACCCAGCTATTAAGAAGGTCTTGTAAACAAAATCCCCTCGACTATCTATTCAAACCAACAGAAGAAATGATTGGTTTGGATAATCCAATAATCAGTTATACTTGGTTTGGAATGCACTATACCAGGATGTTAGGCTGGTAACAAACTTCACTTTCTGATTCTGCGTACTTTAGGCTAATATTAAAATTTATTTGAAGCTCCAGAACATGTAGCAACTAATAACAGCAGAAAGTTGTTGGCTGATGACAGGAATAAGGCAACTGTGGGGTGTATTTTTGTTGTGTTTTTTAATTGTCACAGATAATCCTGATTTAGCCACATGTGGCTAATCAAAAGTTGATTGTACCATATGGTGACAAAACTTGCCATGATTGCAATTGAAAATTCTGCCATATTTTTGAGAGATGTTGATTTGCTAGATGCCAGCATCTCATTTGCATAAACAGTAATATAACTAGATAGGGACAGGGTGCTGCTACATTGGACAGGCCCCTGGAAATAGCAAACTAAGGTTATGTCCACGTGATTCAGTTACGTTGATTATGTCCCCTCTTCAAGTTCTACCAGGGTAGAAACATTTTTTTTTTGTATCAGCTTTATCACTTCCATGCCTAGCACCATGCTAACAAAATAGGTGTCCAGTGAACTGAAAGACTAGTAATTTTTTGTGCAATTACTCTCAATACAGAAGACCTAGCAATTTAATGTGAGAGAATCCTATCCCCATTGTTTGTTCCTGCAAATCTGGGCCAGGAAACAGATGTGAAAGCAAAGCAGAATACAAGGCACAGAAATTCACGAGATATTCCATGGGCATCCCAGTGTTTGTTTCATATATCTTTCTGGAAGCCTGAAAAAACTCATCCAACTTTCTTATGACTTCTCTCATCAAAAGATGCAAACAACATGCAAAGCAACTGGTATGAAACATTCCTCTCATGAGAACGTCCCTTCTTCATCACTCTGTTTCTGTCTCTTTCTCCCACTATCTCTCTATCTTAATCCCAAGTTTAAGATACAGACAGCGAGGAGGTACAGAGCGTTAGTGCTGAGCCTGGAGTCAGGAAGACCTGAGTTTAAATTTGGCCATACTTAATATAGCTGTGTGACCTTGGATAACTTGCTTGCCTCAGTTTCCTCATCTGCAAAATGGGGACAATAACTGTGTCTACTTCCCAGGGTTGTGGTAAGGATCAAATGAGACAATAAGATTTAAAGTTCCTAGTATAGTCCCTGGCATATAGTAGGTACCATATAAATGTCATCATTAATTAGTTCCAACACTTACTAAATGTATGACTGAGCCACTTAAATTTCCTGAGCTTAAATCATAAAGCACAGGAGAAATGGGAGATATTAAGCCAACTTACATACATAACACTGATTTTGAAAAGTTCTCAAATCTTAAATAGAGACCTTGACTTTTGCCATTCTTTTTTATAAGCACTTCATCTACCTTGGTGGATGAATACTCCTAAAGAAAGGTGGGGATTTGAAGGCACACACCTCGTTCTTGAAAACAACAAAACACAGAGAAACTGAAATTTTTCTTTGGTATCATCACTCATAAAGACAGAAAGACTACACTGTATAACCCAATGATTGGCCTAGTATGGAATTTCTTGTTTGCACTTTACATTCAAAGTATGAGAAGTCTGCAGAAGGGTTTGGTTTTTGTTTTTTTTTTTCAAGAAGAGGAAAATAATCAAAATAGATGTTTAAATTTATTTTTAGATATCAAAGTAGTTACTCATTATTGGGAGGGGGACCTTATTTAGATAGTGCTGGCACTCTGCACTGACTCCTGAAACCTTTAGAAAAGGCATCAGAAACACAGAAGTCAAGGCAACAACTCTTCTCCAAAAAGTTAATGCAAAAATGTGCCCCAAAAAACCCTCAAAATGAGAGTGGTTGGTCAAGATGATTTCGACCCCTAGAGTTTTAAATCAATCACCCAATAAGGACTCCCCCTAGTATTTTCTAATTCTCGTACAGCTTCCTTTCACTTAATTATCAAGAGATCACCATGAACCTGAAAATTATTTAAACAATGAAAATTCTATTTATCTGAAAACTTATGAAAGTGGACTTTTATGGACCTTTCCATTGCTACAACATCGTTTCTCTAAGACAGGAAGTGAATCGTACTTAGCTGCTCTAAGGTAAAAGGGAAAAAAAGACTTAAAATCCTAGGCAACTTTTTCTTCTCATACATGATTCAGTTCAACAAATATTTATTATACTCTCTGAGTAAAATTTTCAATTTTGTTTATAGTGACTCAAATCAGCCTTTCTAAACATTTAGTCTGAATGGTTTGCATCTCAAATAATCTAATTTGGCTTACATATAAAATTAGATTCATGTCTGGAGCACCAGGTCATCTCTCTCTATTTCCCATTCGTAGTAACAGGCTGTGTCAGCAAAGAATATTTATAGCATCAATATATTTGAGATCAAAGGCGGACATGGTTACACTAGTATCATGGGTCATGTCACACAAAGAGAGAGAGAGGCAAAAAGAATGAGTCCATTTGAGTATGAGCCAACACAGGACCAGAAGGGTATGTTAAAAAAAGGCTAGTTGAACACTTATATTAAGATTACTAAGTGCAGCATACTAAAACATTACTTGATCTGATTTTTTGGCCTCTTTTCCCCCTCACCTTTTATCTAATTCTACTTAAGCTGAAGAGGACACAGAGGAAAGAAACAGAATGTTAATTTTATAAAAAGACAGAGCAACTCTTGAGACATACAACAATCCAGTTCGTAGTACATCCTGTCCAGTGCTTTCATTTTAAAGATAAGGAAACTGAGGTCTAAGACAGAGTAAAGTCATTGGCTCAAAGGCACTTCAGGCAGTAGCAGAATCATCGTTCAAACTCAAATCTTCTCACTCAAAAGCCAACTTTCCCACTGACTTTGTCCACGGTACCATCCTACCAGTCATAGAAAAATGGAAACACCCTCCACGGTAATGCTAGAAACATGATGTCTAAATTTGAAATTTTGTCCTCAACCTTAGTTAGATCAGAAGAAAAAAAACTACCCTTGATGAGTCCATTTCTTTATCTTTCTATGTCTTATCAGCCATATATGCAAATAATCGCATAAAGTCTTAATCAAAAGGATATTTCTACTGTTTCAGAACTATTTAAAATTACAGTCTATTCAGTAACTTAAATTCAGATATGCCCTTGTTTTGAATCATAATTTCATAAACCCTTATCATGAAGACTGAAACACAGCTTCAAGTTCAAATCTAGTTTCAGACACTTACTACGTGACCCTGGGCAAGTCACTCAACCTTTCTGCATGCCTCAGTTTATACAACTTCTTATGGATAAAAAGTTTTGGTGGAATGTGACCTAGACCTGAAATATGGAAAGGAAAGGTAGTCAATATTCAAATGACCAGATTAGATTATATCAAGACATTTCCATGAGGAAATCCATGAACCAGACAAGGAAAACATGGGGAAGACATTTTTGTGAGGATCAATAGAGAAATAGAATTGCTATTACAATTGGCCTATTTTATAGACCACTTGGACAGAAAAAGAAACTAGATTATTAGTTCTGGAAGCATATTACAATACTAGTATAATACTCAGTCGCTATTAGGCTTGTGATTTATGAGGATGCTTTTTTAATGGTGTAGCTTCATAGTAATTCTGCCCTTCAAGGTGTCCTTATGAAATGGTCCATGACAATGTACTCAGAGAGTTTTTACTCTTTAACAATGGATTTGGGGCATGGGCGAGGGGAGGTAGTGTAGAGGTCGCTCCTGTGTAACTCTAAGAACTATTCTGAGCCCTCACACTAGGAATACACCAAGAAACATAAGAACAGGGTCAACTACCGAGGTGCATGAGAAACAAGATTAAATCCATCAAATGTGGCATTTGATAGAATAAAAATTACTTACATGTAACAGGTATCAGTTACATTCAGCTGAACTAAGGCAAGGGTCAGGGGTATGCTTCAGCTGCTAGAGCAAGCACCTATGATTTTATACATAGGTACATACATATATGTATGTATATTTATACACACATATACACAATTTCAATATGTATATATGTATCTATACATGTGTATATGTATAGATATATGTATATATACACTCACACGTACACACACACACATACACAGTAGAGTCTCAGTTTATGAATTTAATTCCTTCCAAGACTCTGTTCGTCATGCAATTTGTTTGTATTGCAAAGCAAATTTTCCCAAAGGAAATACTGTAAAGTTGGATAACTGGTACCACATCCCCAAAAATATTCATATGAAAATAAATATTCATAATTTTAAGTGTTTTTTGTCCCTAATGAGCTTGAAATACAATAGCAATGATTAATACACAATATAAACTGAAAATAAAATAAATTAACCTGCACTTTACCATTGAGAAGAGTCATGGCTGGTGTGAAAGAGAAAAGAGGGATTGCTTGGAAAGAGAATCTCCTTCTATAAGAACATTGGAGATTTCAACATCAGGAGTGTTCTCTCTTGTGCTACTTTCACTAGAAGTAAGACTAACACTGCTGCTTTCACTTATTTTTCATTTTGTAGAATCACTTTCATTTTTTGACTCACTAATTTTTTTCCTTTATGTTCGCTTCTGACCAGGAAACTATCTAATGATACTTGTTTTTGACTTTTTTCATAACATCACGGAAATGTGACATTGCATTATCCTTAAAAATATTTCTGCCTCTCACTGCTACAGCCTTACTTAGGTGATGATTTTCAAGAAAATTTTGCACTGTGGCAAAAAAAAAAAACAACAGCCCATTTCCCTAGTTGTGCGGCATCCCTTAGCGAGCCAATAAAGTCCAAACATGATGTTTGTATAGTGAATTTTTGTTCATCCTGCAGAACAAATTTTGCGAAACTTTTTCCTCATCCAACAAAGCATATGTAAACCAGGTTGCTTGTAAACCAAGATTCTACTGTATATACATATATGTGTGTGTAACTATACATGTACAATATATGCTAGAGAGAGAGACATCTATGACTATTTGTAAAGTCTGAAGTCTTGCATCTGAAGAAGAATACTACAGATATTAATGCCACTAGGCACTGTTGGCATGTGCTATTCCTTGTGGTTAGCATCCCTCCACCACCTTCTACTCCTTTGCTTTTCCTCTCTCTTCTATCTCTCTCAAATATCCTCAAAACTCCTGCTATACTAGGAGAAAACTCTTCCCTTCTGTCCTAATGTTGCATTAGCTTCTCTTTCCACACTGAGAAGAAACACAACACTCATGGTCTTTGTGAGGGCTGTAATACTGGCATGAAGACACCACTTTAGTTAAAAAGACATTTCACAATTCTCTCCATCCAATTGTTAAAAACAACAACAACTGATCTCTGCATTTAAGGCACAAGTTTACCAGAAACAACTATTAATTAAATTATTCTAAGTCTAATCATTTCTGCTTAGACAAAAATTCAAAGGCCCAGAAATCCATCCTTCCTTTAAGTACTTCTCTGCCTCTCTCTCCCCCTCTCCCTCTCTGTATCTCTCTCTCCTCCCCCTCCTGCTCTCTCCCTCTCTCCCTTTCTCTCCCTCTCTCCCTCCCTCTCTCTCTCTCTCTCTCTCTCTCTCTCTCTCTCTCTCTCTCTCTCTCTCTCTCTCCAAATTAAAATTTATATTATTGCCGAACAGGCAAAAATTCCATAAGATAAAACATAGTAACAAAGTCCAAATGACAATTTAATTCATCAGAGAGCAACAGTCACTTAAAATATTGGTGCACCCTTAGAGAATCATTTGCCTAAACTATTCATTTTTTCTTGCACCATTTCCCCTAAGGATTCTTCTTTCATCCTCCTTGAAAGCAAATTCAAGCAATATTTCTCTTAGCTAAATTAATCAAAGATTTCTCCTTCCTTCTCTTAGTCTAATGTTAGTCTAATTTGGTCAACGTATGAGTAAAGAGAATATTGCTCTTAAGAGGATTAATCAAGCCCCCTGTCCTTCTCCATCATCATCCTGATTCTATGTTCACATGTGTACCTGCATGAACTTTTACCCTGGTTCCTCACAGAAAGCGGTAAGCCTTTGGTAAGAGGGCAAACATGATTTAGTAAAGAGCTTTGTTTTCCTAGAATTGTGTGAATACACACTGACAAAGTTTTATTCATTTCAGGTAACTATGCAAAGGACATTAGACCAAAATATTGTCTTAATATTGTTTTGTAATATGTAAACAGAGAGAGCATCTGAATGCTTCCACACCACAATAGCAATGTAATCCTTCAGAAAATGATGGAACTGCAGTGTGGGGAACTCTTGTTCTGGACCAACAAGGAGGAACCGCTCACCACAGTAGAAAAGATAGTTATTAGGAGGAAGCAATCATTCCATTTCAGAGTTCCTGGCAGATATGGAGAAGAATATTGAGAATTCTGATTCTGATGAGGAAGGCCAAAGAAAAGCATTTTAAAAGACTAATGAGGAGGTACAAGGAGTTCACAGTCTAAATCATATTTAAAGAAGATATTTAAAAAGGAGGAAGCAGGAAAAGTAGATCAAGGATGCTAAGGATAATGATGGAAAAAAAAAAACCTGAAGAAAGAGGCCCTAGCAAATCTCAAACTGTACTGCTTTACCATTAAAGCAAATTTGGTATTGGTTAAGAAATGATGGGACTGATCAGTGAAACTGGAATATAACATACAAAAGCAAATGAACTTAGTAATTTAATGTTCAAAAGACCTAAAGACCCCATGTACTGCAGTCTGGCAGAAAGTAGGTGTGGAAGAGTACATTGGGCCATATTCTGAGAAAAGCTCCAAAATGAATACATTATTTAGATATAAAAGGTGACATAATAAACAAATTAGGGACACAATAAAGAAATTAGCTTTATTATCTATGGATTGAGCAAGAGTACACAATTACACAAGGGAAAGAATAGATTAATAGACAATTTCAATGATAGAAAAATTTAGAAATTTTTTGCATAAACAAATGCAGTGCAGCTAAAACTAGAAAGGAAGCAGGTAACTGAGAAAAATGGAAGCATTTTTCCTCTGGTAAAAGTCTCGTTTACAAGACGTATGAGAATTTATACAAATATTTATACAAAATGTACACAAATGGTCAAAGAATATGAATAGGCAATTCTATCAATAGCCACATGAAAACAATAATTCAAATCATTAATAATTCAAGAAATGCAAGTTAGAACTATTCTGAGGTTCTTATCTCATACCTAGTAGATTGACAAAGATGAAAGAAGAAAAGGAAAATGACCATTGTTAGAGGGGATGCATGGAAAAAGGCATATCAGTGCACTGTTGGTGGAGCTGTGAATTAGTACAACAATTCTGGAATGCAATTTGGAGCTATGCTCCAAAAGTCACTAAACTGTGGTCCAGGAATACCTATGGTAGATGAAGTCTATGACCCAAAAAGATCAAAAGAAAGAAGGAAACCACTCATATGAATATAAATATTTATAGCAAATCTTTTCATAGTAGCAAAAACTGGAAACTAAGGGGATGCACATCATATATTGGAATAGTATTTGTGTCATGAAAAATTATTAAAGGGACAGTTTCAGTGAAACTTGGGAAAACTTGTATGAACTGATACAGAGTGAAATAAACAAAACCAAGAGAATAATTTATATAATAATGAAGCTCTAAAAACAAAACAACTTCAAAAGACAACAACTTTGATCAACACAATAACCAGCTATGCTTCCAAAAGATCAATAAACAAGCTGCACACCTACTGACAGAGTGGTGATGGACTTGGGGTGACAAGTGATATATTACCTTCTTGAGTATGAACAGTGTAGGAATTTATTTTTCTTAACCATGCATATTTGTTACAAGGTTTTTCTTTTTCTTTTTTTATTTATTTTATTTGTTTTCAGTGTTCTACAATCACTTCCATATATCTTAGATTTTTTTTTCCTCTCTCCTTCTCTTTCCCCACTCCCTCCTGAGAAAGCATACAATTTTATATAGGTTCTACACATACATTTCTATTAAATACATTTTCACTTTAGCCATGTTGCATAGAAGAATTAAAATGAATGGGAGAAATCATAAAACAAAACATAATACAAAAGAAAATGGTCTGCTTCATTCATTCTGTGATCAAATTCCATAGTTCTTTCTCAGGATATGGAAGGCATTTTGCCTCAAGAGTCCATTGGGAATTTTTTAAGTCCCTGCATTGCAATGAAGTACTAAGTCTACCAGAAAACTTCCTCACACACTGTGGTTGTTGCTGGGTACAACATTCTCCTGGTTCTGCTCCTTTCACTCAGCATCAGTTCATGTAAATCTTTCAGGTCTCTCTGAAGTCTTCCTGTTCATAATTTATTCAGCCATTCCCCAATTGTTGGGCATCCCCTGGATTTCCAGTTTTTGGCCACCACACAGAGTGCTGCTATAAATATTTTTGTACATGTGGGACCCTTTCCCATTTTTATGATCTCTTGGGGATACAGTCCTAGAAGGGGTATTGCTGGGTCAAGAGTATGCAAATTTTGTAGCCCTTTGAGCATAGTTTCAAATTGCTCTCCAGAATGGCTGGATCAGCTCACAGCTCTACCAACAATGAATTAGTGTTCCAACTTCTCCAACATTTATCATCTTCCTGTTTTGTCATATTAGCCACTCTGACAGATGTGGTGTGATACCTCAGAGTTGTTTTGATTTGCATCTCTCTAATCAATAGTGATTTAGAGTATATTCTTTTTTTTTCCACTGAAAGAAAAAGCTGAGAGGAAGAGAAAATCAATTTTCATTCAATGAAAACATAAATAGAATTTTTTAAAAAGCCAGAAAGGACAAGTGGATTAAGATGAATAGAAAGCAAATAACAAGTTGAGTTGTCTAAATATTAAGGAAATAAAAAAAACTTAAGAAAATATCTGTTGGAAGAGTAAGTCATGGCATAGGACTACTTCTTGGGATATGTGGAACGACGTTAACAGACTACAAAAAGAAGGTACAATTATTTTAACTCCTATTTTGCTTCTGCTTTCTTTATGAAAAAGAATAATCCTTTTATTGGAAAGATAGAACGAAAATATTTAATACGGAACTAAACTCAAAATAAGTAAGAGAATGGTGGGAAAGTATCTAGTAGCAATGAATGAATTCAAACCAACAGCCCTAGACAAACTATTTCTCAGCATTCTAGAAGTTCAGGCTCTGACTGCTTGAGCAGCTGCAGAGCAATGAGTAAAAAATCTTGTTAAGTGGGTGGAGTGCCAAAGACACAGAAAAGAAAATATGTCCTCATCTCCAAAAAGTTGATTTTTCAAACTGTTAAGTCAATGATCCTGTATCTTGGGAAAGTTCTAGAATGAAGGGTTTGTGAAACCTTCTAAAAGGAAATATATCAAGTCAGACTTGGTTCATCGAGAACAAATAAAACAAGGATAATACATTTTCTTTTTCAACAGAGTTACTGAGATCAGAGGAATTACATCATAATACCAATGCACCTAAATTTCAACAAGGCATTTGACAAAATCTCCCACAATATCCTCATGAACTACATGGAAATACAGTTTAGGCAATAGTTTAGTTAAGTGGATCAGAGCTGGTTGAAAAATTAGATCGAAAAAATGAAATTTAATGTCTTTATGTTAACTTGTAATTAGATATTCATACTACAGGATCCTGGGACCATTTCTGTTCAAATTTGCTGACATTGCCTCAAATGAGGACAAATGCCTTGAAGCTAGAATGTACAGTAATACAATGAATGACAGAACCAGAAACCCAAAAGAACTTCTCAGGCTAGAAAGGCAGACCAAAGCTAATAATATAAAATTTAATAGAAATAATATAAAATCTTACACTTGAATTTTTAAAAATCCACTGAATAAGTTATAGGATCAGGGAAATGCAACCAGACATTTCATGTAAAAAGGGCCTGGAAGCTTTGTGGGCAGCAAGCCCATACAGTTCAATAAGTCAATAATGAGCTAGTTCAGGTGCCAACTCCTTCAGAAACCCTTTGGGGATCCTTTCAGCTAGAAGGGAGGTCTGCCTCCTCCTTGCATTGCTGACTCTTTGACCGGCAATAACAGATTCTAAGCATCTAGAACAGGAGATTTAATATTCCACTATGCCCTTCCTAGGAAAGATCACATCTGGAGTTTCAAATCCTTTCCTAGGTATCACATATTAGGAAAAACAAATAGGAATGCAGAAAGAAAGAAAATGTACTGGAAATCATGGAATATAAGGATAAGCTGGAGAAATTGGATGATAAGTTAGAGGGGGAAAAGACAGTGAATACATGAGAACTGTCTTAGCAAATGGAAGAAGTAACCTATGAAGAACTGGAAGAATTTCCATAAGTCAATCAACAAGTATTTATCAAATGATTACCATGTGTCAGGCTGTGCTTAGCACTGTGCATACAAAGACAGGTTAATAAGTAAAAGGGAATGGGAAAAGACATCTGTCTACTCTAGCCTACTCTAGGGCACCACAGACATACAGTGGAGATGGGAGGCCAAAAGTAGCCTCACAGCTTGCTTGGAAGTTTGGTGAAGGAGAATAGTGTGAGATAAGACTAAAAATGTCAATAGGAATCATAGCATGCAGGGTCTTGATTTCCAGGATGTACAATGTTTGAATTTTATTCAGTCGTCAAAGAGAAGCTACTGAAAATTTTTAAGCATGATAACATCAACTCCATATATCACTTTAAGGTTACCAAAGTACTTTCTACTATCACAAATAACAGAACCCATATCAAAAGTAATAATCCTACAAGGAAAGCATTGCAGTTATGTTATCTCTTTTACATACAAGGAAACTGAGACTGAGAGAAGTTATGTAGATTTTCTCATGGTCATCTAGCTAATAATTATCTCAAATGACAGAATTCAAACCTAGTTCTCCCTAATCCCAAATCCAGCACTCTACCCAACATACCACACTGCCATCCTCAATGTAAGGAAACTGACTTTGGTTGAAAAAAGAACAAGGAGAGATAGGGCTAAGAAGACCAATCAGGAAGCTATTATAATAGTAACATGCTAGATCAGGAGTGGGGAACCTGCAACCTTGAAGCCACATGTGGCTTGTAGGCCCTCAAGAGCAACCTTTTGACTGAATCCAAACTTCACAAAGCAAATCCCTTTAAGAAAAGAATCTGTTAGGGGAGAAGCCAAGATGGCAGAGTAGAAAGACACACTTATGCTAGCTCCTAAACCACAGTCTATAAAATATCTATAAAGAAAACCTCCTAACAGGTTCTGGAGCAGTGCAAGCCAGAGAATAACAGAGTGGAGGAGATTTCTGTTCCAGAAAGACCTGAAAAACCCTCACCAAAGGTCCGTTATGCACAGGACCAGGGCAGAACCCAGTCCTACCTTTGCCGCGCAGCGTTGGGAAGAGCAGATCTGAGCAGGCTGCAGGGATGGAATCTCCAGCGGCCACGAAGGTTCCTCCACCCAGAGATGCACAGGTTAGTGAGAGAGACTTCCGGGCTGGCCAAGAGGGGAGTGGGGTATCTCCATGACTCAAGCCCCCTTGGGAGGCAGCAGCAGAGGCAGCGGGTGGCCAGAGGCTCCCAGAGCAAGCAGGAGCTCAGCAGCAGCTCCATTATGGAAGGTCTCTGCATAAAACCCCTGAGGGAACTGAGCCTGGGAGGCAGCCCTGCCCCCACCTGAGCACTAGAACTTAAGCTCCCATTGAATAGAAGCCAGGCCTGCCGCTGAAAGCCCTGAGACTGGGAAGCAGCATTTGACTCTCAGACCCCAAGCACTAGCTGGGAGGATCTAGGCGTGAGTGGACAGGAATCTCAGAAGTCAAGTAACTGGCTGGGAAAATGCCCAGAAAAGGGGGAAAATAAAAAGACCATAGAAAGTTACTTTCTTGGGGAACAGATGTTAGACCCTTTCCTTTCTGAGGAGGAGGAACAATCAGGCCTCTGTATCCCAAACATCTGAAATAGATATCCAATGGCCTCAGGCCATGGAAGAGCTCAAAAAGGATTTTGAAAATCAAGTTAGACAGGTGGAGGAAAAACTGGGAAGAGAAATGAGAGAGATGCAAGAAAAGCATGAAAAATAGATCAATACCTTGCTAAAGGAGACCCAAAAAAATGCTGAAGAAAATAACACCTTGAAAAATAGGCTAACTCAATTGGCAAAAGAGGTTCAAAAAGCCAATGAGGAGAAGAATGCTTTCAAAAGCAGAATCAGCCAAGTGGAAAAAGAGGTGCAAAAGCTCACTGAAGAAAATAGGTCTCTCAAAATTAGAATGGAACAGATGGAGGCCAATGACTTTCTGAGAAACCAGGAAATCACAAAACAAAACCAAAAGAATGAAAAAATGGAAGAAAATATGAAATATCTCATTGGAAAAACAACTGACCTGGAAAACAGATCCAGGAGAGACAATTTAAAAATTATGGCACTATCTGAAAGCAATGATCAAAAAAAGAGCCTAGATATCATCCTTCATGAAATTACCAAGGGAAACTGCCCTGATATTCTAGAACCAGAGGGCAAAATAAGTATTCAAGGAATCCACCAATCACCGCCTGAAAGAGATCCAAAAAGAGAAACTCCTAGGAACATTGTGGCCAAATTCCAGAGTTCCCAGGTCAAGGAGAAAATATTGCAAGCAGCTAGAAAGAAACAATTCCAGTATTGTGGAAATACAATCAGGATAACAAAAGATCTAGCAGCTTCTACATGAAGGGATCGAAGGGCATGGAATAGGATATTCCAGAAGGCAAAGGAACTAGGACTAAAACCAAGAATCAC
>CM053773.1:92955762-92977846 GCA_028658325.1 Potorous gilbertii | reverse complement strand
GAATGAGAAGAAGCATGAAAAAGTAAACAGCAAAGAGAAGTCATAAGGGACTTACCAAAGTTGAACTGTGTACATTCCTACATGAAAGACAATATTTGTAACTCTTGAAATTTTTCAGTATCTGGGTAGTTGGTGGGACTATACACACACATACACACACATGCACTCACGAGCGTGCACACACACATACACACATGCATGCACACACAGAGACAGAGAGCACAGAGTGAATTGAGTAGGATGGAATCATATCTTAAAAGAAATCAAGGTAAACGGTGAGAGAGAAATGTAGTGGGAGGAGAGAGGGTGAAATGGAATGGGGCAAATTATCTCTCACAGAAGAGGCAGGCAGGAGACTTCTTAATGGAGGGAAAAAGAGGAGAGCTGAGAAAAAAACATCAAGTTTACTCTCATCACACTCGACTAAAGGAAGGAATAAAATGCACACTCATTTTGGTATGAAAACCTATCTTACAATACAGGAAAGTGGGGGAGAAGGAGATAAGTGGGGTGTGGGGGGGATGATGGGAGGGAGGGCAATGAGAGGAGGGAGCAATTTAAAGTCAACACTTGGGGAAGGACAGGATCAAAAGAGAATAGAAGCAATGGGGGGCAGGATAGGAGGGAGGGAAATATAGTCAGTCTTACACAACACGACTATTATGGAAGTCATTTGCAAAACTACACAGATATGGCCTATATTGAATTACCTGCCTTCCCAAGGGAATGGGTGGGGAGGGAGGAATGGAGAGAAGTTGGAACTCAAAGTTTAAGGAACAACTGTTGAGTATTTTTCCTGCTACTAGGAAATAAGAAATACAAGTAATGGGAAATAGAAAGTTATCTGGCCCTACAGGACAAAAGAGAAGATGGGGTAAGGGAAGGGATGGATGCTAGAAGAGAGGACAGATTGGTGATATGGGTAATTAGAATGCTCAGTGTATTGGGGAAGGGACAAATGGGGAGAAAATTTGAAACCCAAAATTTAGTGAAAATGATTGTAAAAAGTTAAATAAATAAATTTATTTAATAAAAAAAAGAGAATCTGTTCTATAAAACTTAGATTCAGTCAAACCACATGCAGCCTCAAAGCCAGCAGGTTCCCCACTCTTGTGTCAGATAGTGAGAGCATAAAGTATGATGAGCTGCAACTGGGTGGCACAGTGGTTAGATTGCCAGCTCCACAGTCAGGAAGACTCATCTCTTTGAGTCCAAATCCAGCCTCAGACACTAGCTATATGATGCTGGGCAAGTCACTTAACCCTGTTTGCCTCAATTTCCTCAACTGCAAAATGAGTTGTAGAAGGAAATGGCAAACCACTCCCGTGTCTTGGCCAAGAAAACTCTAAATGGGGTCATGAAAAAGTGGACAGGGCTGAAAAATGACTAACCAGCAACAACAAAACTATAGTGGTGGCTCTATAAGTAGAAAGGAAAGGATAAATAAAATAATATTAAAAAAAAGACTGAATTAACAAGACATGATGACTGATTAGATGTGGAGATTTTAAACTTAGTGACTAGAAAGACTAAGGAACTGTCAACAGAAAAAGAAAAATTAAAGAGAGGGACTCAGGGTTTTCGCTGGGGAGGAATAGTATGGTGAATCAAAATTTTAAGTAAAATTAGAATAGTTTGAACATCAGAAGAAACTGTATCATCAATAAGTAACTCTATAACACCAATACCTTGTATTAGCCCACCCAATGCTGTATACTATTCTTATGTTGCAACTTCACAACCAAATATCTCCAGAAAGAAGGCTGTTATGTGTTAGGCACAGACTGTGAAGAGATTAAAAAAGTATATATTATTTTACTAGAATAAAGTTAGGTTTACTTGCTTTCTCTCTCTTTCAGAAGGGGAAGGGGAAAAAAGGGGGAAAAATCCAGATGGAAACATGAACTTGTAGACAGACTACCGAAAAAAGTATGAGGAATGGGGAGAAGTATAGAATTCACACATTCTTTTTAAAAAATAGTTTATGTGCCTACTATGTAAAATTCACTATAATAAAAACTGGGTGAGATGTGAATCAGACATTGTTTTTACATTTAAGAAGCCTTCAATCTAGGGGAAAAGAAGGAATCTATAAAGGGAGATATTGTAGAAAGAGAAAAAATAAATGTCAGAGAGAGCTCGTCAATCAAAGTTGTTTTCTTTTATTCTTACTCCACCTTTTCTATAGCTAATTCACATAGTAACATGAACTCATGATACTAATAACACCAAGGTCAAGGATCATGGGCTGGAGTTTCTAAGGCTTCAGATTATATGTGTGGCATGTATATAATACAAATATATACATATATTATATGCATTTTCTCTTCACAATGGCAGAAGGACAGGGGTCAGAATAAGCTAGAAAATTAAGAATGAATCAACACAAGTCAATCACCATTACTGGAAAAGCACCCTAAATTTCAGAGGGACTTTAGTATCACCTTCATAAATATGAAAAAAGAAAATAAGTTACTAAATCAAAATAAATACTTATCAAGAACCTACTATGTGCAAGGCACTATGTTCCAATGCTAAAATACCCTGAACCATGTCAACCATTTTTGTGCCTCAATGACTGGTCTGGGTTAAGCAGAAAAAAGGGAGACTTCCTGTAGCCACACACATTTGCATATTTCTACTGAGTTTATTATTATAAATCCTAGGCACTTTAGGTTCCCAAAGGACATTTAAATAAACAAAGCTTGAAATTTTACCTAAAATGAAGATGAGAATGTTTTTAAATGTTCAAACAGACACCCTTCAAAATGAAGTATCCCTCACGTTCAGAACTCTATTCCCAAACTTCCAGAGTGATTTGTTTATATTATGGACTAACGTCCCTGCAGGAAAAAATAAACTAAGCAGTTTGGGCACTGTAATAACACTAATCACTAGCTTTGCTTTTTTTATTGGTGCATTTATACAGAAATGGCAAAAACTGTTTTTTTTAAAAAAAAGTTTGCTGTAGGCTGAAATCTTGCATGCCAAGCTCCAGTCCACAGCGAAATTTAACAGCCTCATTATACACTGTAGAATGTTGGGATTATTATAATGGAAACGCTGACACAACATTAGCCAGAGCTGGCAATGCAAAGACACTGTTTTAAATATATTGACTCTCTCCTTATGAAGTCAATCCCAAGAGACCAAGGACTTGGTGCTTTTCTGAACTATGTCCAATAAAATTCACCCGAATTAGAAGCCATAGTTAAGTAAAATTACATCACAAATGCAACTTTATCTCTCTTTTAAGAAAGAACAGAAATTCTGAACTTCAAGCCTGGAGGCAGGTATTTCTGAGTAAAGAACATAAATTCTGGAAAGCATTTGCCCAATTTCATACTAAATCATTAAGCAAAGTAAGGAAAAAATGAAGAAGTGATAAAATGGGGACGGGGAATGAGAGTGCCACTTAAGAGAGTACAAAATTCAAAGAGCTTAATATTATACTTGGTACATAAATGAGTTTATAAATATATAAAGGAATAAAAAACAGGGAAAAGGAAAGCAAATAAAATAATGGGGAAAATATGGCAAGAAACTAAATAAAACTACAAAGAAAGCTTTACAATTGGTTAATGGTTTATTTCTACATCATATTTTTAATGTAACTGTATATTTCTCTGGATATATTTCTTCAGTATTAATCTGACAGAGAATGAACATTAGGGAAGGATAATCAGCATGGCCTGAGCAGCAAAATCTTACTTTTACAGACTTCAACTCAGATTATTACAATTTCAAAATTCAAGAGTGTATATACAACAAGAGAAAAAGCAGGCAAAGAGTCCCCGTGTTCAGTGCTGCATGTCTTAATGATCAATACATTTCATCACATAATCAATAACTGCAGGCCATGTTGATTGTGAAGACTGGCAGCTGCAAATTCTAATGCATTGCTTTCACCATGATAGAGTCTATTTATTAGCTACAGGGATACGTTGCCTTCGTTTTTCAAAACTGATAAGGAAGCATGGTAAGGGGAGGGGTGGGCTAGTCAAATTTGATATATCCCCTATCCCATAAAGAGTCATATTTCTTACATGATAGGTCATCTATCATATTTCAATTCAATGTTTACCATTTCCTCATTTTCTTGAAGCACATGAATACTCAGAGAAAGTTTGATTTGGAAAAGGGGAGAAAAGAATGTCCTTCTACTTTAACAAAAGTAAGCAATAATGAAAAAGCTCTGTCCTCCTTCCATTGCTTCCTACAGTCTCCTCCTTACCTTGGAGAGCAGAGGAGAGGAGAGGAGAGGTAGAATTTGTGACTCCTCATGCCTCTAGGTGTCCACATCTCAAAAGGCAGCCTGGTATAGTCCAAGTCACCTCCTACCCCACCCCACCCTACTCTACCCCTCACCTTTCTAACCCATGGTGTCCTAACCTTTAAAGGAGTGAGTTGGACTAGCTGATATCAAAGATTCCTTCCAGCTTTAAATCTGTGTCCAATGATGTGGGCAGGATTTAAACCTATGTATACAAGTTAGCCATTTGCTAAGGGTGCAAAGCCAAAAAACTTTCAGGTAAGTATAAACACTAAAGAATTACTTTTTACTAACTGTGGGAAAAGTTATTAGTTAGCAAAAGACTGTATATACAAAGTTATTCAACCACTTAGCTGGAAAGGAGTCAAAACAAACCAAAGTTTAACTAGAGTTAGAAGATGTCCAGGCTTGGTTCCATGTTAGGAACTGGGTTCCAAAGGCCAGGCTACTCCATCTCAAACAGGACTGGCCCTTGAGAACCCCCCGGGGCCGATCCAAGGATGTTGGAGTTCTTCTTTTAGCTCAGCATTCCTGGCTATTTTTAATGTAACTCCAGGAACTGATGGAGCCTCAGGCTTTAGGCCTTTGCTCCCCAACTCCTGTCCCCTTCCATAAATTAAATTAATGAGGAGTTTTCTAAAAGAGTACATTCTCTTATAGGCTCTGTTATTCTGCAGTTAATAGCTCTGACATGTAGCCAGGCCAAACAGTCACAAACAGCAATAACTCTCGCAACAGCTCCATTGCTTGGCTCCAAATGCCACAGAGTCCTACCCTGAACTTTCTTCCCCTTTGACTATCACTTGGCCTCTCCCCCCAACCCCTCCCTCTCTCTATAACTTCACAGAAAACTTGAATTCAGGGAAAAAAAAATAAAAGACCAGTACAGAAGTCCAGAACATGAACTCTGACAAAGGCATTCAGTCATGATGTTATTAAGAACTGCCCTTTCTCTTCCCCTGGTTTTCCTTAAAGGAAAGGAGGAAAAAAGCCAAGTGTTAATTTGACTACACTGAAGAATTTTTTAAAAATCAGCTGACAGAAAGTGATCCTTAAAAAATAAATAAATGAAATGCAGATTTCTAAATGATGTTGGCAGGCTATCCTGAGATTTGGCTTAAGCATTTTGCAAAGATTGCATCATACTTGTAGATTAAATTTTTTTACCAGAGATATAAAAAATATACATAATAAAAAATACAAATACAAACATATATATGTACAATGAAGTAATCAAGCAAGGTAGATATGAGCAGTTGCTCCAAATTATATTCCCAAATGATTCCTAAATGATCAAATGGATGTGGAAATTTGAAAAAAAATGAAGGCACAAAGTGATTTTAAATATGGAAAGAAAGTACTGAGTCCAAATAAATGGATCATTATTAAAGCTCTTAAGCTATACAATAAAAAAAATGCTTAGAGAAAGCATTTTAAAACTAACAAAACAAAAATGAACTACCTAGTCTCTTAAAGGAAGGACTTTCTAGGTGGATCTCTTTGTGTGATTTCCTTGATCCACAAAATACTGATCAAGAAAATCTGACCTAATGTATCAGTTCTCCTTATAAATATATAGAGAGATATCTGATCTATTAACTAAGCCTGGCTTTAATGGAGAAAGCAATCCGTTTTAATAGGATGCAGAACAAATGAAAAAGGCTTCAGTTGTTTGTGTACCCTATAAGCCTGTCAGTCACCAGGCATCCCAAAGTGTTCGAATATAAGCTGCAGGCTGTGAAGTGATCCATTTGGGAGTGGATCCCTTCAGCATGAGGAGGAGGTTTGGGGGGAAGGGTGGGCATGCCTTTTGGGGTGAAGGATTAGGTTTTTAAAATCTGTTAAATGTAAGCCAGGCATCCCTGCCCTTTCTCTATTCATCTAACTACCTATGAATCGATCAATTAGTCTATCCATCCATCCATCTACCTATCTCTCAATCTCAGTTTCAGTGGGATAATGATAGCAATACCACATATTTCTATCACACTTTGAAGATTTCAGTGTTTCAATATATGCTACTCCACTTGATCCTTCCAATAACTCTATGAAGTAGACTGGACCCATAATATCAATCACCATTTTGTGGACAATGCAAGAGAAGTACAATGAGAGCAAGTGATCAACTAAACCTAACTCAACTCCTTTTGATTTACTTCTAGTCCAATGGTCATTCCCACTACATGCCACCTTGTACAGGTTTCTCTCTCTCTCTCTCTCTGTCTCTCTCTCTGTCTCTCTGTCTCTGTCTCTCTCTCTCTCTCTCTCTCTCTCTCTCTCTCTCTCTCTCTCTCTCTCTCTTCCTCTCTATGTCTCAGTCTGTCTGTCTGTCTCTTCATGTATGTGTGTCTCTGTCTCTCTCCTTTCCTCTCTCTCATCATGAACTCTTGAAAGATAAAGAATAAGAAGAGGATGACTGAAAAAAAGGAAAATAATTACCCTACCACTCTTCCCTAAACACTGGATACGAAGCTAGACACCATGAACCACAGATAAATGAATAAACTTGCTCCAAAGTAGATTTCAATTATATTTTATATAAATTATTCTCTTATATGCCCTGCTTTCTCAGCGCTCTATATTAAGACCTGATGTCACAAATACTGACCTGATTTACTCCTGGGAGTTAGTCTGACCCTGAATTTTGAATGTTATTGAATATTATTTCAACTGAAAACATACTTAGCAAAGTACTGTTTGTTCTTTACCAATCCATTTTGCTATTAGGTGGAAGTACCCTAACACTCAATGAAAAAGGATTCTGGCAATGTGTATTATGAAGAGACTTTTTCCCAATATAATTCCAAGTACATGCACACTTAAAAATCAAAGATAAAATAAAGAATCCAGAGAACGGGAGAAAAAATCTAAGAGAATAACAAAGCTAATTATATTTGTTTGTCATTCAATTAAAATGCTAGTTAGGCTGAGATAACCCTTAATAATCAAAATAATTTTGCAGGCAAACATGGAAGTCAAAAACTAGAAAAATGAGACAAAATCAGCACAACCAAACACACACTTCATTGAACTACTAAATTTTCTTTGTCTGTTGTTTGTTTGTTTGTTTGTCTGTTCTCCTGGTAGATACACAACATTAGAAAATATGGTCCTTTAAAATGTCTCCGCATTCATAGTAATGAAGTAGCCAGACCAAGGAGTCCATAGACAATGGGCTGCATTTGCTCCCTTGAACCAGTCCACCAAATCCATGCTCTCTGCAGGCTCATCAATTAGCCAACTGTGACGAGAGGAAGATGACCTAGGAAAAGATGCCTCTCAAAAACAGAGGTATTTGTCAGGTTTTATACCTATGGCTCAAAGTGACCTTTCCCTCCCTTTTTTTCCCCATATACTACTGATATTGATGACTTGAGGAAGAATAAGAAGACCACGGAATGAGAAGAAAGGTAATAGGAAGTGGGGAATGAGAAGAAAGGTAATAGGAAGTGGAGTAGATTTAAAGTCAAAAGATCAGAATTTGATTCCTAGCTTGGCTGCTTACTTTCTGTGCCACCTTACACACATCACTCCCCCATTTTGGTTCTGAGTTTTCTTACTTGTACAATGAAAAGGTAGAACTAGACAATCTCTAGGGTCTATTCTGTCTATTCTGTCTAGAAAATGCTTTGATTCTAAAGTTTTCTGGATGAAAAGTCCTCTAAGGACAAAGGTGAGCCATTATGGGATGATGACTGGGGAGTTGGAGACAAAGTAGAAATTCCAAAAAGTCTCTCTCTCTCTCTCTCTCTCTCTCTCTCTCTCTCTCTCTCTCTCTCTCTCTCTCTCTCTGTAACAAGTACTAATTTCTCTCAATTGGCTGGTTTGATGTTCAAAGGAATGGGAAGGTTTCCCTGACTTACAGCATATCTCTATCCCTCCAAATGTAATGCTCCCCCATGAAGAAATAGTACCACTTATGCCACTGATTGCCAGTCATTTACTTAGTAAAAGCATTTTACTAACAAACACTGAGAGACTTCCATTGGTATGTTTTTTCAGGTGGGCTTTATATACTGCTGTGATATGGAAAAATGAACTAATGCAGTGCTTAATGAGGAGGCTAACTCAACACTATACCACCAAAAAAATGTTCAGAAAAAGTCCAGTGATGGGGAACTTTAATAATAAATAGAAAAGTTCTAGGTGAAGATCAGGCTTTAAAAAAATACCACTATAAGATGCAACATGAAGAAGTTAATTGACCCAAAGGTATTATTTTAAAAATCATTCTTGCTATTGTTATTAAACATTTATTAGGATTCACATTTTGTAAAGTGCTGTCAAAGGTGGAGATGAAAATAGAACCCAGGACTCCTGATTCCGACATGTCATCAATAAATCAAGCAATTTTCCTCCACCCTCTTAAATAGCTGTAATGTGCTAGCTATTTTCTAACATATGGCTAAAATATTTATATTTGAAGTACTTTCAACTTATATTCCACATGATAAACAATCATTAATATTTATGTGACTTCATAAGAAACTGTAACTTCAAGGTCATAGCAAATTAACATTTAAATAAAGTAAATATTCACAGTCACAAGCTATAAAATATTCTATTATTTAAATAATAATCTGAAACTCATGCCTCTTCACCTCCTCTCCAAAGTATCTTTAAAGAGTTAAAGTTGGTTCTAAAGTTCTTCAAGTTAGAAGTTTAAAGTACTAGAGAAATCTCTCTTATTGCATGGATCACAGATCATTCAAGTTTGCAAAGCACTCAACACTTAAAACAAGCCCAAGAGGCAAGCAAATATCATTCCCATTTTACAGGTGAAGAAACTGGACCCAAGAGAGAATAAGTATCCAAGATCAGACAATTATTATACAGCAAAGCTTACTTTGAAACCAGTTGACTTATGACCCAGATGTTCTTTCCATTATATCATTCTGATAATTATGTAATCTATAATACATTATATCTACATAATCTACATTATAAACATATACGTATATACACACATATATAAACAGTCTATATATATATGTGTGTATATATATACATATATACATATAGTGTTTACATACGTGTGTGTGTATGGAGGGAGGAGAGAGAGAGAGAGAGACAGAGAGAGAAGGAATCCAATAAGTCTGTGTCTTAATGATGTAGGTACTTCATCTAGCAGTCCAAATGAACAGCCATCCACATCTAATCCTTTGTGCCTCCATTCTATGTCCTTCCATAAGTCATCCATTGAGAATCCTACCAATATATTTGAGGTCTTCCTTCCTGTAGACCTTTTAACATTGTGTTGGTGCCAATGCAGCATCTGGGCTGTCTGTCCGTCATTCCTTGCTTTTGCTCTGTGACCAGCCTTCCTTCTTTTCAAATCACATATTTCCTGAATAATATCCTTTACTACACTTCCTAAGCACAAGTCATTCTTAATAACAAAACTGAAGCCTTCTTACACTTGCTGTAAGGATTCTCTCTTTTGCCCTTTGGCTCACCCTCAATTTTTAGTTTTCGGAGATCACAGTGTTCCACAATTCAGAGATGTGTACCATCAGGAGAATATCAGAGTTAAGATAGGCTTTTGTGTCAGGAAGCTGCTTGGGTTTGTTAAAAGGGTTGTGCAATTCTCCAAATTCCATCTAGCTGATGCTGCTGTCTCCATTTAATTTTAGGGAAGGAGGAGGAATAATCATTTATTAAATACCTGTATGTGGGTCAGGCATCATGCTAAGCACTTTTTATAAATATTATCTCATGTGATCCCCACAACAACTCAAGGAGATAGAGGCTGTTATGGCCCCCATTTTATACTTGAGGAAAACTGAAGTTAAGTGATTTTTCCAGGGTTGAAAAGCTAGCAAGTATATTAAGTTGGATTTGAACTTGTGCCTTCCTAACTTCAGGCCCAGCACACAATCCACTATACCACTAACTACCTCTCATTCTGGACCCATCTCATTGTCTTCTACAGAAGTCCAATGCCAATGACTCATCAAAGTATGTGTTATCAAAGACTAAGTCACTGGGGTACAAAGTGTGGAAACTTCTACCAATTTGGAAAGAATTAAATTATAGTACAACAAAAGACTGCCTGCTAATCAAAGATCAATCTAACTAAGTAAGAAGAGATTCATATACCAACACTTTGGCAATTTGATGACTTTTTTTTAACCATAGCAGTTCAAAAAATGAACAAAAAAATTTAAAATGACCCTCCTTCCTACAAGGTCTACTTCTGCTTGCATAATGACAATGAAACATTGGTAGGGAAGATGGCAATGCATGAAAAAAAATCACAGTTTTCAAAAGTTTCCAATGCTCCAAAAGTTGTGTGAATTCATCATTGTATGCATTTGCTCTACAATGCATATAAGCCAATGAACCATGCCTGCTCATCCCACATTGACTCTCCTCCGTATCTTCCCATAATCTGTTGCAAGGATCACTCCAGTATTTTAGGGGACTATCTCAAGTTTTCTTGACATTTCATAGGCACCAATGTAGCGTATAGGCTGTACACTGGTTTGCTCTTAGTCTGTTACTGATCCAGATTTGGGGATAGGGGGTCCCCAGACATACATTTCACTGATGATATCCTTTAGAAAATTTCTGTATCATTCCACCTCTGTGATGTGTTGTAGCCTGCTCATACCCACCATGGGCCTTCATAAATACACAATAAAAATCAGTTTAACTCTTGGTACTTTAAACTATTCATATTTAAACTAAAGGAAACTAAAAAGCTAGAGATTATTCATAGGAGGGCATCCAGAATGCTCTTGAGTTAAATTTCACAGGAAAAACTGTTGAAGGAATTGGAGATATTTACTGACAAGACTCAAGGAGAACAGGATAACTCTCTTTTAGCATTTGAAAAGTTGCCATAGGGAAGAGTAAGAACTGTTCTGTTTGACCCCAGAAGGCAGAACTGGAAGCAAAGGGGAGAAGTTCAAAAGAGGCAAATTTGGAGGTGATTTCAGAGAAAGACTTCTTAATGATCAGAGACAGCCCAATGGAGCACAAAACTGACTGGAAGTTAGAAACACTGGAATTCAAATGGAGCTTTAGAAATTGACTGGCTGTGCAACAGTGGGCTGGCCCTCTGCCCGCCTCATCCAAAATGGTGGTAATTACAGGACTGGGCAGTCAGGGATGCAGTGGACAGAGCACTCGGACCTGAAGTCAGGAAACTCACCTCTCTTAGTTCAGACACTTACCAGCTGTGTGGCCCTGGGCAAGTCACTTACCCTTGCTTGCCTCAGATTTCTCAGCTGCAAAATGAGCTAGAGAAGGAAATGACAAACCACTGCACTATCTTTGCCAAGAAAACCCCAAAATGGAGCCACAAAGAGTCAGAAACAACTGAGCAGCAGTGCCTACTTCCCTGGGTTACTTTGAGAACAAAATGACACAGGATTTGTGAAACACTTTGCAAACCTATAGCAAAATAATGCTACATAAATGCTAGCTAGTCTTATTATTAGAACTATCTAAAAGAATGAACTGTCTCAGAAAGTAGTATGTTCCTCTTCATAAGAGGTCAACAAGAAGAGCCTGAAAAGCCACTTGTCAGGTATTTTATAGCAGGACATTTCCTTTAGTTATGGAATGGACCAGAGAGTTGCTAAGGTCCTGTCTAACACTGAAATTCCATGATGCTATGATGTGATCAGCATGTGTGTGTTTAGATGATACCTACCTGTTCACTGCTACTGACACTCTAGAGCAAGAGTGAGAAACAAAAACCCAACTCCCAGGAGTCAGGGACAGACTTTGGAGATATAAGAGATAGTCTGTAAAGCTCTACTCCTCCAGCAAACATCATGCAGGCTGCAGAAGGAAAGAGGTACCAGGTAGTACCCTCCATCTAGTTACTTCCAGTTCTAGATGAGGACTTGGCTGAGATTGCACTAGGCAAAACCAAATCCACTGCCACTTCAGTATCTAGAGTTGCTTCCCTTCTCTAAATACCACCTACTTTCCTTTATTCTATATTGTACAATTGGAAAATAGAACATTGCAATATATGCGTGCATGTATATATGTGTTACACGTACATAATATATGTATATATAATATACAATATATTACAAAGGCATATATTATACATGTATATATACATGTTTAAATATCTGTGTACATTTAAGTTACCTATTTTGAAGTATGCGTGTGCACATGTGTGCTTGATGTAAGGAAAAACTTCCTAACAAAGTCCACCATCCAAAAGCAGGATGGGCAACTTCATGAGGTAGTGAATTTCCACTTGTTGAAGAACCCAAGGTAAGAGATAGAGGATCATTTGGAGGGCATATAATTGAGGAGTTCCTTGAATTCAATAGGCTTGTCAGTTAATCTGAACATTACTAAATATATTTAGGAGATGCACTTCTGTATTTTCCCCTGATGTATCCCTATCAGGTTTGTTGCCATACTTATTCTTGTCTTTTAAAGTAGATTATAGGGGCAGCTAGGTGGCGCTGTGAGCAGCGCACTGGCCCTGGAATCAGAAGGACTTGAGTTCAAATTTGACCTCAGACACTTGACATTAGCTTTGTGATCTTGGGCAAGTCACTTAACCCCAATTGCCTTGGCTTCCTCCCTCTAAGAAAAAATAGATTATAAGAAAGGCTTTGACAGTTCTGTCCTTTCAAAATTACTCATTTTACTATCTCTTGACATCCCTTATCATACTTGTATATTTCATATTATCTATGTCCTAAATTCATTTTTGCCTACAATTATATGTCCCACAAAACCATATTCTAAAAATCAGTCATCAAAATATATTTGATTTAGATTATTGTTTTAAAATGTATCCCTTGAAAGTTGATTCTAAAACACTTAAGGATTTTTTCTTCTCTCATTTACACTGCTTACTACATATTCAAATGTGAACTATAAAATATGACAAAGAATTCTGAACAACATGGCTACCCAAGGCCACCAAACTAAGCTCTTACCAGGAAGTTTCCAATTATCCCACCCCTACTACATTCTTTCTAATGAACGGAAATTGCAATCAGCAGATTAACCATGGAGTAAATTCATATAAAAAGTATCATTAAAGCAGATTAAATTAAAACAGACATAATTAAGGCCTCTGAAAGTAATTTTGACTAATACTTTGTTTACTCATAATATAGATGTAGAAACCACTAACCTTAGGCACTTTCAGATGCTGTTCTATATTTTAATTATGATATGTGCTTTTATGTTTCAGTTCAAAATATCCATTATAGGCTTGAGTAGCCAATACTCTATAGCTAATGACATTTAAAATGATTTCCATGTTACTGGCCAAATGCCATAGAGATACACCAATGCTTCTAGTTTGAAACCTACATACAGAGTGTATCTGCACACATAAAAAGCAGGCTTCTGGCAAGGATATTCTTCAGAGTATTTTTTATTCAGAAAATGTCACTGTGTTATCTGTTCATCACACACTTTTATCCGCACTACCATGATCACAAGAGTCTGAAGGAACCTCAGAGGCCATGTGCTCCAATCTCTTCATTTCACAGATGGTTTTGCTCTACTTCTGGGTGTTCATTCCCTTTGGTAGGGCAAAAATTTTCAATGTGATGAAAAGAGTTTTTTGTTTGTTTGCTCTGTTTTTAATTATAATCCAGCTCAAGGTGACCCAGCCCTCTTCATTTAACACCTTTACTTTGCAGAGGCATGTCTGCCTAATTTACCAGGCAAGTCAGAACGCCAATGAAAATTATTCCTTGACCCTACCAAAGATTCATCTGAAAGATACCAATGATGTTGGAGAGAGCTGTATGTGTCTGCTTCTTCTCTCAGTCTCATATTGCTCCTCCCATCCTCACCCCCTCCTTTGCCCCATTAAACTTAATTGTTTTCAGGGTTATGAAATTCAAGTTCAAAATGGCTCATTCTCAATTGGTGGTCAACTTCCAGATGCTACTTAAAACCTGAAAGAGCAAGTCAAATCTCAATTACTCAGCGAACTGAGGCAGGAGGTTGGTGACATCCACAGATCATCCAAAAGGTTATGTTAGGCAAGCATTTGACTTCTTACCATGATTTAAAATAATCAAAATTGTCTGGGTTGATTTCATCTCTGTGGAAGGCACTAAAAATAGAGAGGAAGGTAGAGGGAGTATGTGTGTGTGTGTGTGTCTGTGTGTGTCTGTGTGTGTGACAGAGAGACAGAGACACACAGAGAAAGAAAGATTACTTTGAGGAACAAATGTCCATGAAAATGACAAAGCCAAGAAAAAAGGAAAAGACCAACAAAATCCACATAAGTTTAGAAAACTCTAACTTACACAGAACTTACTAATTAATAATTGGAGGTTTCCAACCAGGTTAGTGGTCATCTCTTAAGGTGGTGAGCATAGCCTCACTGGAGATACACAAGAGAGCCCTCTGATAAAGAGAGTGCCAAAAACTTACATAGAAAATTGGACCCTAAGATCTCTGAGGTCCTCTTCTAGGAAAATGGCAGCTCTCCCATCAGGTCGAATATTGACTAGACCCTTTTCACAACCTACAACCCCCTGGTCTCATTCCCAAACTCTGTCTGCTCTCCATGATACAGGGGTATCCATGTTAGCCCTGAATATAAATAAACATAAATTCTTGGACATAATGACACTTCAAAGACTCAGCTGCTAGTATTTCTCTTGAACTACATGAACAACATCCTGAGCAACTATTTTAGCCAGCAAATCTCCTCCAAAAAAAAAAAAGTGATCCAACACATGCTGGGAGGCAAAGAGAGTCACAATATTGAAATGTGACTTATAAAATTAAACCTGGGCAAGCTCATTTAAAAAGATCAAGAAGTGCATTTTCTTTTCAAATAGTTAAATCCTTGGTGTGGGTGTTAGTATTTACATATAAGACAGCCTCCTCTCACCTTCTCTGAATTATCACAACCACTAAGGCATTAAAAAAATAAAAAAGACCCACCAGGCTCTCAGAGAACTTTGCTGTACAGTAGCAAGTGGGAATGAATTTTTTTTTTTCATTTTGTTTTTAACAGACAGATAGACTGGAGCACAAAGGCTCAGACTAAGAAAGGAGTTCCACATTTATACCTAGAGACCATTCTTCACATGTCTACTAAGGTACTTCAAGAAAATGAAGAGATTTAATGACCACGACTAAGTATCAATTTTACCCTCTGGGTATGGTATTTATTTACTCTATTTAAATTTCAGGGAGAGACAACTACCCTTCCCCATATTACATCCTTCTACCTATTTATGACCGTTTCACTTGCATGGGTTATGAAGATACACATTAGCCTGATAGACTGAGTTAGGGTATAATGATGATGTGGCAGAGAACTGCTTATTTTCATAATGGCAGCTCCCAAGATAGGTGTAATCCTCAAGGAAGAGATATCAGATTATAATTCAAGCAGCGTGCCTAGGGGCCTATTTGTTTGTGAGAAATGCCCAGAGGTACACAGAAGGCCTCTTTATTTTAGACCATTAAAAACAAACAAGTATTAACTTTTCTGGTGAAACCTAGGAGTGGCATTCTCTTTCATTTGTAGGGCACTTCATTCTAAGATGTTTCCCTGCATTCTCTTTCCATTCTGAGATCAGCTTTTGCTGGGCCCTTTTCGTACCCATCCCTTTCAATCAAACTTTATATGGTACTCGCCCCTAGCAAGCAAATCCATTCTTTCAACAACAATTTATTATGGACCTATCATATCTGAACAGTCAAATTTACTGTCCATTTAGTTCAGAAGATGACACAAAATTGTTGGGACTACATTATCCCTAAGTTATAATATATATATTAGAGTATATAATATATATTATATGTTATATGTATATAAGTTATATGTATATATTATATTGTTATATGTAACATGTTATATGCAACATATTATATCAATGTGTTGTATGTAACATATATATTATGTAGTAGAGTAACTAAGAATTCCGCCAATGCTGAGGTTCTTGGGCAGACTAATCTGAAGGTGCTGCATTCATATAAAAATCAAAGTGTGATAAAAACTTCTGTTCTCCATTCTGTTCTCACTGGCAAAGAATATGATCAATTCTACTATCTTATTTCATAGGTTCCTGCAATATTCCTACTCTGAACTAAAAAGATGGGAGAAGGAGTAAAGAGAAATATAGGAAAAGAGAAAGAAAAATAGAGGAAAAGAAATATAGGAGAGGAAAGAGGAAAAAACGAAGGATGAAAAACAGGGTAAAGGTAACAGGATAGAAAACAAGAAATGATACTTTGGGTATGTGTACTATTTTGTTACCACAGGACAAAATGAACTCAGTTTTACATTGAATTCTAATAGAAGTCTCTTGTTTTCACACAGAGATTTTAACTCAGCTGGTCCAGGCTAATTCCAATTTCCACCCTCTTCAGTATTTGCCCCCTTCAAGATACAATGAATAAAAAATAAAACAGTATATAAAAAAGGATACTGCAAATAAAAGATATATAACTGCCTATCCTACTCCTCACAGGAGTTATTCCAAATCTTTTCTCCTCAAGTCACCCCCACATCCTCCTCCCCTAACCCACTCAGTTAAGGATCTCACCTCATACTTCATTGGAAAAACTGAGGCCATTTGCTTGGCCTCTTCTCCTCATCTTAAAAACTCTTGACATTATTTCCCACTATACCTGGCCAAGGTCGGCTCATCTATATGTCCCTTTGATGCTCCTGTCTTCTACGGAACATTGTTACTTCAATTAATCCCTCTTTCTCTAACCCTTAAATTCTCCCAAACTGTGGTTTCTTTCATATTGCTTTCCAATGTGCCCAAGTCTTGTTGTCCTTAAAACAAACAAAACACAAGAAAACAATAAAAAAATACCCATCACCAGACACTATCTTCTCCTCAAGCTATCTTCCAATATTTCTTCTTTTATTCTCAGCCAAACTGCAAAACTGTCTAAGCTTACTATCCCTACTTCTTTTCCCCTCATTCCCAAAGTCCTTGTGATCTGGCTTTCACCCTCTTCACTCAAATGAACTCCCCTTTCCAGTTATCCATGATCTTCCTTATTGCCAGATCTGAAGGTTTCTCTTCAACTCCTCAAGCTCTCTGCTGTATTTGATAATGATAGTTACCCCCTCTTTTTCCCTCTGAGTTCTTATGACACTACTTTCCTGGCTGTCCTCCTACCTACCTGATGTTTTCTTCTCAGTTTCTTTTGCTGATACATTAATTATCTCATTTCTCCTAATTTTGGATTACCTCAAGGATCTGTTCTGAGGATCTTGTCTCTACATACTCTATGTCTTCATGAGCTCATAAAGTCTATGCGTTTAATTATCACCTAAATGCTAATGACTCAGAACCATGGAGTCAGCTCCAGTCTCTTTCCTGAGCTCCAATTCTGTTAGACATTTCAAATCAGATGTCCCAGTGACATCTCAAATTCAATCTATTCAAACCACACCTGATTATCTTTCCCCCCAAACCCATCTGTCTACCCAATGTTCTTACCACTATTAAGGACACTTCTTTCAGTTTCCCTAGTTTGTAACCTTGGTATAATCCTCAACACGTCACTCTCAGTCACCCAACATATACAATCTGTTGTCATATCTTGCCAATTCTATCTAAACAGATCTCTTGCATCCGACTCCTTTTTCTCTACTCATAAATTGAAAACCTTACTGCCTGAACTATTGCAAAGACTTCATAACTATCCTCCCAGCCTCAAATCTCTCCCCATTTCAATCCAACCTCCACATACACTTACATGCAGAGCTAACCAGACCATTCTCCTACTCAATAAACTACAATGATTCCCTATTGTCCCTAGAATAAAATATAAATTTACATCATAGTCTTAGACTACCTTTCCAGAACACTACTTTGCTTCCTGTACTCTATGGTCCAGTCAAACTGACCTTATCTCTGTTCCTTACTTATGGCAGGTTGTTTCTCATTTCCAAAGACATCTTTTCACTAGCCATCCTTCATTCTATGGATTATTTCCCCCTCACCTGTGGCTCATTGGATCCCTCATTTTTTTAAAGACTCAGGTTAAGTACTAACTTCCACATAAAGTCTTTTTCCTACTTCTTCCCAAATGCTAACACCCTCCTCCCTCCCAAGTTTTTAATCCTTCTATTAATTCTGCATGTATTTATTCTGAATATATAAATATATATGGGTGTATGTGAATGTATACACACATACATATGTATGTGTGTGTGTGTATACATATACATCTAAATCTTCTCCTGATGGAACATAAACTCCTTGAAAGTAGGAATTGTTTTATTTTTTTTCTCCTTATATCTCCAGGGTCTAACATAGTCCCTAGAACACAGGGGGTATTTTTAAAATGCAGACTGATTCACTAATTGACATACATTTCTTGCCTTGAATTGTGGATTTGCTCCTTTCATTCCATCCATTCTTCCAGAGAATTAATGATCGTATTCAGCACCACATATTCCCCTTTTACTCACGGTAACATCACAATCTCTAAACTACCAAATGCTATTGATGTATCAATAGCACATGAGTGCTAGCAAAAAGGATGCCACAAAAATATCTGCCAAGAACCACACAATCCTAGCACCCCCCTCCAGATTAAAATCTCCAATTTTACTAAAGAAAGTTGAGATCTTCAAATGAATTGATTATAGGTAGCATGGGCTCTACTCCATTAAGGAGCTACCAAGAAGAGTTAGACACAAAGTATAGAAGTACCTAGTGGAACAACTCCCTATTTATTTATCTGCAAATGCCCTTGACCACAATATTAACAGAAATCAAAAGCCTCTGTTAGCTCTCAGTGGGTGAAAGATTGCTTTACTCTATGAATGTTCATCTTCAGAACTCAGCATTTCTTTCATGAGGAAAATCTATTCAAGCATCCATTCCTCTATAGGCTACATACTTTGATTTGACCTAGGGGCCAACAAATGCTGATATTTCAAGAACTCTAGTCTCTTAATGATTAGTATCTGAGAAAGGGGTATGACCAGGAGACAGACATCTTGAAACAAGCCTAATCTCAAGCATATCTGAGGCTATAAACTGCAGAAAGGCAGTCTTGCCACCAACATAACATCAACTGACTAATCTGTTAGCCCAGGGCTGTTTCTTCCAGAGAAAAGGAATTCCACATTCCACTCCACATTGAAATGGCATATTCTCTAGTTTTCCTTGGTGCTCCTAACTCCAAGGCAGTTGTGCCTTTCATCATAATTCATATCTGATTAATACATTGATCAAAATGTACACTGCAGGTATACATTGCCTAGGGGTAGAGGGGACATTAACAACCAGATTCTTGCCCTTCTCACAAAGTCTTCTTCAAAGGCAGTCACAATGCACAGCTGAGGAGAGGTTATGGAGATTATCAGCTCTTTGCTGCTTACCCCATAATGCGCAAACTAAGACCTAGGAAAGATCTGATTTTAGAAAAGCCAAGGTCACCCAAAGCATCCTGAGCCAGCACCAGTCGTTTTGACTTCTGTCTCGCCAGTGGACTTCGATGACTCTGGAGAAGAGAGTGAGGCCGACTTTGCTTAGCTCTGCCTCACTCAAATCCAAGTCACCGAGTAGTCAGGCAATCACCCTCCTGATTATCACTGGTCCTCTTCAAGAATGAAGAATGAACAACACTGGGTGTTTTTATTGTGTAAAATCACAAGTGCTATTTGCTATTCCCTAAACACAAGGACAAAGTTAGCCCATGAATGTACGAAACAATTTTTTATTACTATAAATGCAGATTATTATGCAAGAAAGTGATCGAAACTACAGAACATATAGTATCAGGTTGCAAAATATTACCTAGCAAGAGGTGACCTGATAGTTAGAATTATATGTTGAAAGTGCACTATCTTTCAGGGATTGAGAGATGACAAATCTCCATACTACAAATACAAATTTCAAAGTATCCTTAGGAACTCAAACATTAAACTGTGCTAGAACTGGAGCATTAATCACCCACTTATAGCACTGATACATAAAAAAAACTAGACGAATAATAATTAATATTAATTTCAACAAATGTTACCATACCAAGGATTTATTTCCAAACTATGTGAAATTTTTAAAATTTCAAAATATACAGACCTACTAGGTCGTTTACTAGAAATCAAAATTATATGAAAATAGGATGAGGTCCATATCCCCCTTGTCTTCCTGTCTACATCTGGAGTTGTTTCAAATATTCTTTCAGTAAGACCAAAGAAGATAAGCTCATTACCCAGGACTTTATTCAACTATTTAAAAAACCAAACCATTTATCATTAACAACATGTAATAATCTGTAGAATGTTAAAAAAAAAAAAAAGAAGAAGAAGGACAAAATAGTGATTTGTCCTGGGACTTTGCATCTGAACCCAAATTAAAAGAGATGAGGAAACCAAAATAACATTAATAAAAAAAATAATAATAACAAATTCAATAATATCTGGAGCTCACATTTACATGGTACTTTAAAGTCGACAAAGCACAACCATATCTCCCACAAGACAATAGCAGGGAAAACCACAGAGGGAAGAGCTATAGAATTGCCAGTTGCTATATGAGGGAGTATCAATCATGGAAGGCTTCCTTAACTGAGGATGAGTTTTGATGACGGTGAAGAGCCCTCATTAGGTGGGGCCTAGCAGATAACAAGGCATAACCAACAGAGTGTTTCCCATTAAGGATCCATGGAAAGAGGAAGTTGTTGCAGATGAAGGGAAGAAATTCAAGTTGGTGGAGGACTTGGAATGCCGATGTGAAGGGTTTAAATATGCACAAGATCCTGTCACATAAGAATCTGATGGGCCAGTTCCCTTAAGGCTTACTCCAAAAAAAATCTCAATAAAAGCTCAAGTTCTGGGAATCCCACCCCAGGGTGTGTTTGGTATGTTTTAATTAAAAATTAACCAAGGTGGGGGGCAGAGCCAAGATGGCGGAGTAGAAAGACTCACCTATGCTAGCTCCGAACCCACATACCATGGATTTCCCCTAAAAAGAACTCCCAACAAATTCTGGAACAGTGGAAGCCGCACAGCAACACAGTGAAGGAGATTTCTGTTCCAGAGAGCCCTGAAAAACTGATCCCAAAGGTCCATCGCACACCAGACGGGAGCGGAGCCCTGCCCTGACCTGGCCGTGTGGCACTGAGAGGAGCGAGCAGATCCGAGCAGGCTCCACGGACGTTATCTCCAGCGCCCGTGAAGGTCGCTCCACCCCACAGACGCACAGGTCAGTGAGAGAGACATCTGGATGGGCTGAGAGGGGAGCGAGGTGTCTCTATGACTTGGGCCCCCTCAGGAGGAAGCAGCAGCAGCAGCAGCAGAGGCAGCGGGTGGCCAGAGGTTCCCAGAGCAGGCAGGAGCTCAGCAGCAGCTCCTTTACAAAAGGTCTCTGCATAAACCCTCTGAGGGAACTGAGCCTGGGAGGCGAACCTGCCCCGACCTGAGAACCTGATTTAATCTTACCCTGAAGAGCAGCCAGGGCAGCCGCCGAAAGCCGTGAGGCTGGGGAGCAACATTTGAATCTCAGACCCCAAGCACTAGTTGGGCGGATCTAGGCCTGGGGTGGAGAGAACTCTCAGAAGTCAAGTAACTGGCTGGGAAAATGCCCAGAAAAGGGAAAAAAAATAAGACCATAGAAGGTTACTTTCTTGGGGAACAAATGATTCCAACCTTCCTCTCCAACGAGGAAGAAAACTGCTTACCATCAGGTAAAGACATAAGAGTCAAGGCCTCTCTATCCCAAACATATGAAATAGATACCCCATGGGCTCAGGCCATGGAAGAGCTCAAAAAGGATTTTGGAAATCAAGTTAGACAGGTGGAGGAAAAACTGGGAAAAGAAATGAGAGAGATGCAAGAAAAGCATGAAAAATGGGTCAATACCT
>CM053773.1:92926068-92955262 GCA_028658325.1 Potorous gilbertii | reverse complement strand
GGAGGGATGGGGAGAAGTTGGAACTCAACGTTTTAGGAAGAACTGTTGAGTATTGTTCTTGCTACTAGGAAATAAGAAATACAGGTAATGGGGAATAGAAAGTTATCTGGCCCTACAGGACAAAAGAGAAGATGGGGACAAGAGAAGGGAGGGATGATAGAAGAAAGGGCAGATTGGTGATAGGGGAAATTAGAATGCTCAGTGTACTGGGGTGGGGGAGGGGACAAATGGGGAGAAAACTTTTGAACCCAAAATCTTGTGAAAATGAATGTAAAAAGTTAAATAAATAAATTTATATTAAAAAAAATTAACCAAGGTGTTGGAGAAGATTCTTTCCACTGTTTATTGTAGCAGATACCTTTTGCACCTTGTGTTAATGCATCTGGTGGATCTAAACTATTTTTAGACTTAAAGCTGATCTACCCCAGCTCTGAGAGGCAATAAAGGATGGTCTTATCAAGGAGAAAAGAGCCCTTGGGTACAGAATAGCTCACATAATGGCCTGGATATAAACAGTGTCATTCTATTTCCTTCCTGAATAGAACAGTGGCAGCTTTCAATTAATTGCAGATGGGGGTGGGGGGTGGGGAGACTTAGGGTGTGTCTTAAGGAATTCTACCCCCCAAAATTCTCTCACTCATAGCTATTGAGTTAAAATGTTAAATAGGAATGGGAGTAGGCAGTGGGCAGTGAGGGCACATCAAGACAAACTTGGCATGAAAAATCTACTCTATCTCATGAGTTTATAAACAGTGACTTTCCCTAGAAACTAAGTTGAGACCAATAGTCTGTTCCAACCTGATGTTCATTGCTACAAGGCTGCTCTTCAGCCTTGGAAACTCTGAGACAGAACTATCTTTGTTCTTCAGATTACCCTAGCATATAGATCCATTCCAAAATGAGCAAGATTCTTGTGTTCTTAATTAAATGTAAAACTGGGGGAGTCAGAAAGAAAGAAACAGCTAAAGGGTGGGGGGAGATAGAATACCACAATTCAGTCCTACAAAACAAGTGAAAGAAGCTATTTGGCAAACATTCACAACATTCATGTTAGCATACCAGGGAGTGATTTTTTAAAAAATAATTTTCAGAAATTTGTGACTTTCTATGGGCCATAAAATTACATAGGTATAGGGAGAAACATGAGTAAACCTGATAAAGTTTACTTTAAGTCCAAGTCTAAATCATTAATGCTGGATAATAAGAGTCGGAACATTCAACATACTAGGTAAGGGATGGGGAACCTAGGCAGTTTTCTTACCTGCAGAAGTTAGCACACCCTTTCCCTCTCAGGCCTAGCTACTAAAATGGGGAAGTGGACCTGCAAATTCAGTGGGGGCACTTTGTCATTTGAGCAAAACAAAAGAAGGTTCTGAAGAGGGTCAATGCTTTGTTCCTTCTTTCTTTCTAGCTTAATGCTGTCTTACATTAAGAAAGCTTTTAACATTGGCACCTATACTCTTAAGTTTCCTTCAAGTAGTACAGTGTAGTGTAGTGCCACTTGAATGACCAGTGCTTAACACATTGCTGGGTACATGGTAGGTATTTGTTGACTTGATGACTTGAGGGAAGTCAAAAATCACTTAATAGTTCTGGATTTTGGTTTCTTCATCTGTAAAATGAAGGGCTGAACTTAGAGATTTCTTCTAGCTCTAAATCTATGGATTCTATTATACTAAGTTCTAAAGTTCTATGACCCTATTCAGTTTGGGGTACTTTGACAAATGGAAAAAAAAAGACCTAGAAAGATTAAATGCCTTGCCTAATGTCACATAGGTTAATGGCACAAATAAGTTAATTGTAAAGCCATGAGTAGATTTCTAAGGTTCTTGGCCCCCAGTCCAGTGTTTTTTCCCACCACACCATGGTCACTATAACTGAACTCTGAATCTCCCCAAAATTCAGCAGACAATCTAATTCCATAATAAATACTAGCAATATTAATTCACAATTCTCCATATATACATGCTTTCTCTAATGGTATTTAGGATCATGGAAAAATCTCGCTATTTCTGAGACTAGTATTTAGAAGACACTTTCTATCATTTTATTGTTCCGCTACTGCCAAGATAACCTGCCTCTGCTAGGGACTAGTATTAAATTCATCTCTTTAGTAAGAAAGTATTCATATTGTGTGCTTTTTTTTTTATTAGATATTTTCTTCTTCCATGTGATTCTTTCATGTCCCCAATATTAAAGTAAATCCAAAGCTATCTAAAGGGTTTCATTTCTCCCCATTAGCCAACTTTTTGTTGGTTATGCCCTCTCATCATGTCAAGTGATGACAGATCGAAATGAAATGGAATAAGTCAGCATGCCTGGAAATGCCTCTATCTCATTACACATTCCCACTTCAGATTTAAGATGTCACCAACAATAACCTATACTGCATCTGGGTATATGGTACAACTATTGCTGCTACTGAGCATTGACTTCAGTGTAGAAAGTCATGAAATGGAGCTGGATTTCATCCACTAAAAATTGAGTGGGGCTCCCATCACAGCCAGAAATTTCCCCTACTCTCTGCTTATCGACTCCTTCCCACGTTCCTTAAAGAGACCATTCCAAACTTCTGCCTCGGTTTTTTAAGATCCACTCAAAGTGCCCCTCTTATCTATCCTTGGCAGGTATAACAGATAACTTAACTTCCCTTTTTGCTGAGACCAATAATAGGAGCACCCTCATTTCCCTTCTTACATACTTCAAAACTTTCTAGCATCATCATCAATTTCTTTATCCATATCACTGTCTTCCAGAGGAAGAGGTATTCCTAGACTTTGCTAAGGCTAATCCTTCTTCAAGTAAAACCCATCCCTTCTTGACTCTTCCAGGATCTTGCTCCAGAAATCATCTTTCTCATACATCCTCTGATTTCTTCCTATCCAGAAGCTCTTTCCTTTCTGTTCAGGACTTCCCAACAATAAAAAGACCTTTTATGACCTTTCAACCCAATCTGGCTACCATTCCAACTATCTTTCATCTTTCATAGGCAATATTCTCTAAAAAGCTGCCTCCTCTGAATGTCTTTGCTTCTTCCCCATCTATGCTCTCCTCAATCTTTTATAAATTTTATCTATGATTTCCATCAATATAATTCTACGAAAATTATGCCCTGGCCTCTACTGGTTCTCTTTAGGTCAGGGTGCTAGAGTACTGTCTGATCTAATACCAGTAGGCAGGTATGTCAAGAATTTTCATGAAACTCTTAAGAATCACCAAATACTGTGGAAGCAGGTTGAGCGTGGGACATGCTGCCCTCGCAGAAATGGCACCAGAATTTTGACTGCATGAGGCAGGCTATCTTTTCTGACGATCACCTGGCAAGATGAGGCACCAGACCCTGAGGTTGTTTCTCAAGCTAAACTGGCAAACATTCAAACTCTGCTTCAGAAAATACAAGTCTGATGGGCTGGACATGTTGTTCAAAGGTCAAACATTTTCCTCATCTATGTGAGTCTTTGATAAATAAATAAATCCTAAAAGAGAATCATTTGCCTAAAAGATTGTTTTATGGAGAATTCACATAAGGCAAGCATGCACATGGTCAAAAGAATTAATACAATGGCACTCTCAAGGTCTCTCTGAAGAACTGTGGAATCAATTTCATGACATTGGAGATACTGGAAAAGGACTACCCTGCATGGAGTGTCCATATCAAATAAGGCACTGTACTCTTTAAGTAAAACAGAATTGAAATAGCTCAAAAGAAATATGTGATGCACAAATTTAGAGACATCTCTGCTCCCAATGTTCATGTAGACTACTTGTGCCCAACCTGTGGTAGAGTCTTCTGAGCTCACATGGGTCTGGTCTTATCAACCACAGTCAAACATGCTGTATCTTAACTCCAACATAATGATATTATTTCAGGCCTTTGTAAGAACAAAGGACAACATTTAACCAACCCCTACCAAACTAGATACGATCATGTTTTATCTACATTTTTTTATTTCCCTTAGTAGCTGGTATTAGTAGTAAAACAGTGTATTAAAGTAGTAAGCCCTTAATAAATGTGCTGAATTGTTTAATTAAAAACCTCCAAGAGATTTTTGTAAAGAAGCCCTCCAAAATCCATTTCCAAAAATCCATTAATCATGTTAGGAATAATCAAAGAATTGAAGAATCTCAAGGTTGGAAAAGTCCTTCGTGCTTATCAGGTCTAACTCATATCATAAATAAGAATTCCTCAAATTATATATACAACCATTGTTCCTTGAGCCTCCAGCTCAAGGGAAATCTTCCAGCAATGGGGAAGCCCTTACCTCTTGTGTCAGCTTCCTCCATGTGGCCTTGGAGTGCTGCTACTACCTTTCAAATTCATTATTTCTTTCACAATACAATGACAAAAAAGAGCTATAACTAAGATGAAGTGGCTGAACAATGATTTTAAAAGACCGTTCAACTTTAAAATATGCTACCTTTAAGCAACACTTTTAGTCTTTCAGCAACATAAAAAATATGCCCTCTCCTCCTTTGCAGGATAAACTGATCCAGCGAAATCTCATCACAATGAAGAATGAGTCAGATTTTGATTATACCTTCTCAATGGACCCTCAACTGCCTCTTCCCTTTGGACTGGAGCCCAGGAGGGTAGGACATTGATCCTCCCCCAAGCTTCCTTTTTAGAAGGCTCACAACCATCCTGGTAACTGATTTTCTACCAGCAGCTCTGCTTGGATTTGACTTGACACCCTCTGGAGTTTACCTCCACCACTGCCTTTTCAATTTCCTTCTATATAATGTCTTCTTCCTCCATTAGACTGCAAGCTCCTAGAGGGCAGGGAAGATCTTTTTTTCTTACTTGCATTCCCAGTTGTTAGGTCAGTGTGTTTAGTAAATAGTAGGTATTTCATAAATGTTTACTTAATTGAATTGAAGTTGGTAGGCAAAGATAGCTTTGTTAAAGTAGTAAGCTACCAGATGTTGAGCTTCCCCTGTCCCGTCCCCCCACCCCTCACCCCAACCTTCTCCCTAAAGGCACCTCAGGTGAGATTTTCCCTGACTTGACAATGCCCTGCTCCCAGCTGGGATGTGGCTTTCCCTCACCACACTGGGTAAGCATCCTGGGGTCTGCCTTCACGCTAAACTGAATTTGTCTTAAATATTTCTTGTATAAATAACACGCATTGTTTTGTACAATAAGAACAACTACAAAATAGATTTGAAGATCCATTTTGGGCTGTTTGTCCAAAGGGACAAAACTCCCATGGCTCTGTGATCACACCCCCTCTGGCTCTGTAAGTCTTGTCTAAGAAGTAGAGGGATTTCTCAGAATGTCAGTCAATAGTATTAATGAAGGTCCCTGTAATGCAAAATATTGTAAAGGTAAGAGGAGATATGCTCCTGACTTACAGGCACTTAGGAAGTGTGATTTCACATCTGCATAGGTTTTAGAAGGTTGAAGATCTGTCCAGCAGGGAGAAAAGTAGGAGTGGAAGATAATACTCTAACATTTGTTATATAGAAATAGCTGATATTTGCCCACTAGCAATTAAGGAAGGAATGGGGAACTGGAAAAGATGCCAAGAAGGATGAGGGAAAAAATGAGTGCTAAATTCACAGGTTGAAGGGAACAAAGGTAGATGCTTAGCATTTTACCGTAGCCCAGGTTACCAAAGACAAAAATGAACTTTTCAAGAGCTTTTTTTTTCTCCTCTTTGGAATGTAAGAAAACGTGGGAGGTTCTAATGTAATGCTCTCACTTCCCAAAACCATGTGAATCTATATAATGCAAATTGCTTTCATTTTCTTCAGATAGCAATTAAAAGGGTTAAGGAAAGGTCAAAGAAGTCCTTCCTTCAGATTTCTGGGGATAAAATGCCCTTGGCTGACATCCATCAACTGCTAAAAAATTTACCCAATTCAACTTATGGAGTGGCTGAAATACTTAGACCAAATGTTCTGTCAATCAAAATAGGGAAAACAAAGTTTCAGAGGCATGTGACCCTGTGCTACATGTCAAAGGCAGTCTGATCGTTTCTAAATGCAGGTGTCTGAGCCAGCAAGTATTACCCTTGACAAAGAGTACTTTCTGGGGAGCATCTTTTTTGGTGAGAGGAATTGCAGCAGTTCATAAGATATTTTAATTTGCCATACTATATTTTTATAGACATCCTCAGAACAATTAAAACACTGTATTGCAAATTGAAATTGCTCATGCCTAGTTGCAAATTTTATTACCACAAATGTGGTCCCTCTGAAGCACTATTAACTTTAATGGCGACATGTTGCTCCCTGCTTATGAGTCATCCTCAGTAAAGTAATTCAAAGATCATCTCATCAGCGGTAGAGGGGGAATGAACCAAAAAATAAAGGGGAAGACAAGAGCCAAGGGAGAGAAAATAGAACACAAATTTAAAAGACGGAGAAAGAAGGAATAAGCAAACTGTGGAAACAAATAGTAACAACTTCGGAGAAAAAAAGCCAAGTTAAGCCTAGTAGGGTAGAGATAAAAAAAAATTCTGTATTATCTTATGAAGGATCTAAGTATAAATTCAGTGCTTCTGGATAGAGCCGCAGAGGTTAAAACTATTTCAAGAAAGTGGTAGAGCAAGGACCTAAAATCAGGTCCTCTGAATTAGAAATTTAGAATTGGTAGAGACCCTCATTTTCACAGGTTAAGGTGACTAAAGTCTAGAACATTTAAGTGGCTGAGCCAGCATTTGAACCATGGTTCTTTAAAGCCATAGACATAACTCAACTGATAAATACTGCTGAATTTTATTAGTTAGGTGCAAAAGTTGCAAAACTCCTATAGATCCTCACAAGTACATTGAATGGGGAGATCTACAAAGAGTCTTGTAAGAAGGGTAATGTTTTTTTCCTTAAAAAAAGTTATATAACACTAATATTTATATGAATTATATAAGGCAAAACATGGAAGAAGGAAAGAAAAGGCTACAATCTAATTAAAATCTTTGAGCAAATCCAGTATCAGGGTGCATAGCTTCACTATTCAAAGTCATGGTGTCTTAAAGTAAATTTGTCACGTGGAAACATATTATAGTCATGCCATTTTTTGAAGACTCCTCATACAAATTTATGCAACTGCAACTAATTTTGCTTTTTAATCTTTCTTAGACTTCCTTGTCAGAGGCATCAGAGACTGCATTGTGTTCTCAAATCTTTCTTTATACTGTAATTTTTCCTTCCTAAGACTTGCTTAAAAGTTCTTTATAAAGTTCTTCCATTGTAAATGGGAAAAAAAAGCTAGAAAAGAAGTTCAGAAAGTTGTGGTCAAAAAAAAAAAATAGAAGTAACCCTCCAGCCTCCGTATTAATCATGTTCATCACCATCATTGAAGTTTAGATGAATTTTAATTTCATTTCTCATAGACCTCTAGGGTAAAATCACAGCCAGTGAAATAAAGTCACTCTTTCAGTGGAATAAGGACTGGATTTCAGAATTAGCAGTGTGCAAAGAGGAAGAGTGAAAGAGGAACCTGGAGTTCACAGAAAAATACTAGTGAAATGCCAAATTTACAAGGCAGAGGAGTAGGAGAAACATTCTCTTAGCAATTCCTATTTGTTTCTGCTACCTAACTTCCAGGTCTCTTCTGAAGCTCTGGCATGAAGCCAAGGCAGCTGCGTGGGTCAGGCAAGATGAACTAGGACCAGAAAGTCTGCAGAGAAGTTTAAAAGCCCTGCCCTAATAGCTTAGCCTTCCCACCCCCTCCCACACCCCTCCTGGGGCCCTGCAGGGTCATTTTTTTCTTCCTGTGGTCCCATGAACCATAAGGTCATCCGTAAACTTGGCACAGCCTCTCATTCCCACAGTGAAAAGAGGCCTCTGAAGAAGGCAAAAGCCACAGCCAGGAAAGCACCCCTTTGCAGACAGACTTCCGAGGAGAATTACCCTCTTGAAATCTTATTTGCAAAAAAAGGAAAAAAAAAAAAATCACACCATAAAACAGCTTCTCCTTAATGTCTCAGGGTTTAATTAGCCCCAAGCCCCCTGAATCAACACAGAAGTTCAGGCCAGTGATGTCCAACCTACTTTGCCTTCCCTAATAGAACAATCCCATAAGTACTCTTGGTCAGAACTAGGTCATAAACTTATCCACGGAGAAGCATTTATTGTCATTTCAAATGGCTTAGTCTGTTCAAGAGGTTACGATAATAAAGGAAGCCTAAAAGCATCCTACCAGACCTTGGCAGTCTGGCATGTGCCTGCCAGTCCGGAGTATTGGCTTATTATTTATCATTCTTCAGCCATCAAGGATGGGCCCTTTCGTTGTCCCCCAGGACCAAGATGCTTTGATGGTACACCATATCCGGAGAAGCATAAAAGTATCAATGTTTATTTATCATTTATTCCAGCTTCAAATTCACAGTTCCATGAACAGTTGTCACCATTTCAAAAAAAGTATTAAAATGCTTAACTCCTGCCAAAGTTTATGGGCTAGTTACATCCTGCCACAGAAGGGGAGGGAGATGGGTAGTGTGACTAGGAGAAAGACAGAACCAGAGAGTCTTAGAGTTGGAGAAATGTTAACTCTGGTCTATTTGGGAGTTTTTTCTTTCTACTCCATAAAGACTCTGGCAAGAAGCATCCCACCTCCATATACTCCTTCCTTTGCCCTCCCTGCAGAGGAGGATAAGAAGAAGACTGGCATATCTCTAAAGGTTGATCAAACCACCTCACTCACTTTCTCTCCACCCACACACCTAAAAGAAATTCTTTCCTTCACCCAGGGATAGATGCCCAAGCAGTGTCTCTTCTTTCTTGGGTGGTGAGTCACTTCAAAGAGTGGTCTAATAGAGCCCATGAGTTTTCATCCATTTCAACCAGGCTGCCCCCCACAACCTTCTTCCAACCCTGGCATACTCCAGCCCCAAAGGAGTACAGCCCAAGGTTAGAATGGTCCTGCTGTGAACCCTTTCCCAAAGTGAAAAATCTGTCCCTGTCCCACTCCCAGGAATATGCTCAAAACCCTCCCTAAATGAAAAAGGAAATATTCCAAGGCTGCTCATTAACCAGGATCTCTAGTGTGGAGGCCTCAGGAATTGGGCCCCCTCTTCCTTTCCTCCCCCTCAATGAGTCCACCAGGAACAGGATAGGGGGTGGAGAAGAAAGAACCAAACAGCTGCGTCCCACTCCTACCCTATCTGATCAAAGGCTCCAATTTGTTAACTTAACCTAGAAAGCCCCCGAGGTATTATACCAGAGAGTTCCTCCACCCAAACAGAGCCTCTAGGTTGGGTTTTGTTTTTTCTTTTCAGTGGGCAGGCAATGTAAAGGGGAAATAAGGACAGATGTGCTCAGAACGGAAATACTGCACAACACTAACTTGGCTCTGGGTAGAGTCAGATTATAGGCCCAACACCTCCAATTCTGTCCAAGTGGAAAAAGAAACTACAGGGTGCAACCTTTCTCCAGCTGTGTGAACTCTGCTGCCCAGGGACTCTGCCAACCAAAGAGGATCAGCACGGCACTGAATTGCTGTCCTCAGTCCCCAGCTGCCCTAGATTTTTTTTTTTATCCTCTTGTTTTTTAGTTCTTTTGGTAAACTGATTCCCTCCATGGCCCAGTCTTCATTGTTATTGTAACAGTTGCAACAAGGTCTCATGATTACTTTAAAACTTGTTTTCTTGGTGTGAAATTATTCAGTATTAGCATGAAAATTAAAGAAAAGCCCTCTCTAGCAGCTGAACTGGAGCCAAAGTATTCATATTAATGCTGATGTAAGAGTTCCTTAAGCTGTTTAAGAAGTGACAGACCTAAGAGCCTTCATTTTAGTCTGAGAACATGCCATGTTTCCCATCTTTAAAAAATAAAGAGAAAGTTTTCAATATCACCTTGAGAGGGCACATAACGGGCAAAAGTAAGATCAAGTTACAAATCTCAAAATGCATGTGCAGTAAAACATCACTAACTCAGACTAATAAACTGAAAGGCTAACCTGAATTACACTATTTAGAATGAAAACCAACCTTATTACTTTCCACTAAATCCAGTAGAATATAACATTGACAGCATGGATATTGTAGAGAGGTACCAGATTTGAAGCCTAAGGATGTGACCTTGGCAAGACTTAATCTCTTGGCCTCAGTTTCCCCATTTATAAAATTCAAGAATTGGGCCAGATGATCTTTAAGGCCCCCTCCTATGTCTAAGAATCTTACCTGGATCAAAGTTAACAAAGAGTATTGAAGTTCTTGGGGAACTATCAGGAGAAATTGCTGACAATTATTTTCCATTAAAATATCAATTGTAAATATGTAAATGTTTGCTGCCAAAGTACATACACAGGAAAATTGTAGGTCTGTACTTTTAACTCCATAGTGACTTTGTTTATACTATTCATTTGTTTAACAAACTCCTTCTGTCGAATGAAGGTAAACTTCTAGAATTCCAAATTGTGAAGGGGTCAGTTTAATGTGATATTAGAACAGCTGTTCTCACTTTACATTCTCCATCCCACAACTGGATGGATGAAAAATCAAAGGAAAGAAGAAATAGTATGATGCACTTAAATAGAAGTTTAGCATGTCAAGACTTCTCTGGAATAGGGCTCATATATTCTTGATCCCTTAAAAACAGAGGCCATATCATTTGCCCAATAATTATTCCATATGTTAGGTGAGGAGTTGACAATCAGACCTGCTTTAAAAAAGGACAAAATTGAGTAGTTTCTTCTTTAGTAAGAGTATAGGCGTTTAACCACTGTAGAAAGCAGATAATTTATCGGCATAAAGTTATTCTCCTTCCCTACTGAAAGAATTGCCCAAGTTCTCCCAGATCCATAGATTTTAGCAAGTCAAGTCAACAAGTATTTATTGTCTACTATGTGACAGGCAGTCTACTAAATACTGGGAGTACAAAGATCCTCCCCCCCAAAAAACAGTCCCTGATCTCAAGAAGCTCACGTTTTAGGGAAGCGCTGTATAGAGTGCAGGACATGGAGTCATGAAGACCTGAGTTGAAAGCCAACCTCAGATACTTCTTAACTGTGCTCTCATGGCAAGACCTTGGATCTCTGCCTACCTCAGTTCTCTCATCTGTAAAATGAAAATAACAACAGCATCTGCCTCCCAGTATTGTTGTTGGGATAGAAATAGACAATATTTATAAAGTGCTATAAAAAAGCTAGCTATTAATAGTATTTTATTCTAATAGCATAATATTTATGAAGTGCTATATAAATGCTAGCTATTATTACAAGAAAGATGATGTACAAACAATTACGTTCAAACAAGACGTAGACAGGATAAATTGAAGATGATCTCATAGGGAAGGAACTAGCATTAAGGGGAACCAAGAAAGTGGTATTTTACTTTTGATTTGAAGGAAGTCAGGAATGCTGCGTGGCATAGACAGCGAGGGACAGAATTCTAGGCATGAGGGATAGCAGTGAAAATGCACATTCAGGAGATGAAGTGTCTTCATCATTTTAGAAAGAAAGTCAGGGTCTCTGAATCATAGAAAACATGGAGGGAAATAAGGTTTAAGAAGATGAGAAAAATAGGAAGGGACCAGGTTAAAAAAAGTTTTAAGAGCCAGAGGATTTTATATTTGACCATGGAAATAACAGAAAGTCACTGGAATGTATTGAATAGGGGAATGACATGGTCAGATCTGTGCCTTATGGGGATCAGTTTGACACATGATTGGAGAATGTACTAGACTGAAGAAAGAAGAGGCAAGGAGATGAACCAGAAGGCTACTGCAACAATCCAGGAATGAAATGATAAGACTCTGAACAATGGACATGACAACAACCAAAGAGAGAAGGAAGCATATACAAGAGATGTTACAAGGTAAAATAAGCAGGACGTGGTCAGTGATTGGATAATTGGATGATAATTTGACTAAACAGAAATGGAAGTTTATTCACTTTAGCTGCATGTTTTGGTTCTTGGACTTCAGTTGAACAGATGAAACTACAAAGAAATCAAGTGCTTCCATTTCAGTTAAGCCTCAGAACTGCTGGGCTGATTTTGTCCCATAAACAAGACCAGTAGAGCGCTGCAGATGTTCTATCAGAATCACGAGCACAAGACCAAAAGCTGACTCCCTTTCACCTTCCCCACAACAGCCTCAACTCAACCTGGGATACGGTGCCTGAAATCTCTAGCAGAAGCAATGCACAAACCTGACTTTCAATGTCTCTGGACCTCAGTTTACATAGATACAAATGAGAAGACCTTCCCCATTCATCTCCATTCATCATGAGGCTTTAATATCATGATAACTACTCACAAAACTCTATTTAGATCTTAGATCTAGCACCCAATCTATTCTGAATCTCTAATATACAACTTATACATAATATTCATGGATCCATATTTCAGCAACACTCCAAATGATGAAATAAACCTTAAGTGATATAATTCCTATCACCAGCATGCTGTAAAGGAAAAAAGATGTTTAAATGGAGTCTGGCACTGGAGGAAGGCTACTGAAACATTCTTTTTTTGCACAAGACAGAAATGTCAGAGTTTTCCAGTGAACAATACAACACAAACACACCTTCCAAGAAGAAAAACAAAAAACATCCACTTTCAAGAAGCCCATCCTGAAAAGCCATGTGTTGTTCTATGAGGTCACAAGCCTAAATCACCCTGGAATGTAAGCCCTGGGAAGGCTAACACGATTCCAGTTAGCTAATTCTTATAGCTACACAAAGATATACACCAACTAAGCTGTATACTTACCTATCCTTCCATACCACACCACCTTAGCATTTTTTTTTATTTTATTTATTTATTTATTGCTAAGGGAACCTAAAAGAGGGTTTTAAGTTAAAGACCCAAGTGCCTACATTTCTGAACACGCCTAGGGCCAAACATTCCAGGCTTTCAGCAATGGATGACTCCACAACAAGCTTCCTTAGAAGTACAGGGAAAGGAATTTAAGGACAAAGAAGAGGAAAAAAAGACTTTGGGTCACTGTGAATTAAACCATTACCTGGAGTTGACAGAAGTCCCAAATGTACATCAAACCACCATTTTGTTTGCTAGCATCTTAGTACATGACAGTTTCATTCTGCCACAGTTACACTAAAACCAAAAATTGCTCTTTACACTTTCTACAGCTCCATTCCATTAAATCCTGTTCTTCAAAATGTGGCAATACTAATATTGAATCCTGTGAATCGGGGAAAGGCCATCTTAACTTAAATAAGGGAGGCAACATTTTAAAAACAATTGATATCATGAAAGTTAAGGGTCCCTTTATGATGTGGCATGGGTTTTGTTATTAACAGATGCTAATCTGGACAGAAAACCCAACAAAGTCAGACATAAAAACTCTTAAGTACAACAAAATGTCATCCACACTGGTAATCATTTCTTCTCCTACCTGAGGAGCACTCATCAGTCATTCCAGATGTCTTGTGATCATGCTTCAGTGGCCACCCAGTAAAATGAGATTTAGCCAGTTCCTATGCATTTAAAAGAGAAGGGCAAACATGTCACACTATGCAAAATACAGCATCACAAGTATCAAAAAGGCATTTAACAATCTGAAACAAAACAACCTATCTCAGCAAATACTGAGGGATTTAATAGCCATTAGCAGAACCTTTGAGCTGTTTCTCTACTGTATTGTACTGATTTGATCAATTACTATTTTTTCAGTAGTTTTGATTTCCAAAGAGACTTTGGATATTGATGACATGAGGATGACATCATCCTTGGACAGGAGACTCACAGGAAAAACAATATTCAACAGCAGAAAACAGCAATGCATTTTCCAGACATACCCTGAAATGACAGCCATTACACTGTGTCAAAATAAAAGCCACTCCTGGCTTCTATTCTTTTGCCTACAAGAACTTTTATTGAAGTTCACATCAAGAGCAAAAAAAAAAAAAAAGAAAAAGAAAAAGGAAAAGCTTTCCAGTTCTCACAGGAAAAGAATGACTTTCAAATTATGTATTTTTTGAGAAAATGACTTATTAATACTAAATATGAAACACATGTTTCTCTCAGAAGTTGTTTTCTCTTCCAATGGGAAGGAGTTCCATGTTTCACAGCTATGCCTTTTCTCATGAAAAGGCAAATAATTAATATTGGCTCAGTCTGTGCCAGGCCTATTTATTATACTTTAACTAATGAAGATTCCCAAAGGCAAAACCAATTGTCTCACTTAGAAGACAGACACATCAGCTAAGAGCTAGTTGGCCTGACCCAACAACAAAAGATATACCTATGAAGATCCACTGGGACTTGGGGGAATGGGAGATTTCAACCACCTGAAGCCATATTTTCTTTCCAAGGATCATATTCTTCCCACTCTGAATCACTGCATATCTCTCCAGTGTTTAGACAGTTAGACTGCTAATAGCAGAAAAAGGATTTGCCGTGTGTGTGTGTCTGTCTGTCTGTGTGTCTGTATATAGAAAAGTGAGAAGGGGAGATCTTCACGGACATAGCCCCCTTTCTAGGACATAGAAAAGGAACCATTGTCCACTGATATGCCCAAAGGTCCATGTGTATAGAAGACACCACACATCTTAGAGTAATTTCAATCTTTACCCATCATTCCCTCCCTTCTTTTTCCTAATGTATACCATAGAATTGTCTTGGGGGAAGGTGTGAGATACAATTTCTCAGGAGGTCCTATCCAATTTCCTAGCAATCTGTAACACATGAAAGAGCACTCTGCATTCTGTCACTGTGATACAGTTCCTTCTCACAGATACCACAACTGTCAGTCTCACCCTAAATAAACAAACAGAGTGAGCTAAGCACAGGTCCCCATGCAATTCATTCAGAGGATGTGACTGTAATGGCAATGTCTGGTGATTGCACTCAATTATCCCTTATTGTTAACAAAAGCTATAGACGGTGGAAATAATCCCCTTTTCTTACCTGTCTCTTTTGTAATACTATGTTTATTACTAACACTGTTTATGCATGTTTTAAAGGAAGGATTAGGATCATCACAACCATCCAAAATCTAGGTAACTGAAAGTAATTCCACTGTTGTTTTTGCATTGTTTAAAAAAAAAAAATCATGATTTCTGGAAAACAAATTCTTTCAGGAATCTTGTATATCTTGGCAGCCTTGGTTTTTTTCCTTGTCTGGACCTCTGATTACATCTGTATTGGGAGCTTCCTCTAAGAAACTGCATTTGCCAATACATATCAGCAAGCATTCTGCTAGTTACATTGTTGGTAAGTGACAGTGGCAAGATCTGAAATCAGGTCTTCATGACTCTCAGTTCAGCACTATACATTACACACTGTCAATACTTACTACTTGGGGGTCAAGAAAACCTTAGTTCAAGCCTCACCTCTGACACAGATCAAGCAACTGATATGCAACTCCACACAAAAGAGTTCTTCTAGTGATAAAATCAAAAGAAAAAGAAAGAAGAAAAGATAAAGGTTAAATAACAAAATTCTGTAGACAGTAGTATTAATCATGGCAAAAGCACAATCCCTAAAGAGTAGGAGTTCGATAAATATCTGATGATCTGAATTTGAAAGTACTCAATTCCAAAATCTTATAACTTAACTAGAAAGAGTGACCAATGAGGAATCAGGAAACAGTATTTAGCTGGATGAGATTGTGACTAACTAATACAGTTAGACTTTGTGTTTCAGTTCCTTTAACAACTGAAAAAAATATTACCTGTTCTACTTGACTTTTTTTTTAAAGTTATCTTATATAAAGACAATATATAATTTTTTATTTAATTATTTTTAGTTTTCAACATTCACTTCCACAAGCTTTTCAGTTTTACATTTTTTTCCACTTCTTTCTCCTCCCCCTCCCCAAGATGGTGTGCAATCTGATATAAGATTGACATATATATTCTTATTAAATATATTTTCACATTACTCATGTTGTATGGAAGAACTAGAATGAATGGGAGGAACCACAAGAAAGAAAAAACAAAACAAAAAAGGAGAGCAAATAGCATTCTTTGATTTGCATTCAGACTCCCAAGTTTTTTCTCTGGATATGGATGGCATTTTCCATCATGAGTCTTTTGGAGTTGTCTTAGATCCTTGCATTGCTGAGAAGAACTAAGATTATCAAAGTCAGTCATAACACAATGTGGCTGTTACTATGTACAGTGTTCTCCTGGTTCTGTTCACTTCACTCAGCATCAGTTCACAGAACTCTTTTCTGGATTTTCTGAAGTCTGCCTGCTCATCATTTCTTATAGCAGTAGAGTACTGAATTATATTCATATACCATAGTTTGTTTAGCTACTCCCCAATCGATAGCCATCCCCTCAATTTTCAGTTCTTGGCCACCACAAAAAGTTGCTATAAATATTTTTGTACATGTAGGTCCTTTTCCCATTTTTCTGATCTCTTTAGAATACAGTCTTAAAAGTGGTATTGCTAAATCAAAGAGTATGCACATTTTTATAGTCTTTTGGGCATAGTTCCAAATTGCTCTCCACAATGGTTGGATCCACAACAATGTATTAGTGCGCCAATTTTCCCACATCTCCTACAGCATTTTTAATTTTCTTGTTTGGTCACGTTAAGCAATCTGATAGGTATGACATGTTATCTCAGAGTTGTTTTGATTTGCATTTCTCTAATCAATAGTGATTTAGAGCATTTTTCATATGATTATAGATAGCTTTAATTTCTTCACCTGAAAATTGCCTGTTCATATCCTATGATCATTTATCAAGTGGGGAATGACTTGCATTCTTATGAATTTGACTCAGTTCTCTATATATTTTAGAAATGAGGTCTTTATCCCAGACACTGGTTGTAAAAATTCTTTCCCAATTTTCTGCTTTACGCCTAATGTTGGTTACATTAGCTTTGCTTGTAAAAAAATACTTTTGAATTTAATGTAATCAAAACTATCTATTTTGCATTTTGTAATGTTCTCTATCTCTTGTTTGGTCATAAATTCTTCTGTTCTCCATAAATCTGACAGGTAAGCTATTCCTTGTTCTCCCAGTTTGCTTATACTATAATCATGTGCCCATTTTGACTTTATTTTGGTATACAATATAAGTTGTTGGTCTATGCCCAGTTTCTGCTGTACCATTTTCTAGTTTTCCCAGAAGTTTTTGTCAAATAGTGAGTTCTTATTCCAGAAGCTTTTGGTTTATCAAACAGTGGATTAGTATAGTCGTTGACTGCTATGTCTTGTGTACCTAACCTATTCCACTTATCCACCCTCTTTCTTAGCCAGTACCAAGTAGTGTTGATGACTGTTGTTTTATAATATATATGTGTGTATATATACATATATACGTATATATACATACATATATATATATATGTATGTATATATAGAATGCTTCACAATACATGCGAGTCATCCTTGTGCAGGGACCATGCTAATCTTCTCTGCATTATTCAAATTTTTTAGTATATGTGCTGCCAAAGCAAGCATGGCAATATATTATTAATTCAAGAAATGTCTAAATTGAATTTCAATAAAATCATCTCCCATTGATTTACACTGAGAACAAAAAGATGGTAGATCTTCCTCTTTTTTTTAACTTTTAAATAGCAGTGACAGCTATTTTCTTAGAAATGTGTACCTTGCCTCCCTCAAGTAATTTGCAAATACTTAAAATGTTCCAGAAAGTTCCTATTTTAAAAAAAGTAATCTGGATTTATTATTTTACTAATCAGAAGGGTTTCTTGATCAATCTAATGAGCTCCGTAATCAGTTTATTTGGCTTACGTTGTCTGAGTCTTTGAAGGCAGGAAAACATGTCCTTGTGGAGAGTGTGGGCATGCTCATTTGGTGCCTTGTTAAGAGGACAGAGATTTGTTCTGGACTGAGTTTCATAGACTGGGACTTCCCCCAAGAGAACTGGCTAAGATTCTGGAAAGGATTGACGTGAGTTAGGGAAGTCATCCTCTCTCCAAGGGCCTATGAAAATAAGGTGACAGAAGTATTCAACCACTTCAGACATCTTGATTCACTTTTTCTCTCCTTAGGGGACAAAAAGGGGCAAATCAGAACATACCTATATGCTGTATTCGGGTGAAGGCTGTACCTAAACACAGTTCTATCCCCATTAAGTCAAATCAATAAGCATGTACCAGGCATTATGCTAAGTGCTAGGGACACAAAGAAAAGAATATTATACCCCAAGGAAAAGTAATGGCTGCCTTAGAGCAGGAAGATATGAGAATTAAAACATGTTTACTCACAGCTTTTTGAGCATAGATCAGAGATCAGAAATCTGAGAGTGGACTTCTCAAACCTAAGAAATGGAAGCAGCTAGAGTAATAAGAACATAACTGTAGAAGCCAACTTGCTTGCTTACTAGACCCAAGACAGGCACTCATGGATAATATTCCTAAATCTCAGCCTCCCCTGTGAAAGGGGGACTTTTATTTCTTAAGCAGTGTGATCCCCAAATCTAACCATGTCACAAAAGAAAGAGGATTTCTTGGGCAGTTCCTGCCTTGTGGAGCTGCTTTCTGGATAATTCCAAAATCTGGACTCAGATTCCAGCCCTATAGCCAGAGAATTTGGGTTTCCTCAGTAATATGATCCTGGAATCTTGCTTTCTCACCTGGTAAGAGAGAATTCTTGGGCAAGGAGATTCAGAGCATCCCATTTGGAGAAAGAAGAGGCTTGGCCACATGACCTTTGTGCTGTAGCCAGAAGAGCAGTAAGGATTTGTCACCTTACTGGCAAGCAAGTGACTGAGACCTTACTACTATCACCCTATCACCACCTTTGTCTTACTCTCTCTCTCTCATACACACACACACACACACACACACACACACACACACACACACACACACACACACACACACACACACACACTTTGCAGTGAATTGTTCAAACAGCATAGATCCAACGGGAAGGGGGTTACCCAATCCAGCAGCTCCAGAGTACATCTGCTTCTCATGGGAAGTTCAAATCACATGAGTACTGAGTCTAAGAGGATGTGCGGATGTGTGTTGGACCCTTTGGGGGAATCAGAGATACGCCAAAATACTGACCATAATTCCAAATTCAATTCTCATTAAAAAAAAATACAAAAGCAGTGTTTCATATGATTTTGATTTCTGTGTCTGAGCTAAGGGGAGTCTTTTCTATCTTCTGCATTTTCAGGTAGAGTGAAACAGGCTATCTTAACATGATACTCTGGTTACCTTGAGCAACAATCTGTGGAAATCTAGACAGGAGCTAAACTTAAGCTATATTTAGAGATGTTGCAAGAGTAAACTCTAGTGGAGGCAATAAGCCAAAGAGATTGGATCTGGTCCATGTGAGCAGAGCAGATTGTGGGGCCCTGGACCACAGTTTATACAAATAAACTTTTTTGAAAAGTGATAGTACTGGATGTGGAGTCAAAGGACCTGGGTTTGAATCACAGTCCACAGTTTAAATTTGGGCAAGTCATTTTGCCTTTCTTGACCTCAGTTTTCTAATCTGTAAAATGATGAGGTAGAATGGATGATCTCTAAGTTCTTTTCCTGCTCAGCAACTTATGAATAATCAACTCTTGCCACCTAGTAAGACTTAATAAACACTTTATCTAGGTATCTAATTTTTAACTGATCTATTTTGTGACTTCAGATTTTCATATCTATGTTTTTTAACTCATTCAATAATTATGAAACACCTGTAGTATAATGAGTATTTAAAAAATGGTAAAGTGATTTATTTCTGTCTCCAAAGTTCTAGTCTGCTCAAGTTGTTTTTAAAAGCAGGCACACTATAGTTGTCTTACTAATTTAATTTGTGTCCATAGTTTTCCTTTTCAGAGAAAAGGAGGGATTTAATTACCTTTTTATACAAAAAAGAAACAGACTCCCAAACCAAATAGCTAAATCCTTACATGGCCAAAGATAGAAGTAGGTTAAAAGCATAACAAAGTGAGTGATTAAAAATTAAAAAAGAGACAGAGTTCATTAGTTACTGACTGACATCTTGCATATCCAACCACAAAAATGAGCTAACAGGCTTCCTCCCACTCCTTTCCCCCTATACTGCTCCAAAAGAAAGAAATTATAGACCAGCATAACCCCTCTGATACTATCTGCTACTTTTAAAAATAGCTATAATTTGTCCACTTTTTAACTAACTTATCCTTTCTCTTTTTAATTTTCATTTTACTTATATTAGTTCCAAAAAGATCAGCATTACAAAGTCACTTCGAGTGAATATACAGAGGTTAGCAAACATGCCCAGGCACTCACATATCAATTTGATAGGCTTACGGTTATTCCAATACTAGTATGAGACATTTAATAACAATAGATAGGAATGAATTTACATATGCAAAACTCAATCTCTGGTTACTCTTCTAGAAGCAAAGAAAATCTAAGAGCTGAGTAGTTATTTAGTGAATTTCCCTAGTGTGTGTACTACCATCTTCCTTGAGCCTATTGTATATATTAACCAAGCATCACCATCAAATTCTCTGAGGCTCACAATAAGAATGTTCATACCCAAGGGAGCATAGCCCAGAAGGGCAGAAAGAGGAAGGAGCCCTTGAAAAGTTTGTTTTTGGGCTCAGAAACAACATAGGGAATCAAAGGACACACTTTGGGTGAATATGAACAAAATCCACTCACTGCCAAAATTTTCAGGATTTTTGTCATTAAAGGCATCTTATTTCTTTTATGGTACCTTTCAAAATCTTTTTTATACAATACCATCTGAGTCTCAGAACAATCCAGCAAGGTAGGTATTTAGGTCAATGTGGAGGATGGAAGAGATCTTACAGATCATATAATGCAGTCTTCTTATTTTATTGACCAGAAAACTTGTTCAAGGTCACAAAGTCACAAAGAGTTAAGAACCAAACACAAATCCTCTAAATACAATATTATTTTTTCTTTATTAACAACCATTGGTCTCTCCTTTTTACTCTCCATTTCAACAATAACAAAGCAAAAGTAAAACTTTATAATATATACGCATGGTCAGGTAAATTCACTCATTTGCCATATCCAAAAATACATCACTCATTCCCTAAGTCCATTACCTCTCTTTCAGAGGATGGACAGTAAGGACATCTTCAATCCTCAGGAATCATGGCTTATTAGAGTTCAGTCTTTCAAAGTTATTCTTTCTAATATTGCCATTATATAAATTTTCCCCGTGACTGGTCACTTCACTCTGCATTAGGGTCATTTGGATCTTCTAAGTTTATTTCAGAACTGTCAATTTCATCATTTCTTATGCGACAGCAATATTCCATTATATTCATATACTATAATGTGTTTAGCCACATTAATCCCAATTTTTTTTCCAATCTGCTATGCTACTACTCAGTTATTTCCATTTGACTAATGAGGAAACTGAGAAATTTAGTTTCCCCAAATCACAAAGCAGGTCAGCTGCAAAACTGAGAGTAAAATCCAGATATCTTGGCTTCCACTTCATTGCTCTTTTGAACTATGAAGCTATTTATATAGGGCCTCCTCTGAAAGTCTCAAATGTTCCTCTTAGAAATGTAAAGACCAGAGCTAAGCAAAAACAAAATGTTTATATGTAAATCTGAAATTCAAAGAAAATATCTTAGGCTAATCAGTGCTTCTCAAATATAAATGGCAAGTTAATTTAAAACCCAAGTATTTGGGTAAGGCTACTGGCAAGGCATTCCCAAAAATGAATTCACAAGGAAAAGTAACACCCTTTATAAAAATATATTAAATTCTAATAAGAAATGTCTGAGTATATATAGTTGGTTGGCTTTTCCTGTGGAATGCTTCTGCCCATGAAGGTGAAATGAAGGGCAGTGCCTCGAAGTTAACTTTTCATAACTTTCCTTTGGCATTGAGCTGTCAAGTTATTTCCTTACCCTTTCAGGAACATGGTAGGACCCCAGGACTGCCAGTGAAAGCTGAAGTGTACAGATACATGTGCACATACACACGTGCACACACACGCGTGTGCGCACACACACACACAGACACCCTTCCTTCACTCATCCTGGAAAATCTCTCCACTCTGCTGCCCTACTTGTAACTGTTGACTTCCCCCAGGAAACTTCATTTTCAGGAAGTACTCAGGTCAACCATGTTGGCCTGACTCTTTGGGATGGAGAGATGGAACCTGACGTCAGGTTTCCTGACTCTCTGGTTTTCTCCTCCACACCTAGCACCCAATATGGCTCCACTACCTTGACACGCTACTGCAATTGTTGAGTGTCTCCTGAAAATGAGAAAGTACCCATAGCAGCCATTCTCACTCTAAACCCAGTTTTTAATCATGAATCCTGTACTACTTTTTCACCTCTTCAATCCTCTCCCCAGCCCCTATTCCTTTTCAGCTCCATTTTATGTGTTATCCTCTCCATTAGACTGTAAACTTCTTAACAGTAGTTACTACTCTGTTTGCTAGTATTTGTATCGTGCCTAGAACATAGTACTTGCTTAATAAATATTGTCATTATTAAGAGAGTAGAGTAGCCCATGGACTACATTTCAATGCATCTCCTACTTTTTACCTCAAATCACATCAACATTGTTTCCCACTCTCTCCAATTTTGCCCCAGTCTTGGAAGATGCGGTTTTTCTTGCAATACATAACCTCTCTTCTTGGCTCCTCAATTCCATCTCTTCCTATCACCACTGTGAGCTCATCTTTTGACCACCATTTCTCTAATCAAACCTATTTTTCAGTCTTTCCACTGACTTCTTTACTATGGCTTACCAGCAGTCCCAGAGCAACTTGGTCATTCAAAAAATAAAGTCCAAAAATCACCAACAGCCCAATGGATGGTTCCAACAGCACCTTCCATTTCAATTTTTTCAAAACAGAACTCATTCTCTTTTCTCCAAAGTCCTCCTCCTCTTCCTAACTTCCCTAATTCTTATAGGGGCACCATCATTCTTCTGGTAATCAAAGTCCACAAATTTGATTCTGTTTCTTCACCTCTCATGTGTAATCAGTTTCCAAGTCATGTCAATTATATTTAAATATATTTCACATCCATTCCCATCTCTCCACTCAAATAGACACCTCTGTGGTTCAGGCTCCCTCACCAGGAATGCAACAACTTCCTAAACTGGTCTCTCCTCAAGATTCTCCCCTCTCAATCCATCCTCTCCACAGCTGACAAAATGATATTCCTAAAGCAAATTCTGACCATGTTACTCCCTAGCTCACGGACCTCCTGTGACTTTCTCTTGCTTTTGAGATAAAACACAAACTTTTCTGTTTCGTTTTTAAAGTCTTCTCACTCTGACTCTAATTTACCTTTCCAGGCATATTGCATAGTAATACTCTTATGAGCCCACAAGACTGGCCTATACCAAACCTGCCGTTCCATCTCTCCATCCCAAGCCTAGGATTTACTTGCTTCACATCTCTGACAGACAAACTTTCCAACTCCCTTTGTGCATATTTTGCATTTAATTTTTTGTGTATATGTGATTCCCCCTCTCCAACAGAATGCAAACTTCTAGAAATCAAGGACTTGGGAGTGGTGTTTTTTGGTTTTTTCCTTTGTATCTCAGTACTTAGCCAAGAATGCAATCTTTAGTTGAATTTTGAACAAAAAAAAAATCCTACTCATAAAAAAAAAAACTTAAGAGAAGATTCAAATTAAGAAGAAAAGCCACAGGTCCATAAGGATATGTGGTTCATTGACCTGCTTTCTGGTTACCTCTTCACCATGCCACTTGCATTCTGGGACTTCGCTGGGGCACCAAGCTTGATCGATAAACCTTCATCTTTTTCAGTCATATTTCAGCCAGAATCAATCATATTTCCAAGCCACACACTCACATTCCATCTCTTCTTATTCCACTGCCACCCCCATGAAATTGTAAGCTGCTCCTTGAGGTCAGGAACTAACTTTCTCCCTTGTATTTGTATCTACAATGCTTACCAGAGTTCCTACCATATAGTAAGCTCTTAACAAATACTTCATCTAAAATTTATTCATTAATCCATTCCTAAAACATTTATTGAACATCGATGTCATGGCTAGGAACATTCTAGGCACTTCATAGATAAACATTTGCTTAAGAAAATAAAAAACAAAGCAGCAAGTCCTGAAACTAAGTCCTTGCTTAAGAAAAACTAAGATGGCAGAGTAAAGAAATAAGTTCCCAAGGCTTCTTAAGATGAAAGCTATTTAAGGCAAATCATAACCCCAAAGATAGAGTTAATGACCAAAAAAGGCACCAAAATGTTTTACTAATGTTGAGTGTATCTTTTGATGATACAATGCTTGCCTTGAGGTGTCATAAGAATAGGGGGTAACATTTGTAAAATGATTGCTTAGTACAGTATAGCACATAGTAGGCACTATATAAATGCTTATCCCCTTCCCACCCCCTCTTCATATTCTAAAATAGCAAGCAAAAGAAATCATTCAAAGATCTAAAATTCTTCTAGGATTACTTTATAATGCAGATGAAACTGGACTCCCTTTGAATTGGATAATCAATCCAAATTGTAGATTTCCAATGGAATTCCTGGGATAGTGTTTTTGCAAAGGAGAAATGTTATAAGACCATAAATTTAGTGATGGAAGAAAGAGATCTTAGAGATCATCTAAGTCAACATACTTATTATACAAATGATGAAACTGAGGCCCAGGGCATCAAAGTGATTTTCCACATATCATAAAGGTAGTAAATGGGAGAACTAAGATTGAAAAATGGATTTTCTGATTCCAAATCCAGCATTCTTGACACCGGCACCACAATGTTTCAGTTTCCTTAGTGTCTTACATCAATGTTTTTTAAAGAAAAAGTCCCCCCACAACTCTTAATATTAGCAAATAATTCACTAATTAAAATTTTTCCTATATAAGACTTAGTGCACACAATGGAATATGCCATAATATCTATAAAGCCCTTAGCACAGTGTCAGGAACATAGTAGGCTCTTAGTAATGCTTGTTCTTTTCCACCCTCATTCTACCCAATCCCACCTCCCTAACCTACCCATCCCCACTACTGCGGTAAGGTGAGGCTAGTACATTGATTAAACTTCAGAATTATACACTAAAGTAAACTAAAACTAATCTATTATGCACACTAACAAGCACCCATATGGTGAGCCCTTAGGAGAATGGAAGATCATCAGGATGCTGATGGATGGACAAATAGTCCCAAGTAGGAAATAGAGCCAGAATGGACTTTTCCATGTTGATCAATTGTAGGATTGGGGAAGAGAGTGGTACGAGAGATTCAATTTAAAGAAAAAAAGTTTTAATGAAATTACTGGTTAAATTAGGTCACAGCACATCATATGATTTTAGAAGTTTCCCAAATTGCCACCTGCTTATGTGACAATTAAAAAGCGAGTCAACAGTAGGCATCATCACACTAAAGCCAATTATACTTTAATACCTCAAGGAGCTATAGTTTGTTTGGTTGGGTATTTTTTTATCTATGTATATACTCTTGCCAATGCCACAGCAACCTGTCTATGCTTTAGTAGATGGTATGCATGAATTACCATGAACGAAAACTTCACAATCCCATGGTCAATATTGTGGACCACTGTCTACACATAACTAGGGTGGAGTGTGATTAATCTAGACAGTTTGTTGCAGATCCATACTGGAAACTTTCCCAGTTTGGTAACAGGTCTTAGATTTTTCTATTTTACTGCAACAATCTCAAGGACTCAAGATTACCTCTATACCAATATGAGGCATCAAAGCAAGACTTACGTGGAAGAATTTCCCCATATATTTTCCCCAAAATGCTTTCTTACTTGAAACTTGAAGAAAAAATCAGGGAGGTTATAAATAAGGGACACTAGAGCAAGGATTATTTTACTTTTGTAGTTGAATCCCGCAGGACCTAGCACAGTGCCTGGCACATTGAAAGTGCTTAAGAAATGTTTGTGATTGGTTGGTTGCTATCAGCTATCCAATTTAGCTACTTCATATTCAAAATTTATGGGCTAAGGATTTAAAGGTAAAAGCATCAAGTTAAAAGCATTAACTAACACTAAACGAAGGGGGGAGTTGACAATTAACTAGAGAATTTGGATTAAGAAGTGAGCTAATCTAGACAATTCAGAACCAAATGAAAAACCTACAGTGAAGCCTCAATCATAAGCAGTGATTGACTATGTGCAAACCTTTAATTTGATGGAGAATTTATCACTTTTCTTTCAGACCAAGATTTAGCGTCCAAATATGTAAGGGAGAAATAAATTAAAAGGAGATACACTCAAGTTGTGCCAATATTCCAAATCACATTTCTGCAGTCACACCACAAACAAGCTTTGTTTGATAACTCTCGCTGCGTCTTAGGTGAAGCAGCATCATGACTGGTGTGCAGCTATAATTACAGAATTGGGAGCAGCGGTCTCAAAATAGAACTTGAACAATCCATAATCTTGACTGTCAAAGCAAAGCCAAATAAATTTCAGTTAGGTTAATCCCATTAAGATCTAACATTGTTATCCACTTTAAGTGAAAATACATTTAATTAAATCAGAGGAATGAAGAAATGCTATCCTTATGCCATTCCACTATCTGTTTCTTCAGCACCATGAACCTGATGTGACTATGGAGAATAATATGGTTTGACTTTTGCCTTTTTCTTTCCACTCACTATTTTTCTTCCTTCTTTTTACCCCTCTCCATCACACTTCCTTATTAAATTATACAGTGCCCCTTTTTTCTGGAAAAGAACTCATAAGGAGAGTTTAGGATCTCAGGAATTAAAGAACCAGTAAAAGCATTTTCTGCATTAATGCTGCGTTTAGGGAGATACATTTTAATGCAAATTCAACCCTTTGCAAAATATAGTCCATAGGATATCTGTAGTCAGGAAAGTAAATTTGTTGTATGAAACTGAACGAGTCACCTATCTCACTTGGCCTCAGTCACCACTGCTTTCTCTTATCACACTGAATAAATGATAAATAGGCAAGGATAGATGTTGGAAGGAAGGATTGTTGCTTTATACTTGGGAGTCTGAAGGAATGGGAAACGAATAAATTATTTTACGTGGGGGGAACGAAGGTGGTTATGGAAGTCTTGGGCAAAGCAGAGAACTTAGTTATTAGGAGGTTATGTATAAGTATTGTTTTGGGGAGGTTTTTTTGAAATAATTGTAATTCTATTTTGTTAACAGACACTATAGGAGGCAAGCAATAGTTTATAGCCTGCTATCAGGATTTGGTAAACTGGGAGAGCCTTATGGAGCCCTTTGTTGCTATAATCAGAAAAAAAAAGGTAAAAAAACTCATGAAGGATTCTTGTTTTAACTACAATTCAGTCTTAGGATGCAGATTGTAGAGTTAGGCATTCCAAGAAAATATTGTGGCATCTCAGGTGTTATTTGTGCTGCCCTGGCCCTGGGCTCCAAGGGATGATTAGGTTGCATATTGTTAATGATTTAAAATGAGTACAGAGTCCTCAGTTATTGAAACCCCATAATGGGATGGGCTAAATATACCAAAGCCCTCTTTTGGGAGAATCTTATGTAGCCAATATCAAGAAAAGAGGGTAGCTCTTTGAATTTAACAAACTACTTATTTCTGCATAAGCTATTGTTGTTATTGATCTGAGTATCTCTCAGTGAGTAAGAACTGTACCATTATATGCTTGCTGAATATTTGTTCATCTATCTTTGCACAGCATGTGTTTATATTTAGTAAAAAGGGTTTTGTTTTCAATATTAATTGTCTCACTGATTCAGTCTCTTCAAATCTGCAACTTGCATTTGGGTCTAATACACATCTAGCCTAAGATGTGATTAGAGCACAAAATTATTAAGGAACAATAACTAAGGCAGAGCCACAAAACGCTTTGTCCAGGGCATAGACATCCAGAAGAGCATATTGACTCCCCTTCTGCAGTATGGAGTTAACCATCCTCACACGTTGGAGAGCCTACTGGATCTATTTATGGTCATCTTCTGACCTATTCTGCACTATAGGATTGTGCTTCCTCATATGATCCCATCCTTAGGGTCCTGGCACTATGGCACCCCTCTCTCAAAGGCCTCCCTTCCAGTTACAGCCAGCTGGAGGGTACAGACCAGTTCTTCTGAGGAACAGACCACCCCATCTGCTATTACAACTGTCCCTCTGGTTGGAGCTCCTCTTTACCCTCACTTTCCTTGACCCTAATATTTTTTATACTGAATCCCTGCACCACTGATATCTAATGGTCCAACTCATGACTCCTCCTCAATTAAAAGAATTCAGCTATAGCTCAAGAATTAACAAAAATAACTATGATATTGGTAGATACAAATCATTTAAACACTAAAGCAAGAATGTCCAGGAAAAGTAAATTTAAATAAATTCACTGTCCACCTGCCACCCAATGGACTAACTCAGACCCCATGACCCAATAGCTGCCCATCCAATTACATGTCATAATCTGGCCAACAGAAATTTTCAGTAATTCATTTTTTAAAATGATACGGATTTTTAGGCTGTTCTCTTTTGAGTGGTTATGTATCTAATTAATGAGGCTCAGCAGCATTCTGGGACTTGGTAACAATCAACACAATGGTATCTACAAATAGAAACAGGACTGCAACATCTAGTGAGAATCCTTTCATTCTGAATATGTTTAGTATATCCTACAAGAAATGATGAACAACCCCAGAGCATATGTCTCTTATTTTATGTCTTTCTTAATATTAACAAATAAGAGGCTGGGGCGGATGGATGAATAGAAAGACTCACCTATGCTAGCTCCAAACCCACAGCCCATGGATTTCCTCTAAAAAGAACTCCCAACAAATTCTGGAACAGTGGAAGGCGCGCAGCAACACAGTGAAGGAGATTTCTGTTCCAGAGAGCCCTGAAAAACTGATCCCAAAGGTCCATCGCGCACTGGATAGGAGGGGAGCCCAGCCCTGCCCCAGCCACACGGCACTGAGAGGAGTGAGCAGATCCAAGCAGGCTTCAGGGACGAAATCTCCAGTGGCCGCGAGGGTCCCTCCACCCACAGACTCACAGGTCAGTGAGAGAGACTAGCTGAGAGGGGAACAGGGTGTGTCTGGGACTCAGGCCCCCTTGGGAGGCAGCAGCAGAGGCAGTGGCAGAGGCAGCAGGTGGCCAGAGGCTCCCAGAGCAGGCAGGAGCTCAGCAGCAGCTCCAATACAAAAGGTCTCTTGCATAAACCCCCTGAGGGAACTGAGCCTGGGAGGCAGACCTGCCCCCACCTGAGCACCAGAAATTAAGCTCCCACTGAATAGCAGCCAGGCCTGCTGCCACCTGAGGCTGGGGAGCAGCATTTGAATCTCAGACCCCAAGCACTAGCTGGGCAGATCTAGGCCTGGGGTGGAGAGAACTCTCAGAAGTCAAGTAACTGGCTGGGAAAATGCCCAGAAAAGGGA
>CM053773.1:92834795-92925568 GCA_028658325.1 Potorous gilbertii | reverse complement strand
ACAAATGGGGAGAAAATTTTGGAACCCAAAATCTTGTGAAAATGAATGTAAAAAGTTAAATAAATTTATTTAAAAAAAAAATTCAAGTACAGTTCAATATTAGGAAAGCTATCAACATAATCAATCATTTTAAAAACCAATACATACCTGCAGAAAAACCCATTGCCTCCCCCTCCCCAATATAAGCATAGGGGCACTTTTTTTTTAAATAAAAAGCTTTTCTCTAAAACCAAAAGAAGGCATCATATTCAGTTGGAATACACTAGACTAGAGCCTTTTCCAGTAAATTGATAGGGTGAAGAAAAGATCCCCACTCTCTCCACTATTATTTGATATGGTTTTGGAAATACTAATAACAGCAATAAGACAAGAGAAAGAAATTAAAGATATAAAGATAGGTAGAGAGGAGATAAAACTATTCCTATTGCTGATGATAAGATTACAGACTTGGAAAATCCTAGGGCATTAGCAAAGATACTAATTGAAACAATAACTTCAGCCAGACACAAAAATCCCTAAAAAATCAAAACATTTTTATAAAATAATAATGAAACAAAATGAAAATAATAGAAAGGGAAGTCTTATTCTAAATATTTACAAAACTCATGCAATATCTGGGGATTAGACCTAGCAAAGCACCCAAACACTTAACATAGATTCAATTACGAAGTGCTCCTTACAGAAAAAAAAAAACCAAAAACAACAGAAACAATAATTTAAATCACTGGAGGAATATTCAGTGCTCATGGCTAATCTATGACAATATAATAAAAGTAACATTACTACCAAAATTAATTTACATTTTTAATGCCAACTCTTCAAATTACCAAGAGTATACTTTATAGAACTTGTTAAAATAATAACGAAATTCATTTGGAAAACAAAAGATCTAGCATATCGAGGGAAATGATGAAAGTAGGAATGAAGGCTTTATTTCACTTCCAGAGCTCAAACTATATTGTAAAGTAGGAATCATCAAAATTATCTGGTATTGGCTAAAGAATAGAGAGATAGATCAATGGAACAGGCTATATGAGAGAGAATTAGAAATGATGGATTACTGTTGTTGGGAACTCACTAATCCAATGTTTAATAAAGAAGAAAACATAAATTACCTAGGATACAACTGTAAACCAGTCTGGCAAAAATTAGGCTTAGACTAATACTTTACGCCATATTCCACAAGACATTCTAAAAGGATACGCAACTTTAATATTAAAGCTCATATTATTAAAAAACAAAGAAAAAATGATTATGAATCTCTAGCAGTTATGGGGAAGAGATTATTCTTAATCAAATAAGAGATAGAGGCAATTACAAAAGATAAAATAGTAACTCATTACAGGAAACTGAAAAGCTTCTTCACAGACAAAATACACCTATTATACCAACAAACATAGACACACATAAACATATATATGTGTGTGTGTTTATGTGTGTATATGTGTGTGTAAAGACACACACCTGTATGTATATGCATAGACATAGACATCATCATTCCTGAAAAGATTAGTAGTTAAAAGATATAACAAACAGTTTTGAAAAGAATTCAAAAGTATTCACAACTACATGAAAGAATGTTCAAAATAACTAATAAGAGAACTGCAAATCAAAAGCTTGAGGTTTCACTTTACACACTGAAAACTGTCAGAGATGACAAAAAAAAAATCGCAATAGTCAATGTTGGAGAGGGTGTATGATAAGCATACTATTACATTGTCGGTGGATCTGTGAATGGTACAACCATTTTGAAAAGCAATTTGGAATTTGAACTAGAGACTCCATTACTGGGCTTATCTCCCAAAGATTAGAATATGAGGAAAATCCTCATCTAACTAGATATTTATAGCACCTCTTTTTATGATAGCAAAGAATTGGAAGCAAAACAGATATTTATTGATTAGGGTATGGCTAAACAAATTGTTGTATATCAATGTAATCGGATATTGCTGTGCTCTTAGAAAAAACGTGAAAAATACAGAAAACATGGAAAGATCTATAGAAACTAATGGGAAGTTAAGTAAGTAAATCCAAGAAAATAATATATATAGTAACTTCAATAATGTAAGTGGAAAAAGCAATCACATGCCAAAAAAAAAAGATGAATGTAACAAAATTATAAAGCTTAGATATGACTCAAATCAAGAGATATGAGAATATACCTACTACCCAGCTCTTCATGGAGGTAAGATATCCACAGGTATTGCACATTGTACATTTTTTTTTTTGGACTTTTCCATTTCAATTCATTTGAATTTTCATTTGAATTTGGACTAAAATTTCAAATTCATATTCAATTTTGAATTTCATTTGAATTTAGAATTCATTTGAATTTTCAATGAATTTATCAGTTGTGCTGGCTTTTCCTCTTTTTCTCTTTTTTTTTGGGCCTATTAAAAATGCTGTTTGTTATATGAGATGGTTCTCTAAGAGGGAGATGGGGAGAGATATTGGGAATGATATAATAGCGTAAAAAACAAGATGCATTAATAAAAACTTAATTTAAAAAATAGAAGTCTTGTGTGCCACAATTATGAAATTTTGCATGCCTTTTCAGCTGATGTCTCTATATTATAAGTTTTCTTAACTGTTTTACTTAATCATAAAAAAACCTCTCATAAAGTAGGAATAAATTGTAAATGCACGTGCTTTCTAAAAAGTCAATAAAACTTCTTCAAAATGCTAGTGCTAATATTTAGTAGCTATGTGACCATAAGTAAGTCCTTAATTATTTGGAGGATAGTTTCATCATCTATCAAATATAAATAATACTACTTGCTGCATAGTATTTTGAAGGAAGAACCTTATAAACTTCAAATTACTATTTAAATGCGAATTATTTCCTAAAATAATGATTTTCACATTTTTTGATCTTGCAACACTTTAAGTAAAAAATTTAAACATACTGCTTGAGCGTATATGTGCTCGGTTATTTACGAATTATAAATTCAGCCCAGGTACTGTTATACTAATAATTATATACATTGCAAAACTTACTCAAAAACAGAAATTGAGACAAAATAAATGGTTACTCAAAATAATATCATCAATAATGTTATTTCTAGTCAGAGCAATGTACTTGAATTAATTTTTTTTAAATCATGGTTTAATACTTTGTGGCGCAACGGTTTGAAGGCCTTATTCTATAATGGATGCGTATATTTTGATATGTTTGTTTTGTGGCTGTTAGCGCTGGAAAAGATACTTCATGTATTATCAATCCTATCCACCAACTAAACAGAGGTTTTGGTCAATGAATGAAGATTTAGAAAATCATGTCAAATTTAGCAATTAAGAAATCATTGCTAACTTTGAAGAATGTGGTTTCAGTTAAAGGAAAAGTCAAGGATAATGAAAAGGTTGAGAACCTGGAATCCTGAATAGATAATGGTGTCCTGGAGGGAAATAGTGAACTTTGAAAGAAGAGTGTATTCTTGGGGAAAGATAGAAAAGTTGAGATCAGCAACCTTCAAATTGTAACCCAGCTATGCTGCTTATGCTTTGGTTCTTGGTCTTTCCCATGAAACAGAGAGAGAGAAAGAGAGAGAGAGAGAGAGAGAGAGTGTGTGTGTGTTTGTGTGTGTGTTTTACTCATAAGCCATTGACCTGGAGCACAGATTCCCACCAACTGCTGAAGTCAACTCTGAGTGCAGCCTATGGGAAACCTACCTGCTTGACTGGGCTACTAGTAGGAAATAGTTGAGGAGAAAGGCTTTTGAGCTATTAAAGGAGAAGGGTTTGGTATAATTCTATTTGAAACATTACTGTGAGGAGGATGAAAGGCAATTCTTCCTCTCATTCTTTGATTGGTGAATTATACATCCTTTGGTGTCAGGCCTTGGCCTCCTAGGACCAGCAATCCTTCTTTGGAGACTCAATGAAGGCAGGAACTGGTGGTATGTTAAGATTTGTGTGGAAGGGATTGTATACCCTAAGAAACTCTGTCAGATTTTAAAATGTCACTTTTTTCTTTTTCTTTTTTTAATTCAGTGGTGTAAGAAGCATGGATAGGTGGAAAAACAGCTCTGTATTCCTCCTAGGAGGAGGAATAGATTCCACCTTCCAATACATAAGCCAATTTAATGTTTTGGAGAGTTTGGGTGAGTGTTAGCTTGCTGGGGAGGAGGAGAAGCCAGGGAAGAATTGAACGAGAACAGAGAGCTCTGCCTAGGGGGGAAAAGAAACTAATTATTTCTTTGTGGTTTTGATCCCATTTTGACATATCCCTTTGGGAAAACAGCTTCAGAATTCAATATACATCTTGGAGGAGAAAGTGAGCTTGAAGTCCTGAATGTTACTCTTTTCATTTTTCTTATGTTTCCACTTGAGATGACATTATGTAGTATGCACCCCATTAAGAAACTTCTCAGGAGTGGGGAAAACTGTTGGACTTTCTTTTGAGATTGTGGGAAAAAGACTCCATAATCAGATTGTTATATGGGAGGAAAATGGAGTGCGAACAGTTTCTTCTAGACCTGTTCTTTCTGTTGTCATTGTCTGCCTAATCTACCTCAACCATACTACCTTCTCCTACAGCTACCCCCTAAACCCCCCAAAACACACCTTTCCAGAAGAGAGAGTGAGCAGAAACACTTTCCAGATCTGATAATTAAGCAGATCTCAGGTGATGAAACCTTTGGCCTATATTCCAGGGTGAGATCACACCATCTGATATTAGCTGAATATATACTAGTATTTCAACCAAAAAGTAAATCATGTTTTGTTGTTCAATAATTTTTCAGTCATGTCCAGTTCTTCATGACCCCATTTGGGGTTGTATTGGCAAAAATATTGGAGTGGTTTGCCATTTCCTTCTCCAGATTATTTGACTAGTGAGGAAATTGAGGCAGAGTGAAATGACCTGCCCAGGGTCGTACACACAGAGCTGGTAAGCATTTGAGACCATATTTGAGCTCAAGGAGATGAGTATTCCTGACTCCATGCCCAAATTGTATTCACTTTGCCAATTAGATGCCCCTAGGAGATGGCACACATGTAAGAAAAGATAACTAAATCTATTCACATCTACCCATTCATCAAGACTTAGCTCAAGTTTTTCCTCTAGGCAATTCCAGCTCACAGTAAATCCTCTTTCTCTTTTGAACTTGTAGTATATACTGTCTCTACTGCTTTTTGGCATCTAATTGAAGAGTGCCTCATGGCATCCCTTGTATTCTTATCCTGTTTTGTTCTTTAATTCTTGTATGGTTTTTTGTTGAGCTTTTTATGCCTTTATGGCTTGTCTCCTTTCCTCAAACATGCTCTGTGTTACTTGATTAGATCTAGAAAGAATGCACTAATAATCCCTTCTGTAAATTCTGCTTGCTAAAGGTATAAAAGCTTGACTCCATTTGGAAAAACTGTTTTTTCTACCACTTTTCAAATGTGATGTGGTGGCCTTTACATTTTGTGAGGAAATTCTACCTCATATTTAATGATAATCCTTTGGGGCTGATTCAGCATAGATGACTGACAGCCCTGTTGGTGTCAAAGTAGTCGCACAGTAGTCGCACATTATAGATTTCTATGGCACATGCTTTAATTCAGAGTTCAGATTAAATCTGTGGAAATAAAGCTGATAATGTAAAGATTTCCTTTTGCCTGTAATTAGTGGTGTACTATCATAGATCTTTGATGGTTACTCTCATCTTCAAAATAAAAGCATACTTTAAAGGAAGGTACTCTGGATAGTCACCTACTCCCTCAGTTTCTCCATCAGTGAGACATGAATAACGACCTTGGCCAGCTACTTACCTCCCAAGAGTTTTGGAATGAATGAATCTTTGCTTGTAAAGTGCTTTGAATTTCTCAGATAAAAAACTCTCTCCAAATACAGGTCTTATTAAGGTATTATATGTATGCTTTTTAAAGCACCATTCAGCCAATTTTGCAAGAGCAGTGATACACTCTGGGCTTGTGGCTATAAAACAATAAGCACTCAGGAGCTTCAGGCTGCATCTTGTGAGGTACCTGGGACATGTGTCACTGCCTTGCCTATATCATGAGTCTTCTGTAAGGTGCATGGGCCCTACATAACGTCAGTCAGGAAGACCCATCTTCTTGAGTTCAAAATGGGTCTCAGACACTTCCTAGGTCTGTGACCCTGGGCAAATCATTTAACCCTGTTTGTCTCAGTTTCCTTTATCTGTAAAATAAACTGAAGGAGGAAATGGCAAACTACTCCAGTATCTTTGCCAAGAAGAGCCCAAATGGAGTCATGAAGAACCAGACATGATTAAAACCCAACGAAACAATAATACGTGTTCTACATAAATAGCATATTCTGTGATCTACTTTGAAGACATCAATATGGACTTTAAAGTGGTGTTTTTGGTTCCTTCTTGTCTTTGTCTTCCTCTAATCATCCCACAATCATACAGTGAAGATGACACTCAGTGGAGATTGCAGATTTCAGTTTGTAAAATGAAGCCAGAAAGGATGAGCCAAGTCAACATAATAGGACCAGAAAGGCCTAGAGTTTGTTGGATTTTGACCCATCTCCCTTTTAGAAGACAACTGTCTAAAAATGCCATTGCTTCTTCAGATGTTCTCCAGGTCCACTTCTCTACCATAATCTCACCCTATGCTCAAGGCTTTTTTTTTTTCATTCCTAGGACATCTCTATTTGAATGACTCCCAGAATAGGGTAGGGTCTTCCCTGACCTTGCTGTGCCCTGCCCTCTTTTAGGACTGGGAGGCTCATTTGTTCCAACTAAGTCACATAGTGGGTGTGGAAGAATGAAATTCTTTTGAGGGGCCTGAAAATCTGGAATGCTGTGCTTGGGGGCTCCAGCCCCTTTCTGTCACTTGGGACCCATATATCAACCAGACAGTATAATTATCTCATCCAGCTTTTTGGTTCTCTGAGAAACACTAACTGAATCTCATTGTTAATTTATTGTGAAATGTAACAAAAGAAAAGCACCTCCTCATCTTTCCCTCTCTTCTCTCTTCCCACCCGAAACCTGAATCACATTTTAAAAGTCTTTTTTGTTAGGATAAATATATGTTATCTGACCTACTGTTCAAAGATCTATTGATTCCGGTTAGACATATAGTAAAAGCCCTTTACTAAAATGAATTGGTTGTCAGTTTACACCCCTTTTAAGGTAGCATTCAAATTCTTTTCTTTCTTTTCCCTTCTTTTCCTTTGCTTTGCCTTCCTTTCCTTTTCCTTCCTTCCCTCCTTCCTTCCTTCCTTCCTCCCTCTCTTCCTCCCTCCCTCCTTTCCTGTCACGAAGGGTTGGAGAACAAATTGTGGTAAGATAGAATGTAGAATAACTAGTAACTGATGGCTCTCCACAATAAAGGGTCAGCCAGAGCTCCCTGAGTACTTATTCTAATCCACTACCCACTGTGGTTTATCCTCTATAAATATGACTCTTCTGCTCTATTCACTATCATCTTTATTCAGCTAATAGGTTAATTCTTGCAAATGGGCTGAACAAAAAAAGTAGCCAGCCAAAAAACCACAAAAGAAGAGTAAACTGCCTTCTGTGATGAAGAAACTTGGGGGGTGTTTATAAGGGGTAGAGTCATTAGAGGGTATATCAATTAATCATTTATAAATGTTGCTTTTTAGCATCCTTACTGTGAGAAAGTCCCTGCAATACTCCCGTTGAATACAACAAATGGAATTAATGACAGAAAGATGGAATTTTTGATACACCTGAAAGAGCACTGACTTTGCATGCAAGAGGGCATGGATTCAGACCCTACTTCTGACATTAGGTACCTGTGTGACTTTGGGCAAGTTGCTTATATACATGTATGTATGTATCTGTATACATGTATGTATATGTATATATTGAGCTAAACAGTTCTTGCCCTTAAGGACTTTATATTCTGTTGAGGGGAAACAAAAATGCATGTATGTGTATACATATACATATACATCATATACATATAGATGTTATGTCATAATATGTAGCATCACATATTATGTATCATTTACTAGAGTATATCATGTATATACATTATATATGCATATGTGTGAAATTTCATTATCGATCTATGTATGTTACATCCCCTCATTAGGAAGTAATAGTCCTTGACCACAGGGAACTTATATTTTATTATAATGCATGTTATATCCTCAAATAGAATCCTCAATTCCTTGAGGGCAGGAACTATTCATTCATTTTTTGCTATTTATATTTTCAGTGTTTAAGGAAAAGTGTCTGTCACATTATAGGTACTCAATAATTGCTTTTTGAATTCAGCCAGATTATTAGCTACTAAGTACTAATTGTTCATTAATGTCAGTGAAAACCCCAGGAATTCATTTAGTATAGATATGATTATAAACAGGAATTGGCAAAGCAATCTCAGAAATAATTCCTTTCCTGTTAGGTTGATTTACCTCACCATACCCCACCCCCACCCCCTGCCGTTTTGCTAGTTGCAAAAATCCCCAACTTTTCTGTTGGAACAGTTGTGCTTATTTATTGTGAAATGATAGAGTAAAGAAGCTTGCTTCATTCTTTCCTACTCTTGGAGACACAAGTATCTTTTTTTCAGTGAAAGAAAAAACTTTGACCATTGTCCTAAATTCTCTCCCAAGTCAGTAACCACTGTCAGTTTTAGTTATTTTACATAGGAGACCTTGATCTCCTCCTGTTTCTTTTATTAAAGGGGCTTAGGGAGGGTGTGTGTGTGTGTGTGTGTGTGTGTGTGTGTGTGTGTCTGTCTGTCTGTCCATGTGTCTGTGTGTGTGTGTATGTGCAGAGAGATGAAACAACTGCCATATGAGCGAACTATGAAGTCTGAGTATCAAGAAGAATTGTTAAAAAAAAAAAAGAATTCTAAGACTTTTAGTGGAGAAGAGTATTTTGTAGAGCGCAGTTTAAGTGCTTCCAGAAGTTTGCTAAAAATACTACTGCTTTTCCTTATACATTACCTAGTTGCTTTTCTCTGAATGATACCAAGTCTTCAATGGACTTTAGCTACCTCAAATCTGTGACTGATTTTTATAGGGGAAGGTAAATGCTTTTTTTATTTTTCTACATCATTTTCAAGAGTTCAGTGGAAAAACCAAAACCAGAAAAAATGGTATCTAATGCATTTTTACTCCATTTGTGTTAGTGACTTGGATGTCATCCTCAAGTTGTTTTAGTTTTCTTCCCCAGCCTTGCTCCCCGCCAGCACTTAGCCAATCAATTGCCAACCATTTCCATTCTAGGTCTCTAGAGTGTCTCCAATTCATCTCCTTTCCATTCAGCACAGCCATTGTTCCAGTTCGGTGCCTCATCTTTTGCCTGCATGATGCCATAGCCTGCTAATTAATCTTCCTGATGCAGGCTTTCCTTTCAGGAATTCCTTCTTCAGATTAAACCCTCCCTTCACCAATCCTCCAACTAGGCATAGGCCAAATCAGTATTCCCGAAACATGGTTATGGTCATGTCACCCACTTGCTCAAGAGACTTCAGTAGCTCCCTATTGCTTCTGAGATCTAATACAATCCTCTGTGCTTGGCATTTAAAGCACTTTCCAATCTGGCTCCAGTTACCTTTTCAGATTTATTGCAAATTCTTTCTCATCATCGATTCTAGTTCTGGTCAGACTGTCTTATTTGCTATTACTCTCCTCCCATCTCCATGCTTTTGCACATTCTGTCTCCTCCTCCATACCTAGAATGTCTTTCCACCTGGCCCCCCTTGGAACTCCTGGTTTCCTTCAAAGCTGAGCTCATTACTTCCTATGTGAAGGTTACCCTGATTTTCCCTCTTCCAGCTCCAACTGTCCACTTCATTACTTTATATTTACTTTTTAAACATGTTTGACATTTATTTCTCTGTGTATATGCTGTTTCCATAATGTAAGTCCCTTGAGGGCAGGTGCTATTTCATTTTTCTCTTTGTATACCCAGCACTTGATCCATACATGATATACATTTCAAAGGTACTTAAATAAATAATTGCCCTTAAGTTTCCATTAAACCTGATATTGTCTTATTTTTTAAAAGGGGAACAAAGTAGTATAAAAAGAAATTCCCCTCAGCCAGTATATTGAAATACTTTTTCTGTGGGATATTTTAGCAAGGATGTATGGTGGGTGAGGACAAGGAATTCAGTTTACTAGGACATGCTTCCTGTCACACTGTATTTGACCTGAAGGGAGCAGCTGATATGACATCATCTTGGGTGTTGCTGAATGCTGGAACTTTTTACTTTTCACAGAAACTGGGAACCAAGTCATTCCCCTCTACCCCCACCCCCTTTTTGGAAACACAGAACAAAGGGATCTTGGCTTGCTTTGCGTACCTTATAGCTATGTCTGGTTGTTTCTGATGAGTGAAGTATTGTCCTCCTGCTTACCTCCCTCAAAGGAAGTGTCTGTTGACACAGTATGCATTTCAATCATCTTTATTATAGAAAGCTCTGAGAAGCCCTTAGGTGAAATCCAGTAGGCCCCCAGAAGCAGCTTCTTAGTCACAGAAAGACGGGCCAAACCAGACAACAGACGTTCATATTTCTGTATTTTTAGAGATTTGAACCAAGATAACGTCAGACCTCACAGAATACTAAACCCTCTTATTTAGAACTGGATATGAGTGAGGTAAGGTGGGAAAAGTTCCCAGCTGCTGTTTTACCTGGCTGAGGAGGTTACTGGTCATACACTTTTGTTAAGACCAGAAACTGAGCAGACCAGTATTGCTCAATCTCTGACTTCTGAGTCCTGGACAAGAGGCATTAACTAGGGGCTTCCCCTGCACTTTGGTCTTTCCATTTTGCTTTGCTTCTGAGGGATGGATTATTCCCACAACTGGGCTGTCCTAGAAGTTTCTGCTGTGAAGGCAGCTGTGATCTAGTTTTGTGTGGGTGAGTTATCCTGGTTTCTATTAGGGGAATTTTCTTCTTTTGCCATGTGATTCTCATGCCCTTCAATGGACACATTCAGTTAAAGTTGGGTGTAACCCACCCTCTGAAAGCAGGTTCCATGTGAATCCTGCCCTAATGTTTAACACATTCAGAGGCTGGTTAAAAAGCATTCATAATTCTGAAACTCCAAAATTTCCCCTCACAGGTCCCACCCACAAATTTGAAAGAGCATCACAGATTTAGTTTGAAACGTGTGTGTGTGTACTAGATTTTATAATGACCTAGGGCATTAAAAAAAACCTTTTGAAGTCTCAGAACCAAAGTTTTAATTATGTTTGTCTTAAATTCAGCAGACATTCAAGTGTCTCTTAGACACAAAACACTCAGCAGATGCTGATACAGGTACAGTGATAAAATATATTCCATGCCCTCATAGATACATAATAACACCTTCAGATAGGGCTTTAATGTTTATAAAATGATTTCCTCAAAACAAAGCTTCAAAATAGATAGTACACATATCAGTGGCTCCATTTTCCAGATGAGAATGTTAAGATTCAGTGAGATTTAGTAGCACATGAAATATACTTTTAACAGATGGAAGAAATAGGACTTGAACCCAGGTCATGTGGCTCAATGTCATGGTCTTTTTCCACTACATTGCGTATAATATATGACTTATTATAGGATATAACTTAATATGGGATAGAATATTTGTAAAAGGCTAGAAATATGATGCTAATTTATAGCAAACAAATCTTCTTTAAAATATGATATTCCTAGTAGCAATTAAAGTGCTAAATTAAAATGCTTGTGAACTCTGAGTCCTTCAATACAGAGGTTCTGTGATTTTTATGTTTCTGTAAGGGAGGGAAAAGACTGTACTTCTCCTCCCTCTACCCAGTTGATATAGACATAGAATATGATCATACATGATGAAAGGTTTAAAAATAGGGTAAAACCATGGGATCCCTTGGCGATTTATAAATACTTGTCTCTGATGGAATTGAGGGAGTAAATCACTTACACACATTCTAATTACTGCTGAACTCTGTTATTGGGGCTGCTAAGAGTTCAAATCTGCCCTCAGATTGTTACTAGCTGTATGACTTTTAAGTCACTTAACCCTGTTTACCTCAGTTTCCTCATCTGTCAAATGAATTGGAGAAGGACATGGCAAACCACAGCAGTATCTTTGCCAAGAATACTCCAAATAGGGTCATGAAGAGTTGGACATGACTGAAAAAATGACTGAAACTGAAACTTTTCTATATAATCTTAATAAATACCTTTGCAAAGAGCTAATTGTACCTATTGGCTAATCATTTTTGGAAAGAACATCATTGAGATCTCATGAGCTAAAGTGTTAGGAATGTAGACCCACAGGGGTCACCGTTAGAGCCTCTGGGCATCCAAATTACAAATGTGAATGTGGAGTTGGTAGCTATATCAGAGATGTAGTTATCTTAGTCACTTACCAAAAGTGTTCTTTGAGTTAAGCTAAAATAAATTTAATGTGTTTTGCATATCAAGCAAAATCTTGCTAAGTTGCTTTATTTTATCATGGAATGGAACATGAATTCTTAAAAGAATATTCTACCAATCTTTTCCTGACAGACATTCAAAGCCTGCTGTCTGAGAACTAGCCTACTTAAGTTCAAAGATGCTCACTACTAGCTTGGTCACAGGGAGAGTGATGGAATTTAGGCACAGTTCTCTAAAATCAATATACTAAATTATAGTGAGGTTGTGGTTGCGTATCTCGAGGGAATACCTACACTGATGAAATCACAGGGTCAAAGATTTGAACTAGAAGGGATCTTGGAGGGCATTTATTTCAACCTCTCTAGTTTTTTCAGTTGAGGAAACTGATGCCCAGAGAAATGTGTGAGTTCCCAAAGGTCACACATAATGCAGGACCTCTGTCTCCAAATCCTCCATACTTTCTACTCTACTATACTGCTTCCTTTATCATAGATCCTTGATATTTTGGGAACCTTCTTGATATGCTCAAAATTTTCACCTATAGGTGATACCTGTACCATTTGTTTTCTGGCTTGCTCCTTGATTTCTCTTGGGGACAAATTCCTTGCTGCAGATTGAAGAATAAAGTATAATTTGAAAGAAAATTTGAAGAAAAAAAGTGTTAGGCTCAGAAATAATTTCCTAACATTACCTTATATTTTGCACAAGAAAAACCCGCCAGTAGTTTAAAACAAAACAAATCTCTAATTGCCTAATCCCAAGTGAAAAATGCCCCACAGAATTCTAAGAACTTCATTGGAATCCAAGATTTCTGCTTTAGAGGGCCCAAAAAATATTTCTTAAAAGTTAGGTAACGTGAGATTAAAAAACACATTTGACCTGCTGCTTGTGGTCAACGGGAACATAACAGCTTTTGATAATAAATGATTAATGTTACAAGATAATTATAAAGATGTGGAACCACAAGGAAAATTTGTCAGTGGCCATAGCCCATGCAGATTGGGACCGCAGCTTCAAGATTTAATAGTTTCTTTATGAAAGAGAAGTCAATTCTATTTTAATGAGAAGGGAAGCTGATAGAGGCAACTTTAAGGGAATTAGAACTTAACTTTGGGTACCTGCTTGCTGTGGTTTAAAAAAGGAAAAGATAGATAAATACAAATCTGGTCCAGCCATTTTCCCCCTACACCATGCTAACTTTCACACTATTACCTTTCTCTTCCTAAAAGATAAACTCAGAAATCACAAAAGACAAACCACCAAAAAAAAAGATATTACACAAAAAATAAGACATTACACATAGAGTCTTAAGGCTATAATGTGGATAGTTTCTCTGTTATTGTTATTGGCTGCTAAATGAGAGGCAATATGTAGAAATGGGATGGAACATCTGGAGGAAGAGGGAGAAATGTTGAAAGACCACAACTTTTTACTGACAGATGTAACAACCTATTTTAAATTGGGTAGAAGGTGTAGTGTTCCTTATACCTTTACTTCTTTGGCTTTCTTGAATTCTCATTTCAATCTTATAAAGTTATTAATTTTTATAGGTTTATTTTCATAGATAGATTATAAATGCCTTGAGGGCAGAGATTATGTTTTATATATTAATTTGTATTTTTTATATTACTAAGCACAAGGCTTTGCACATGTGAATTTTTAGTCATTTGATTTGCTCAGCATAATGAGCCCAGATACTCTTAAACTGCCAGATATCCTCAAATAGAAAATTCTCTGACTTTATATCTAATCAGTTCCATTGCTATTACCCAAAGAAACACATGGACACTCCTCTTTGTGGCCGTGGGATTTAGACCTTGCCAATGCTCTTTCACAACCAGCTATCAGCATATTATACATTGTCAGCCATATAGAGCTCGATCTTGACATTACCAGAATGTGAAGATTTTGAAGTGCAAGACATACATACATAGCTATATTATTGGCATTCAGATCAGACACTGAATTCAGTTGGACAATTTGAAAGACAAAGCTGTTTTTTGTGCCCTTTCTCCATCACCCCCAAAGCTGGCAGGGTGACTCATTATCTTGAATCTTTGAGAAAATGAATTCACTTTTTGCTTGGCCTACCATTGTACACCTCATGGCTCTGGATTTCTTGAGCATCGTTCTAATCGCCACTTTAGATTAAGTGCCCAGAAATGCTTCAGGAAAGCCCTGACCTAGTTCACATATGTTCTTCACTTATGCTCTTTCATCCTAGACTCCGTTTTCTCAATCCTCTCTTCTTCCTACATGTGTATTATGACTCTTTCTCCCCAGCTGAAAGCTCTCTAAGGGCAGATAATGTATTGATGATTTTTCATTGCCCCAACAGCACTGTCTCTTTAACATAGAAGGCGTTCCATAGAGCATGTGTTGATTACTCCAACTTTTGTTAATGTTTATATCCACAATATGGAACTATGTTTAATATGATTGTACGTGTATAACCTATATCAGATTGTTTGCTGTCTTAAGGACCAGGGAGGGAAGGGAAAAATTTGGACTCAATATTTTACAAAATTGAATGTTGAAAATTATCTTCACATGCAATTAGAAAAACAAAACACTATTAAAGAAAAAAATAATTATGTACAGTCCAGTGATGAGTTCCTTACTGTTTCCTACAAATCTTCTACTTGCTTCAGTTCATCACTCCAGATCACAACCACGCTGCCCATCTCCCTCCCTTTTAGGGTATTACTACTAAAGATTTTGAGATTGTCACATTTTTAAACTATGTAGATAAATGAGATCATCTCTTGCTAGATGTTCCCTGCCTCAGAAAATAGTGCTGGGATAGATACTGCTTATGCCAGATGTGCTACTGAATCACAGAATATTTTGATATGTACTTTGTGGCTGAAATGAAATTCTTTAAAATATAACAGGATATTAGTAGGATTTTTTGACTTATACTCTGTATTATTTATGTTCAAATTTGTGTCATATCTTAGACATTTCAAATTTACTTGAAGCTCTGCCTGGTACGTATGTATACCTTTGTTTATTACCAGAAGGCAGAAATAGGACTAGTGGATAGAAGTTAAGAGGAGATACATTTTGAATTGTCAGACAATAAGTTCCAAGTCAGGGTATTAGGTGGCTCAGTGGATATAGTTCTAGGCCTAGAGTCAGAAAGACTTCCTCTTACTGAGTTCAAAGTTGACCTCAGGCACTTAACAGCTGTGTGACCCTAGGCAAGTTACTTAACCCTGTTTGCCTCATTTTCTTCATCTGTAAATTGAGCTGGAAAAGGAAATGGCAAATCACTCCAGCATCTTTTCCAAGAAAGCCACAAATGGAGTCACAAAGAGTGGGACACAATTGAAGCAATATTAACAATAAAGTTCCATGACTCTGGAAGTGTTCATGACCTGCTCCTGTGAAAGATGTTGTAGAGGTAATTCCTACACTAGGCAGAAAATCCCTTAAGCTAATTCATCCCTAAAAGGTTAGATAAACCAGTCTGTATCTGGACCATCCTTTGACTCACTTCTTAAAGAGGCCTATCCACCGAAAGGGCATTATGGCACTCAGAGTGAGAACCTGAAAAGGTCTTTCGCCTAAAAGGGCCAGGAACCCCCACTGCATCCTGGACCATCTCCAGTGGTCCTGATAAATATCTGGCCACTGGACCCAGATGGCTCTGGAGGAGAAAGTAAGGCTGGTGACCTTGTACAGCCCTCCTTCACTCACATCAAAGTTAACTGCAAGTCATATCATCATCTCCCTGATGTCATGGTCCTCTTTGAGAATGAAGGACAAAATACAACAGCAGCCTATGAGATAAACCAGTGAGTCAAATGTATATTACTAGAAAGATGATGATTAATAAATAATAATAATTTTAAAGGAACAGAATAGGAAAAAATAGTAACATGTATTTAGTGCTTTAAGTCTTATAAAACACTATAAAATATTATGTCATTTTATCCTCACAACAACCCTGGGAAATATGAGTAATTATTATTTCCCTTTTATAGATGAAACTGAACCAGGTGGAGATTGAGTGACTTGCCCAGGGTCAGACAGCTAATACCCATCTGAGGCAGGGTTTGAATTTAGATCTTTAAGATTGTAAGTCCAGTACTTTATCTACTGTGTGACTTAGCTAGTAGCTAGCACATAACAAACTTACTGTGTGCTCTGTATTCTAGGTACCGTGGATACAAACAAACAAAAACCCACAAAACAGTCCCTGATCCCAAGAAACTTCCATTCTATTATAAGAAACAAGATGTGTGTATATATACAGAATAGATTGTGGTAACATGGAGAAGGGTTTTCAGTTAGTTCTCTTGTTTTTCTCCCATTTTCTTCCTGCTCTTTTCCCCTTGAACTATGTGGAAAACATCTCCACCATTGTTTCTTATTTCATTCATTAATTCATTCATTTGTTTATTTATTTATTATTCACACTCTACTTTCCCATATGGTGGCAAGATTGCTTTCTAGTCCCCATCATAGATCTTGAATCATAGAATGAGAGAGCTGGAATGCTTCTTAGAGATCATAGAATCCAACTCTTGCTTATATTTTGGAGAGGAGGAAACTGAGTCCCAGAGCAGATAAGTCACTTAGCTGTGGTCACAATTAATGGCAGCACCAAGGTTACAGTACAGGTTTCTTGATTCTTAATGAAGACCTATACATAACTAGTGTGTCATTCACACTTTCAGAAAGGAGGTATGGAAAACTTTTGGCCTTGGGATTATGTATTTATCTCTGCCTAAATAATGAGTAAGTCACTAGTCTTAAACATTTATAAATGGCTATGGCCCTGGTGGGCCTCAGGGTGCACCTCCATAAGATGGGAATGACTTAGATATAAAACCATCATGTATCTATATACAGATGTATGATAGATATATCTAATACATATATAGTTGAATATCATGGATAATAGCAAATTCTCCTTTTAGCCATTATTTTTTCCAAAAAATTTTTATCTGAGTTGCTAGCAAGTTGGAGTTATTTAACAGTAACTTTCATTGCTGGGGAAGTGAATACTCACATGGAGATGATAAAGGGTTATGCCATAGTTAGAACCTATCTAATGGCTCTAGCAATCACAGTTCCTCTCGTATGGTACCTGACACATAGTAGGCCCTTAATAAATGTTTGATGATTAATTGAAGTTCTTCTAATTTTTCTGCAGTTTCTGTTCTTTGCCTTCACATCTATGGTTTGCTGATTCTGTGTCAAGTTTCTGCTTTCATTTGTAGACTTGTTGCAAACTATCATCTGTCCTGGAATTTAAAGTCTTCTTTAAACTGACTCTTCCTTGTCCATCCTGAATTATCTCCTACTATTTGCCATAGATACCAATTTATAGTTATTTGTCCTAGATACTGACTTGAGTTTGAATTCTGCCTCAGATACTTAATAGCTCTGTGGCCCTAGGGTAGTCACTTAATTTCTCTCAGTGTCAGGTTCTTTATCTGTAAATAATTTCACTTATGAAGATCAAGTGAAATAACACATGTAAAGATCTTTATAAACATTATAATATCATATAAAAATGTGGGCTGTCGTTGCCATTATCTTATTGTTATAATAAAAATACTAGATTATAGGATCATAGATTTACATCTAGAAGGAATCTTGAAGGAAACTGAATCAAACTTCCTCATTTTACAGATGAGGAAACCGAATGAGAGAGGTTAGGTGCCTTGGCTAGAGTCACATCACTGAGGTGAGATTTAAACTTGTTTATTCTGACCTCTTTGTGTGAGCAGTACACCGCACATGTCATATAGTCCTCTGTCTATTCAAGTCCAACCATCTTTCGATACCTAACTCAAGTTCCTAGCTCCTGTGTCCATTCTGATCTCCTCTCTTCCTGAGTGCTTGTAGACAAGGCTGTCAATTTTGTACATTTTCTCATTTAAGTGTATTCTGACTTGTGTTATACTGTGTTTGTTTCATATGTTTAACTCTTATCTTACTGATGTGATTGTTAGCTCCTGGAGGGAAGGTATTATTTTTTTTTTTACTTTTCTTCTTGACTTTCAGTACAGATCTTTGAATTTGCTGAATTAAATTCAGTTCACAAGGCTTATACACTTGGAATAACTCTATTCCCAATCTGGAATGGGGATTGCTGGAGTTTAGGTGTGGAAAGAAGTTACCTTCCTCTCATAGGATGTGGAGTCTAGTGATCAAGATGAACTACTTAGTCCTAGATGTTCTTCTACTATTTTCTAACTGATTCCTCGTTGTTATGGAACACATCATATTTATTCTGATTTCTTTATACCTGCTAGATAATGCTCCAGGTCTGCTCCATGATTTGTGATATGTATATCACTTCATTTTTCTGAGTTTCAAGTGTAAAAGGGGTGATGATAACCAGTTTGCTAATTGATGTGAATCTTCATTAAATAAACTAAAGGTTTTGAGCATACTGAAGAATAATAACTGACTTTTATACAACACTTCAAAGGTTAAAACATGTTTCTCATCCATTAAACTCCTTTGATCACAATATCCCTGTGAGGTAGGAACTGTAGGTATCATTGATCTTAATTCACAGATGAGAAAACTTTGGCTTACAGGAATTAAGTGACTAGTTCATGCCAAGCCATTAGTGAATTTCAGAGGTAGAATTTTAGCCCAGTTTCCTCCTCACTCCAAATTTAGTGTTTTATTCTCAAAGCCAAACTGTTTCTATTATAGAACTTAAATAATGTTAAGTGTTATATGTATATGTAATAGCTAAGTTATTAGACTCTCTCAAAGATATAGAAATTGTTGCTGTATCTTTAAGAGCCATATTGAATATCATCAAAATGGAAATTTCTAATTGGAGAAATTGATGAGATTGATGACTTAATAGAAGCTGAAGAGATGGTTGGATTATATGCTTTTTTTATAGCTTGAAATCATGAATTTAATTTTCTGAAATCAGTATATGTGAGAGCAGTAGTTAAATCAGAGGATCACAGATTTAGAACTGGGAAAGAGCTTAGAGATGATCTTGTCCAATCCCTTTATTTTAGAGTTGAGGAAACTGAGACATAGAACTTAAATGACTTGGCTAAGGTCACACAGCTGGTAAGTAACAGAGCCAGAATTTGACCCCAGGCCCTCAGACTTCAAATTCAGAGCTCTTTCGCACTTGCTTTTGTCATGACAAACAATTAGAAAGGTATGGCAGAGCCAAGATGGTGGATAGAAAGACTCATATACTCTAGCGCTCCCCCCACAGCCCACAAAATACCTGTAAAAAAATGACTTTCAACAAATTCTAGCCATAGCCAAAGCCAAAGCCATAGAACAACAGAGTGAAAGAGGTTTCCAGCCAAAAGTAACCTGAAAGGCCATCAGGAAAGGTCTATCTCACAGGATGCTAAGTAGAGCAGAGCCCAGCCCTGGCCACATGGCACAGAGAGGAACAGGACCAGAACAGGCCTCCAGGGAAGAATCCCCAGCAGGGAAGGGTCCCAGATACCTCAACCTACAAGCCACAAGGAAAACTCCAAAGGTCAGTGTGGGAGGGCTTTCCCAGCTGGGCAAGAGGGGAAGGGGTTCCTCCAGCAATAGCCCCAGGCAACTGCAGAGGCACAGCAGAAGACTGCAGGCAGCTAAAGTGGCTGGGAAGCAACCTGGGTCCATTTTCCAGGCAGCTCAGCTTAAAGCCTCTGATGGTAGGGAGCAGCTGATTTAAACTTAAGCCCTGAATGACACAGCCCCACCCCACCCAAAGCCCTGGGGAAATCAAGCAGCTGAATCAAATCTCTTGACAAAGGATTCAGAAGTCAAGTAACTGACTGGGAAAATGCCAAAAAAAGGAAAAAAAATGTAAGACCATAGAAGGTTACTTTCTTCGTGAATAGGTGTCTCCTCACATCCTTTCAGATGAGGAAGAACAAGGCATACTGTCATAGGAAGTCAAGGCCCCTGCCTCCAGGGCCTCTACAGGGAACTTAAATTGAACTTAGGCAACAGAAGATCTTGAAAAGCAAGATAGCAGCTTGCTAAAGGAGAACCAAAAAAAAAAAATGCTGAGGAAAATAATACTTTTAAAAAGAGGCTAACTCAATTGGAAAAAGAGGTCCAAAAAGCCAATGAAGAGAAGGAGGCTTTAAAGAGCAGAATTAGCCAAATGGAGGAGAAGGTTCAAAAGCTCACAAAATAGTTCACTGAAAGAGAGAATTGAGTTCAGGGAAATGAATGACTGTGCAATAAACCAAACAGTTAAAAAACAAAACAAAAAATTAGAAAAAATAAAAGATAATGTGAAACATCTCATTGGAAAAACAACTGACCTGGAAAATAGATCCAGGAGATACAATTTAAAAATTATAAGACTACCTGAAAGCCATGATAAAAAAAAGAGCCAGAGGGCAAAATAAATATTGAAAGAATCCACCAATCACCTCCTGAAAGAGACCCAAAAAGAGAAACTCCTAGGAATATTGTGGCCAAATTCCAGAGTTCCCAGGTCAAGGAGAAAATACTGCAAGCAACTAGAATGAAACAATTCTAGTATTGTGGAAATACAATCAGGATAACACAGGATCTGGCCACTTCTACATTAAAGGATCAAACGGGCTTAGAAAAGGATATTCCAGAAGTAAAGGAACTGGGATTAAAAACAAGAATCAACTACCCAGCAAAACTGAGTAGAATACTTCAAGGGAATAGATGGTCATTCAGTGATATAGAGGACTTTCAAGAATTCATGATGAGAAGACCAGAACTGAAGAGAAAATTTGACTTTCAAACACAAGAATCAAGAGAAGCATGGAAAGGTAAACCAGAAAAGAAAAATCATAAAAGACTTTCTAAAGCTGAACTGTTTACATTCCTACATGGAAAGAAAATATTTATAATTCCTGAGACTTTTCTCAGTATTTGGGTAGGTGGGGGGGATTGTACACACACACACGTACACACATATATAATACAGGCTGTGTTGAATCAAAAGAGATGATATTCACAAAAAAAAATAAAAGTTAAGGGGTAAGGGAGGAAAGAAGTGGGAGAAGAAAGGGAGAAATGGAATGGGACAGGCTATAACTCATAAAAGAGATAAAGAAAAATCTTGTTTAAAGGAGGAGAAAAGGAAGAGGGGGAGAGGGGAAAAGTGAAGCTACTCTCTCCACATATGGCTTAAGCAGGGAATAATATGCTCACTAAATTTGTTATAAAAATCTATCTTTTACTACAGGAAAGTAGGGGAGGAGGTAACAAGTGGGGTGAGGAGAATGATAGAAAGGAGGGCAAATGGGAGAAGAGAGTGACTAGAAATAAACACTTTTGGGAAGGGACAAGGTCAAATGAGGGAGTAAAAAATAATAGGGGATAGAGTAGGATAGAGGGCAATATGGTTAGTATTACACAACATGATTATTATGGAAGTCTTTTGCAAAATGACACATATTTAATCTGTATTGAATTGCTTGCCCTTTCAGTGGTGATGGGGAGGGAGAGAAGTTGGAATTCAAAGTATTAGAAATGAAAGTTGAGAATTACTATTGCATAGAACTGAGAAATAAGAGACACAGGTGATGGAGTATAGAAATTTATCTTGCCCTACAAGAAAAGAGAGAAGATGAGGATAAGAGAAGAGTGATGTGTGATAGAAGGGAGGGTTCATTGAGGGAAGGGGTAATCAGGATGCAAGGTATTAGGGGGTGAGGGGAAGGGAGAGATGGGCAGAAAAATTTTACATGTTACAAAGTGATATAAAAGCAATTAGTATTAAAACAATTGACTGAATTAATTACTGAGACTAAATCAGAGACATCTTTAGTTTGGGGAAAAGAATTTTAGTCTAAGTTTCCTAGAGGCGGGGAACCTTGGATAAAATATGGCATTGATGGAAAAGTTAAGGTTTTAATGGTAAATTTGATTTTATGATTATTTAATCAGGAACTAGAACATGTATAGAAAAGCATGTAAGCTACTTAAGACTTGCCTCAAAAGATATTCCTTAGCCAATATGAAATTATAGTCATATCTGAAACCTAGTTATTGGAACTTGCTATTTTAAGATTCTATGGGACTATTAATTGACTCCTCCTCTGAGTCTAACTCCAGGTATGGATAGCAAGAAAGGTGGTCTGAGCCTCCAATCCATGACGCCTTTGAGATGCTGGTATGAACTGCAAAAGGTGATCTCATGGGAAGGGTGGCTGTTCAGCCTGGGCTGAGGTGGGATTCTCCTGACTCAGTTTCCCCACTGACAGTTGGCAGACTTTAAGCCTGCTGAATGCAAGTTGGCAATCTAATCCTGCCTGGAACTGACATGAAGTTGGGGAGATATTTGCTTCCCTGCCACATCACTACTCTTAGTGGCAATTTCTTATAGTCAAAAGGTTTGTAAGCTTAATCCCAGACCTATTAAATTATAGATTGTTGGTAGGGGAATATTCGCGGTTAAGTCTAAAGTAAGCTATTAGACTTAGGACTTTAGACCAACAACATTAAGTTTAATTCTTACTAATAATGTGGAGACAATTAGGTCAAGGGCTTATGAAATTAGCATACGTAGTTATTATTTGTGTCTCAGTTGGTTAACGTTAAAAAAAATTCGCTTGTGGTCTGTATTGTAAATGCTTTAAAAGAACTATCACCTGACCAAAAGTTGGAATTGTTTTATGTGATATGAACTGTGTCAAAAATGAAAAATTTGAAAAAAGATATATGTTGGAGAAGATGAAGAAAATGAAGAAATTATATGTGCAACTTCCATGCAGGTTTCAATTGTTAAAAAATGAAAGATAAAGTAATTATAAAAGATGCACATGTACCAATATGCTTAATTACATAAAAGACAGTGTCAGTCATTTGCCTCATTAAGGTTTTAAATGGAACTTCAGAAAGGAGCACATTGCCTGGCTCACTTCTTGTTCATAGCCTCCTCCCTATGTCCTTCTTAATTCCAACTCTCCCAACACCTTGAAAGAGAAGAGAAGAGGAGTACTCTGGTTTGCTCTGATATCTTTGGATTTGTGGTGGGTAGAAGAGCTGGGGAGGGGGGAAGGAGGAGAGAAGAACTCTGAGGATTTTATTAGTTGGGAAGCAACGGACACCTCCCTGCCAGGGGAGCTGCACCACCTAACTGTCTGGCTCATGCCCAACTACAGCTTGACCCAATAAACTGTGATGAATCTGGATTCCTGCAGTCTGATTTGCTTCCTCTCTGCTCCAAGCCTCTTAGCTTCCATGAGGAGTCAAACCCTAATGCTGACTTGGACAAAGGGAGTGAGAGGGGGATGGAGAGGAAGAAAGGGCAGATAACAGCCGAATGTAATCAGCATTTTATTACCGTCCTCAGGAAGTAGGAATAGGAAAAAACGTAGGTGGGAGCAAGGAAAGTTAATTATGGTGAGGTTATTTGACAGGAAATTACTAAATACAAACAGACAGAAGAAACACATTTTAAAGCAGGGTAGGAAATCTCAAGTTACTTCACTGTGTGTATTCAAAAAGCCCAAAGCAAATCCTGAAAATAGCAGTTTAAACAAAAGCTATCTTATCTGATAAAGGAATTTCCAGCACAAAGGGAAATTTATATATTGGGTAGACAATCTTAAAATAAACTGATTGCATTGATAACACTGCAAATTTAATTGTGGGAAAAATGGACTTATTCGAAAACCCCAGATGCCTGAATTTCCCATGTAAATGGTTTGAATTTTTCCTTTATTTTATATTTCTTCCCTTCCAAATTGCTTTACTTGTTATATTTTCCCCTGAAAAATTGTGTTGGTAGATGCATAAGTTTACACAAAAATAAATTTTAAAAGGATTTGTATTTAAAAATTTCAATTCTTTGCAATCTTAACGTTGTTTAATCAGTTGAGTAAAGATTAGGAGACAGAAAAATGAACTGTAAACATTTTGGAATGTAACATTTGTGTTTTCACTAATCATCTAAAGTTATTTTAATTACTCTACCTTTCAGTAATAGATTTTTTCCCCACCTTTATCTTGGAATACTGGGCAAATATTCGTTTATCTTTCATGAAATAGTCAAACCCCTTTTGTTAGTTATTTTTTGTTAAATAGTAAGGTGTGTAAGAATATAAAAACAATTGTTTTCTTTCTATAGTGGCCTGTGGTGCTTTTGAGGCATAATGCTGGGTTTATATTGTGGTAAAATCATAAAGGAAAATCAAACCAAGCTTTTTGGATATCTGGCCTCTCCAAGCATGGCCATAATTGTCTAAAGAAGATATTGCTTCCCTAGGAGGAAAAAAAAATAAAGTTTGTTTTGCAATTCCCTTTTCCACAGTTGATACTATGGAAACTTAAAGTTTTGTTTTTTTTTAATTTTTCTTAGTTTTTAGCTTCAGACATTGAATAGTCATGAAAATACATATGTTCAGGGTGTATAATTATATATTCCATGTGTGTGAAATTGCAAAAACTGTCAATTCAAGGAAAAAGCAATATTTTGAATATAGAGATGGAGCTCAAATTCTGCATTCCTTTTGGAAGGCCAACACCTGTGGGAAGAATGTATGGTTGTTTCCACTTGACCTTGGCTATTTAGCTGAGACTGTTTCAGAAGCTGTTCCAGTGGATATACAGTATTGCTGTGCTTTCAGAGGGACTCTGCTGGTGAAGCACCTTTCTGTTGCTGTAGATAAAACATGCATAACTAATCCACAGCAGCCACACATTTCACCTAGTGCCTGGCTGTCTGTTATCTTGCTTTTTTACGCCCTTGCTCCATAAGGTCATTGTTGAGTGTTTGTGAACACATGGTGTCACCCTTGTAAACAACTGGACTGATAAACTTTACCAAGAAATCCAGAACAATGATATAATATTTAAGCCTTCTGAAAAATAGCTTTTAAATGTTAAAGTAATTTAGATAGTGTTAGATTATTGCAATTGAAATGAAATTAAAGTTAGCTTTAAAAGGAATCTTGCTTTTTCACTCCCCCCTACCTCCAAAACCAAAACAAACCAGAACAAAAAAAACTCGTGGTAACTTTACCTCGTTATTCACAGGTGCTCTCAGCTCAAAATCAGGAAGCACTTTACACGTTTGTAAAAATTTTAACAATCGAAGTTTATGAATTCAAACATTTGGTGGAAGTAGAATGTAAGTTGTTTGATGACAGGTATTGTTAGGTAACATATCCATAGTACTTTGAACATATTAAGTGTTTTATTAGTTTTTATTATGTTGAATTCCAAAAGGGAATTGGACTAAAAGTTATAGGACCTTATCACTCCATGACCTTGGAAAAGCACTTGACCTAAGGCTGAGGTCTTGTTTTCTTCAGTCTTCAAATGATGGCATTACATTGAATAGTCTTCTACAGTAGTCATAACATTTTGGGATTCCATATCCATGTGTCTCCAGTGATGTAGTTCAGTACGGCAGTATTGAAGACAAGATCATAGGTCTGGTATCTAAAATCCTGGAGTTGGAAGGGGCCTGAAAGACCACCTAGCCCAACCAGAAACTGAAAAGAAACAGCTATTACAACACCCCCTACAAATGGTTGTCCATCTTCCTCTAGGAAATCTCCAATGAATGGGAGTCATTTTAAAAAGAATGCCTAAAAAGAATGATGGCATCCACCTTTCCTTCATTTGAGAAGGAAAAGGTTAGTATACACACCTGTAAAAGGTAATTTTTATGTGTCTTAGCTTGAAAGACTGAGATTCTCCTCCCCCATCCCTCTATTTTCCTGACTTTGCCCTTGGCAGATACTTTCAGGCTCTAGATCTGGTTTTAACCCAAGCCAATTTACTTTTAATTTGTTTTTCTTAATTCTCTGACTATGTTGTCTGAATGAATTCCTGCTTGTGGGTTAAATCCTCACCTCATCCTCCACTTCCCCAAATGGTAGGGAAATGACAGAGAACATGGATTTCTATTAGTAGAAATTCAGTAGGGAATCAGAAGCAATATCTTCTATACATGATGGATATTTATCTTTCAATGCCCCAATAACTTAGTACAATAAACATAGCGTGGATATTGATTGGATGACTCTACCCTAAAGTGATACAGTTGGTATCATCTGTTGCCTAGAAAGTCTCCCCATTGGTCTCTCGGTCTCATCTTACCTTCCAAGAGCTGACAAAATGATATTCCTAAAGCTTTGGTCTGACAGTGTCATCTCCTTACTCAAAAAAACAAACAAACAAAAAACCTTCACTTGTGTCGTGGAAGACACTCTAGGATTTTCTCTTGGGTAAAATACATATTGCTCTATTTGTCATTTTAAAGTTCTTAGCAGTCTTGCTTCAACCTACATTTCTAGGTTGCTTACCCATTCTTCCCTTGTGCACTCTTGGTCTATTTGCTACTTGTCATACAAATCCTTTTTGGGTCTTAGTGCCTATAGACTGTACGTGCCCCATGCCTGGAGTACATTTCCTGTCCCCAACTTTTCCTCTTTCTCTCCGCAAATTCTCCCAGAAAACCAGCCCTCCATCAGGCTACCATCCAGGAAATCAACCCTTGTGGAGATGAGCCTTGCCAGTTGCCTTTGCAGGTGCTGTAGCCCTCACCTCCTTTTCAGCCTCAAGGATGAAGCAGCCCAAGGGTGGGAAGGCTGGGAGGACCAGTTGTTAAATACTCAACACGAGCTTGTGTCCACCTCAGAAATCCATAATCATCACAAATCAGGGCTTGATTTATTGTTCTGCTGATCGTCTAGACTTAGGAAAGTGTTAACGATACAGAAGAAACTTAATAGTATGTGTGCATAATTTTTTCTTTTCTAGAGAGACCCGTTGGTTAAATACTCCTGCCTTGTTCCATAAACTTTGCTTGAACTCAGCAGGAGTTCATAAAAGTCTCAGGCAATGAAATCATCACCAAACTGGAGACCTGATGACTGTAAGATAATTATTAATAATAATAAATAACTGGCATTTATATGGTTTTAAGATTTCCAAAATAATTTATATCTGTTGTCTTACCTGGGCCTCACTTCACCCTGGAAGAATCAGGAAAGAAGTTCTCCACACCTGATTCTCCTTGGCTTGGTCAAATGGTTGGTTCATCATTAGGAAAAAAAGCCTTATATGGTTTAATGAGTAGAAATGGCACTAAAGAAGACACATTACCGCCTTCCTTGTTGTTAAGCCTAGTGGCCCCTGGGCCTTTCCATTTGATGTGAAACAAAAACTTTCTACTGGCCCTGAGAGTAGTGACTGTCTCATTTTTCTGTTTATATCCCTTGTCATTAGCGTAGATTTTTGGAAGTGTTACTGTTTTGTCATTTCAGTCATGTCTGATTCTTTATGACTCCATTTGGGATTTTCTTGGCAAAGATAATGAAGTAGTTTGTCATTTCCTTCTTTGATTCATTTTATAGATAAGGAAACTGAGGCAACCAGGGTTTAGTGACTTGCCCAAGGTAATCTAGTTAGTATTTCAGGCCAGATTTGAGCTCAAATCTTTCTGATGCCAGGTCTGGCACTCTGTTCACTGCTGCATCTCTTTTTGCACATAGTAAATGAATAATTATTGCCTTTTAAATTCTTTCTTTTATGTTTGGTGTTTACTTTTGTTCTGTGCCTCTTGTTTCTACCTGGTAGAATATAAACTCCTTGAGAATAGGGGATGTTCCTTTTCTAGGAGTCTTTGAAACCCTAGAGTCTAATACAATGTCTTCTACAAAGTATTGGCTTAAAACATGCTTACTGATTGATTGATAGTTCAATTCTGCCATTAATGATTGCGTAGTAGGTACTACTTGCTGTACAAAATATCATCATTGTGTACTTTGATGTCCCAGTAATATCAGACTTAAATTGCCTTTCATCTTATCTACTTAAATATCTTGAAGATAAGGGATTTTATCCTTGTAAGGACTTTTTTTCAGTGTTACTGATTACAGACCTTCTTTCCCTTGGTAGATGATCTTTGGGAGTTATGGCCAACATTTAATCACTTTGATCTAGCCTGGTGATGTTAAGTTCATTGCTGGATGGGTACTGTAATATATGGAACTTTTAAAATTGTCCTTATCTATTTGCACTTCTGGCTCTGGTTGGTGTGTTGCTGAGGTAATATAATCTGTTAAAAATTTCCTGTTCTATGATGATGATGAGTTTTTGTTTACATAAATTTTAGGAGTGGAAAGATAAATGGTATGGGTTGTTTCAAAACATTGTGAAATGATTTATACTGGGAGCCTTGACAGTCTATCTGCTAAGGCATTTGCAAATGATTGGCTTCCTAGTGGTACTGGAGAATTGAGGAATGAGTTTCCTTATACATTTCCTCTGTATTTCCACCACTATTTGAGACTGACTGGTCAGTAATTTCTCCAAATTTTGAAGCAATGGATATTATTGTTGACAAAAAATAAAAAAAAACACTCTTTTTTTTTTGTAAAAGTGGAAAGGACTAGAGATGGTTTTAGGGATGTGAATAAGATTCATTTTTTTCATAGTTATGTTTAATATATTTACAATTGTACAGATCTAAAAAAAAATCCCAATCCTATAGATTAATCTTTTCTTCAATTTCTCCTTAATTTTGGAGACAACAAAAGATCCTTGGCACAAAAATGTTTGTCCACCATCTGGTCTTTTCCATACCTGTTCAGTATAATTAGTAACATTCTTCTAGGCTTAACTGTGTAGTCATCATCATCCTTACTGGACCCTTTGTGAATATGTTTTCAGAGACCTTCTTTCATGAGAGTCAAAAGGATTTAAAGAACTATTCCTGAAGATGGAAGAGTTTTCCTATGGATATGAGTCAACACCACTATTTTTGTTTATAGTTTCATCCTGAGACAGCCCAATAGGGGTAGTGGAAGGAGTCCTGGGTCAGTAGCCTATAGTCCTAGCCCCAGATCCTAGCTTTGTGGCTAACTCTCCATAAGTCATTGAACTTCCTTGACCCTGAGTTTCCTCATATATAACATGAGTGGAGTTGGACTCAGTGTTATCCAGGATCACATTTTTTTTTTTTTGTAAGAGGTTCTGTATCTTATTGACAAATTATTGCCAGTTCATAGGAAGGAGGAAAAAAAGAAGACTCAAGACCAAGGATGGCTTAAGCATAGATAGGCATGGAAGATAACTTCCATATGTAATGGTTTAAAGGTTCTTTACGAAAAGACTTCCTTTCCTTCAGGATGCCACATTTACCAGCTCCCTGTTGCCAGAAACTCTACAACTTAGAAATATGTTCCTTTGGTTAAGACTTCTTGACCCAGGTGAAAATTCAAATGAGTTTGGGATAAACATTTTTATATATTAGTGGAAAAAACTCTTTCTGAATCTCACAAGTTGTGTGTGTGTGTGTGTGTGTGAGTGTTTGTGTGTGACAGAGAGAGACATGTAGAGAGACAGAGAGAGAGAGAGAGAGAGGAAGAGAGAGACAGAGAGGGAGTGCAAGCAAGCACTAGAGAGAACAGTGGCAAAGAGAGTTGAAAGAGTGGGTGTCAGATCAGGTAGGGTGGGAGTGGTGATGGATGGTTAGGAAGTTAGGACGTGTTGAGGAGAGGGAATTGTAGTGGGAAGTTAGAGGTTTAGGGGGCCCCCTAGAATTAAACTGTGCCATTTTTCTGAGGCCTAAGAACAAAAGACATTTACCAGGGCTACTGGTTGTGTGTAGAAATAGGTTTTGTCAGACTTGGTGAGAATAAAGCATGAAGAAGGGTAGTGGAAGGAGACTATATATGGTAATATCAAAAATGAACCATACTGACCCTTGAGTCAGTGGTGCATCCCTGTTCCACCTCAGAACACTGTGGGGTTTTGAAATGATGTGCTCTGATCTTTTTTCCTGGCATTTAATATGATCTTTCATTCCTTCCCAAGGGATTTCATCATTAATAAAGATAAATAAGAGACAGGAAATCTGTAATGAAGTAGAAACCTCCATTTCTACCAGATTAAAATATATATATATAGATATTCAGCCCACAAAGTAACACCGTCTGGTGGGATGAGATCAAAGAGGGCAGCCATATGACTGAGCTGGCAAGAGGAGTCTTTTCCCATGCAGTCAACATCCTGCCCCTTTATAGTCGAGACAAGTTAAATAAGGAAGTCTTATGCAGTTGAGCGACTGAGTGTGTAATTCTCAGGGAATATGGTCTAAGTTCAAGGGCTCTAGGAGTGTGATTTTAAGTATGGGAATGATAAGCACACATCTGCTTGCATTCATAAACACAGCTCTAGGAGGCCTGGTTTTAAATTACTTCACTACCCCTACTAAACCTCCCCCCTAATCCTATAAAGATGTCAGGTACAGATGGGCCTGGAAGGGTTATAGCAATATCTGACAGCCTGGTATTAAATAGCCAGAGATCGTGAGGATTGGGTTGCAAGAAGAATATCCTAATCTTGATTTTTATTGTCCCCCGCCAAGGGGTGGAGTAGATTCAGGGGTGGGCAGAGGCTCCTTGGTCCTGGAGAACCTGAGATGCTGAGTTTCCTATTTTGAGGGTTCAGCTCAAGAGGCTAGCAACAAGCCTGCCACTATCAGGAAATGCTCCCCTTCTCCATCCACAGATTGCTCAAAGAAAGGAGGGCAGCTGTTGGGAATGGATCGCTGATACGATCAGAGACGTCTCGGGTGCTGTAGGGAAGCTGAGCAGTGACTTTGCAGCTGAAATGGCCCTCTAGAATTATTACCTAACGAACCTGTAAGTGCAGGGAAGTCAGCTGGCTGTCTAGCACAGAAGGGAGGGTGGGGAGACCACTGGTATGTCAGGCTGTCAGCACACCCAACGTCAGTGACTACCAGAGGGATTTATGCTTCCTCTCAGGTCCTCCAGTGCCACTGCAGATATACTTAGCAATTACAAAGCTGGTTTGGGAATTTCCCTGGGATGGGCCAGGGCTTGTTTCCAAAATAACACCTTTCAGAGCTTACAGAGACTTTTGGAAATTAGATAATTGTGTGATATTTATAAAATGAAATACATTCTGCTAATGAAGTTGGGGCAGATGGTTCTGATTCTGAAGCAAATAACACCTTGTGGTTCATTAAAGCAAAAAAAATTAAAGCCCTTTTCTATTGCTATATTCTAGTTTCAGTTTTTAATGGCAGCAGAGTTAGAAAGTTCACTCAGTAGTTATCACAAAGCTTTATTTTTTCAAGTAGGTTTTCACTATGGTTGTGCTTTTGTAGAGGCACACTATCATCTGTTTTAATCTTTTACAGGGACTTTGAGTTACTGGACATTTATTTGTATATGGAAGATCACAAGTAATGCATTCTTTAGTGTAAAAAGGCATTTATAATGAATTTTTAAAAAATCTGCTCCTTAATCTTTATACTGTTTTGTAAGCTAAGTTGATGGCACAGTTTTCAAAGATTAAGGATTTTTTTTAATGAAAATACTTGCCACATGTTTTCTGGGCCTTAGATGTGGGCATATACTTCTTAAAGTCTCTGAATTCTTAAATGATTCAGGGTCATTGCATTGTACTTCATCAGAAATAGAAAACAGTGAGGGGAGATTTCCCATCAAAATCTCAAAAAAAAAAAAAGTCCCCAAGATTTTTTGGAGAAAGATGAGAAGGATGTTTGGCTTCTTATGCATCAAGGCTGTCTCATAAAATTCAGACTGTGTCCTTTGGGCAGAATGAATGCATGATGCCACCACTCCCTTCATTTATTCCCAAACAGGATTTGTTCCTAAAAGGCAGATTGATAGCGTGCTGAAATGAAGAGGTGCAGTGAGAGCCTGTTAGAATAAACACTGTGTGCTGTTGCCTCTCTGCCTTCCCTAGGAGAACTGCCAACCTCCCACTCTGAGCCTTTGCTGGCCTGGGGCCTGTGATCTGAGCTTAGATCCTTTTCTCCTATCCTACAGAGCCAAGGCTGCTGACTTCACCAGCTTTCAGAAATCATCAGCATTTGGGATTAAGTTTCTCTCAGGAGTCAAGTTAAATTGTTTGTGGAGACCAAAGGCTTCAGTAAAACAGCCTTCCCATTTTGACCTTTTGGCTTCTAAGGAAAACAGTGTGCTACTTTCTGTGTGTCCTTAAGGGGTTACCAACATAGTAGGTGTATCTCTGAGATCATCCACTTTGGCCTGAACTCAACACCCCCTCTTGATACAATGGATTTATGTGGCTTAGAATCCCTGGACGGTAGGACCCTACTGGATTTGCAAGGCATTGATTCTCCTCTTTATAAACAATCTTCCTGGTCTTTATCACAGACTGTGAGCACAACAGGGAGAATTATGCGTTGTATTCTTTGGGGTATCTTTTAAAAATGCTTATTCTAGAGTTGGCATCAAAGCGCTAGGCTTTTGGTCCGTGTTCAGATTTCTGGGTTTTGAGCTAATTGTTTGAAGTCGTGGCTACATTACCTGCTTAGCTATCATGAATGTTTTCCCCAACTTTCCTACCCTGTCTCCTTGATAAAGCATATGAAATTGGAATCTCAATGATATTACTACCACTTGGATCAGGTAACTTTCTTTTTCTATTGCAGACACTGGTTGAGTTCCCCAGCATACTTGTGAAATGAATGGTTGGCTAGACTGGGTAACCAGTATTTTAACTTGAGATAGGAGAGGGAAATATTGTGACTTCTGATGATGAGTACATGGGAAAAGAGTGACTGGCTATGGGGATGATGTCAAAGAGCAGGATTTGTCTTTCCTGTGCTCTGACTTATGACAGATAGATGAATCACATCATAGCACGGATGGAATGCATCTTATGAAGACCAGGAAGAATATATTTGACAGATTTGTCATAGGGGATCATAGGAAGGGATGGGGCAGCTGAGGCCCATAGACTTGAACTAACTTGCCAAAAGTCACATAAAAGTAAACAGATTTGGGAATCTGATCCAGTGGCAAACTCCAAATCCATTACTTTTTCCCATTGAACTAATGTGATCAAAAAACCTTAAAGAGAAAATGGGGTGTGGTGAAAATAGATTTATATTAACTATGCTGATAATCTCATGTCCTATATACCAAATATGTTAAATCTGAGGAATAAACAAAATGAACTGGAATTTTAGTACAAGGAATTAAATATTTGACAAAGCCTTTTGTGAACGATACCCTTGTAAACAAGATGAAATGAAGTGGGCTGAATGATAGAATAGTGAATTAAAAATTCAGAATTGAAGAGCAAATCTATAGAGTAGCAATTAATAGATTCATGTTACTTAACCTCTGTCAGCCTCAGTTTCCTCATCTATAAAATGAGGATACTAACATTACCTCTGTCCCTGGGTTGTTGTGGGGGTAAAATGAAATGGTATCTTAAAAGTCTTTTACAAACCTTGAAGGACCATGTAAATGCTAACTATTATTATTTAAGAAAAATCTTCCTAAAAGATAGAGATGTCCAAAAACGGAACTGGATGCCTTGGAGGAAGTAGGTTGCCCCCTTACTGGAAGTTTGTAAGTAGGCTCTGGGCAACCATTTGTCTGAGATACTATAGATGGGATTTCTACTGAGGTGAAGGTTGAATTGGTTGATCTTTGAGGTCTGTCTCAATTTTATGATTTTATAAACCTAAAGAATTAACTGTAACTACCCAGAGAGCTGCCATATATGTTCAGATTTTAAAAGAAAAGAAGCAAAAGACATATAATTAAAGATGAATGTAGTATTATGAAAACTAAAGAACTAAAGAGCAACTAGCTGGTGAACTGGATAGATAGGAGTTAGGAAGACCTAAGTTCAAATCTGGCTGTGTGACTATGGACAAGCCACTTAACCCCGTTTGACTCAGTTTCCTCATCTATAAAATGAGCTGAGGGAGGAAATGGCAAATCCCTCTAGTATCTTTACTGAGAAAACCTGAAATGGAGTCACAGGAAGTCAGACACAAATGAAAAATGACTGAAGAAACAGCAAAGACCAGCATGAGCTAGGGCAGGGGTAGGGAATCTGCAGTGTAGAGGCCACACGTGGTCCTCTAGGTCCTCAAGTGCAGCCTTTTCACATTGAGCTAAGGACAACAAAAAGGGCATTTTAAAAGCAACGCATTGATCCACAAAAAGAAGAAGAATGGGAAAGTGATTAGCTCATGACTTGGGCAAGTACTGTAATGGTTTGGTTTTTTTAATGTTTAATTTTAAATCATATAAAAGTTTCAGTGAATCATTCAATAAATAAATGAATCACAAGAAATAAAAGTTGTATAAAAGCATATTTATGTTAAAAATTAAATTTTCACAAAACAGTAGTAACAAGCATTTAGTACATATTCCTTTATATCTCTTGTCCATCTTATAGAATTTTGGTTTTTTTATACAATCATAATCATGTTTATGTTGTTTTAATTCTGATTTTTGTTCCATACCACGTCATATGTATTTCCATTTTTTTTCTGTTCCTGTTATTTGCCATGTTAAATACTGTAAAAATATTCTGTTTTGTCACTATACTACAGTTTATTTAATCATTCTTCAAGCTCTGGATATATAGGATTACAGGATTAAGAGCTAGAAGGGACCTTAGAGATTGTCTAATCCAGTCCCTTCATTTCACAGATAAAGAAAGGGAGGTTACACATTCAAACAAACTGAATGAACATCTATTAGGGAGGTTTAAAAGACATTCTTTCATGAGGGTGGTATTTTGGACTCTTTCCAGGAGTGGTGAACCTGCGGCCTCGAGGTCACATGTGGGCCTCCAGGTCCTCAAGTGTGACTATTCAAAGAGCCACACTTGAGGGATGGTCACATGTGGCCTCAAGGCTGCATGTTCCTCAATCCTGCTATCCTCTAAGTAACTTATAGTTGCTTCTGCAAGCTATGCTTGAGTTGACTCTTTCTAGGTTTTTGTAGCTAGGTGGCACACTGGATAGGTACAGGGCCTGAAGGCAGTAAGACTTCATGAGTTTATCTTCACAAGTTCAATCTGGCCTCAGACACTTACTGGCTATCCAACTTGGAATGAATCTTTAACACAGATGTATCTATGGGCAGCTAGGTATCCCAGTGGATAGAATGCTGGACCTGAGTTCAAATTTTACCTAGCTGTGTGACCCTGAGCAAGTCACTTAACTCTGTTTGCCTCAACTTCCTCATCTGTAAAATGAAATGGAGAAGAAAATGGCAAACCACTCTAGAATCTCTGTCATGAAAATGCCAGATAGGATCACAAAGAGTTGAACATGATTGAAATGACTGAACAATAACAAATTATTTTTATGAATGATATAATATGGCATAAAGCTGTATGGTACTGAATATGTACTATATTAATGTTAACCAAGGTTATTAGTTTATAGATGGAGGAGGGGAAGGAAGAAGAATATATTTGGAAATGAAGGTGATATAGAAATTTGAGATACCAATAAAAAAAATTCAGGGTCATAGCCATGTCATGAAGAGACAGGAAAGAAAGACTTCAGTGGGAGGATATTTAGAACTGGAGTGGGTTAAATCTACAGGATAATGGAAGAAATTGGTTTCTAACAAGTTTGAATATAAATTTATCTGTAGGAAGTGTTAGATATTTTTCAATGAGTTCATCTGGAATGATAAAACTGAATATTAGAAAAAGTCTGTTATTTGTGCTCCAGGTAAATAGAAATTTTCATCATTGTTATACCTTTGTTATGATTGAAGTTTCACAAATTAGTTTTTATAACTGGGAATTGCAGATATTTTAGTCCTACAAATGAGTCTCACAATATCAGTGATTTTCAAATCTTAGGAGATATTTAACTAGGACACAGTAGGATGGATTTAGACATGAGGTATTAATTTTAACTTTGAATTCCCCTGCTTTTGTGATTCTGTGCTTTGGACCCAGCATTATTTCAACCAAATTCATCATTCAAGGGAATGACAAAACAGGAAATATATAATAGGACAGTCAATACAAGCTGTCCATTCACCTTCTTCTACCCTTTCCTGCCCTAGTGATGACTTTGTGCTTGGGAAATGTATTTTGCTCATAAACTTTGTAAATTTTCAGTGAAGTCCAGACTTTCTTCTGCCATAGTGTTGATGTGATGCCTCAGTGTGAAGTGGGGTTCTCAAAGCTTTTATATATTGATAATTATGCCATTTCAGAGGATGTTCTTTCAGAAGGTAGACATTCGCCAAAGCATATCCTCTGGCAAGCCTGACCAAGTTACAGAGGGTTAGGGTACAGATTTCATAGCGATCTCTTCAGTTTCTGTCAAAAGAGAAGGCTAGATAAGTTTAGCAACTAGTCAATGATTTTTTTTTGAAGATATAGCAATTAATGGAAATGATCTATTAGGGCATGGAATATTCCTTTCCCCACACTGGCTCCCAAAGTGATTACTGGAAGTACAGATGTATATTCATGTATATTCTTTTTTTTTTGTCTACTTGATATACTTGTCCATTCATTAATTTCATACTTTTAATTAAAGAAGGAAAATTAAAAAAAAAAAACAATAACTACCTACTGGGCCATTGTGAGTTTCTTAGTTTGATGGTAAACTCCTTATGGGTAGTGACTGTGTCTTCAGTATTCTGTTTCCAGTATGGTGTACCAACAGTACCAACAGTAGTCAGTCAAATTCTTGTTTAATGATGAAATGGTATTAAGAAGAGCGAGGTTTAAAACTTTTGAATTTTCAACTTCCTTGAGCACAATTGAATGGGAACATCAGATTGATTATATTTCTTCCCTTCCATATTAAGTCATATTTTTGTTGAACAGTTGACTTATGAACTAAAATGCCAGATAGGAGATTCAGTTTTGCATATTGATAATCATGCCATTTCAAAGGATGTTCTTTCAGAAGTTTGACATTCTCCAAGCATTCAATGGAGCTGTCCAAATGATATGATTATGAACTCTTGGAATCTGTGAAACCTTTTGAAATCAATATTGACAGAGCATATAAAAAGCACATGCTTACCAAATAAGTGTATATATATATATATATATATATATATATATATATATATATATATGAAATACTTAAAAATTCCTTCTTGAATTAAAAGATAAAATGATAATTTCTGAGATTTTCTGGAGTCTACATTAGTCTCCATATTGGCTATATTTGATACTCAAAGATCTTGCCTTCATTTTTCCTAATTGCTCGTCAGACTAGTCTTGTTTACTAAGCTCCAGAAAGGTGAAAACACATTGACCATGGACCTCCATGTTTGCTTCTGCCCCCATTTCAGTTCAGAGCAGAAAATGCAGACATTGGCTCCCTGGAGGTCATCCATCCACTGTCGATTTATGTTTATTCCCGTATCACTAAGCTGAAGTATGCATTGTTGGTCAATGGGCTACATTACAGGACCTCTGTGTTAGGGTTGTTTAATGTTTGGGAACTCTCACAAATGACACTGCCCAAGAAACTGGATGATTCTGAAAGCCAGATAGATGGAAGATGTGAATCTTACGGCTGTAGTGGGGCTCCATTCCGTCTTCCTCCGTTTGGTAGCCAAAGGGAATTGGGATCTTCATTCCTGATAAGCAAAAGCTTTATAGACTAATTATACCTCTCTTCTTATCCCCAGCACAGTGCTTGGTATATGGTAAGTACTTAATAAGTACTTGCTGATACCTGGGGAAGTCAGGCTTCACTCAGCCTAGTCCCTCTAAGCCCCTGTAAGTAGCAGCTGCAGCAGTAAATGGAAGAATAAACTTTGTTTGCATAGGTGTGTCTAGAAGGGGTTGCCCAGGAGAACCCCTATAGCATCTGGAGCTATACCTGAAGGGAAGGAGATAGAAGATCAATGGATTATGGCTCAGAATCAAGACAACTATATGGATTATACAGCAGCTAGATGGAACAGTTGATAGGGTGCCAGGTCTGAAGTCAACTCATCTTCATGTGTTCGAATCTGACTTCAGACACTGACTAGCTGTGACCCTGGGCAAGTCACTTAACACTGTTTGCCTCAGTATCCTCATCTGTAAAATGAGCTGGAAATGAATAAGGCAAACTACTCTAATATTTTTGCCAAGAAAACCCCATAAAGAGTTGCACTTTACTGGAACGACTGAACAACAACAACATATAGATCATAGATCTATAGACCTTAGAGGTCAGATAGTCTAACTTGCTCATTTTTACAATCAATGAAACTGAGACTCATAGAATTTGTGACTTGATCAAGGTTAAAACAAGTAGGTAGTATCAGAACTGGAATTTGAATTTGATCTTCTGGCTTCAAATCCTGTTTTTCTATTGTAACATACTACCTCTCCCACAGGCCTTCAATATAAAATCACTTCAAATAAAAGAAAAACAAACTTAAGGCAGGAAATAATCATCCAAGAGAGTATTAGAAGTTAAAAATAAAAAGCACAAATTATAACTCATTTTCTGTTCTAATCCAGTAGTGCTTAATGTAGAATGCGTGCTTAGCAAAAGTAGAGTGGTCAGAATAATTAACTAATTAACAAACTAGCACTGATTCAGTATTATATTTCAGATACTGTACTAAGTATTGGAAATACAAAGAAAAAAGAGAAAACAGTCCCTGCTCTCATGGAGTTTATATTCCAGTGGGGAGGAAAGCATGTGCACAAATTGTTATATAGCAGATATGGAGTAGATACAAAATAACCATGAATAAAAAGATACTAGATGCTGAGGATACTGGGAAACTTTCTTGCAGACAGTGGCATTTGAGTTGAGCTTGAAGAAAGTCTTGAGTTCTAAGAGAAGGAGGTGAGGAGGGAGGGCATTCTGGTTATAGGGAACAACAACTACAAAGGCATGGAGATGGGAGATGGAACATTGTGTGTAAAGAGCAGCAAATAGGCCAGCATAGCTGGCATGTCAAATACATAGAGGAGAGTAATTTTAAGAAGACTGAAAAGGTAGCAAGGGGTAAGATTGTGAAAAGCTTTGAATAACAGACAGTAGAGTTTATATTTGGTTTTGGAGGCAATAAGGGAGCTCCTGTCATTTACTAAGTGGGATACATAGGAAGACCACTTCAGCAGCATGTGGAGAATGAATTGGAGTACGGAGAAACATAAAACAGGAGAAACCAAGAAAAAACTCTTGCAATAGTTGAAGAGAAAAGTGATGAAAACCTGAAATAGGATGATCACTGTATGTATGGAGAGATGGGATGTATGCTATAGATTTTGTGGAGCTAAAAATAACAACATTTGGCACCCAATGCAATGTTGAGTAAGAGAAGTTGAGGACACCAACAGAAGGGCAAATCTACCTGGCCCATGATTTGTTGGACTTGGGTACCTTCCATGGAGCTGGGCATGCACCCTGGGCCCTTTCCATACTAAGAGAAGCATGAGAAGAAATGTCCAAGAGCTGCTTGAGAAAGTAGACCTTTGGATGCAGAGTATTTCAGTGGAGTTTGAGATGAAGTGACTGACTTGGTTTTTATTTTCTACTGTGCTATAGACTTGCTTTGACATCTCAGGCAAAAGGTCTAACCACTTTGCTTTCTTGAGTTCTAAAATGGAGAATATCAATATCTGTGCCTTTTTGCCTTTGTGGGACTTTCTGAAATGACTCGTGTAAAGCTCCACGATTTCCTTGCAAGGAAAGCAGAGAGGATCTAATATATAATATTTTTAACCAGGCAGTGTTGTTGACAACCTGTCCTTAATGGATGATAATGTAATAGAAGAATTCAATTCCCTTCCATTGAAATCATGTAAGTTAATCTTGGAGTCAGCACATTTTGGGCTCAGTCACTCATCCAGTTCTAAATATACCCTAATCATATATCTCTTCATCATGTCCACATGTCTGTCATAAAAGATTTTGAAATACTTTGCAGAGATTCGGGTCTTCTATATCTATGGTATGCTTCTGATCTACTCCTCTAGTAACCATGTCAAAAAATGAAATTATGTTAGTGTAGCATGAATTGTTCTAAATGACCCATGCTGAAGCACAGCGATCACCCATTTTTTTTCTAAATGCTAACAAACCACCCATATAATAATCCTCTCCAGAATTCTTTCTCTAGGAATTGATGTCAAACTCAAAGGTCCATCTTTCCCTATTAAAAAGTGGGGTAACATTTGCTATCCTATGGTACACTGTCAGTAATCGAACAGTCTCATCTGTGTATTCAATGACTATTTGCTATGTACCTACAAGTTGCAAAAGACAGCTTTGTGATGAAGGTATACAAAGATAATTGGTAAATTTTTCCCCCATCCCCTAGAATATAATTTATTTGAAGCAGGCCATTTGAATTAATTTAGGGGTAGCTAAGAGCTCCCTCATTTATTTAGGGTTTTAATTCCGTTTTACCTTTTTTTCTTCTATCTTTTCCAGCCTGAAGATTATCTTCTGTGATAGAGAAAACAAAAACAAAATTGCAGTTGAATAACTCTACTTTCTCTTGGTCCTTTTTCTCCCCAGGGGAATATTCCCAATCCAGGGGAATCATATAAGTCTAGAAGATTGCATGTGCTCCTGGCAAAGGAAGTGGTTCCTTGGAGAGGGAAGAGGAATTTTCTTGATTATTTCTGGGGTCAGGTGTGAATTCTTTTCATATGATTGTGGATTTATATACAGATATAATACTTTAGGCATATGTTTTTATGTATATATATGTACATACATACACATATATATCTTAACATTTCTGTCATAACAACATATATACCCATGCATATTCACCTTCAGGTTAAATAACATTTGTCCTGTATTAATTGTCTTAATAACTTACATGTTTATAAAAGATCTGAAGGGACTTCCTCTCCTTCCCTCTCCCTCCTCCTTTTTTTTTAATGGAAACCAAGATGTAAGCCAAATTCTAATGTTCTCAAAAAAATTGTTGGTAGCGAAATGAGCCAAATTATGCTATCAGGGAAACTGCATGGGAACACGAGGTATAGAGATTTGAGAGAGTAGTCCTTCAAGTGAAATCAGACCTTAGGAGTGCAGAGCCTCTGCTTTGGATCACAAGTCATAGAGGTTGTAAGAGGAAAGATGACCAGCATCCTAGAATGAGTTATGTGACCAGGGTTCATATCCAACATCAGGTACTTTCTAATTTTGTGATTACAGTAAATTCATTTAAACTCAGACTTTCACATTGCTTGGTGATATTTCTAATAATAACATAATAGTAATTGTATTTGTGCCACCACAGGTTTATTGTGAGGAAGACACTGTACAGATCTTAACATGTTATAGAAATCTAAGTTGTGATCTAAGTCTTTTATTCTTTCCGTCACATTAAACAGTGGACCAGTTCCCCTCTCTGTTCTTATTGTCCCCAACCCATCCATTTTCCTTCCTCCCTCTTCCCTCTCTCCGTCCCTTCCTTCTCTTCTCCCTTCTTGCTTCTCTTCTTCCACCCTCCCTCCTTTCTTTCCTTCCCTCTTACCCCCCCTCCCTGATATGCCTATCTATAGATTGTACTCTATAAGTATAGATGGATAGTGGATAGACAGATCAATAGATAATTGGTTGGTTGTATGATCTCATCAATGTGGGCATTTTTTCTATCAATGTAGATCTCAGCTCTTCCACACCACATCTTGTGCAGTTTTTGTTCAGGTCTCTTTATAACTACTACTCTAGGGATCTTTCTCTGGTTCATTTACTACCTCAAGGATACCAATGCTGCCCTTGTGCAATCCATCTATTGTATCTCATTCTCACTACATAATTGACTCACTTTTTCTGAACATACATGTCATTGATAATGTTTAAAAATAATTTTGATGTCCTAAATCCATGTCATTCTTAAATAATATGCTACAGTCACTATAAATTCACCATATTGGATTTTGTACACTTATGTCATGTACTAGTGTTAAAGAGATGAGGTTTCGTGGCATCAAGCAGCTGAAAATGCTTACACAGTTTTCCAAATGTGCAGGATCGCACTTGATCTTCTTCTGCTTATTTTGGTGCTCAAGTATTTGCCAAAATACAGTGCTTTTCCAAGTATATTGATAGTACACTACTGCATTTGGCTGCCTGTCCAACTTGTATTGTACTAGGTACTTTTAAAAATTTTGGTTTTTCTTTCTAATGTAGATGGTAGTTTAAGTCTTTTGATTTATTTGGTTTTCACTAAGGAGGCTCAAGGACTCCACACAGTTAGTGCAATATCATTTGGGAATAGGAGTACGTGAAAACCTTTCCATTGATAAGGAATGCTTCTTTCCTTAATGAAAATGCAAGAAAGGAACAGGCAGCCTTCTCCAAATAGAGCATAGATTTACAGAAGTGCAATTGACCGAGAGGTATAGAGCATATAAGACATGACTGCATGCATCATTTGTTGATTTTTAAAAGGCATTGGATTTTACAAAAACTATTCTCTGTCTTACAAAAGCTTTCAATGTAATGGCTAACAAAAAACAATAAAAATGACAAATAACAATTATTTTATTCAACTTTCAACACCTCTTCTTGCTTGTTTCCCCTATTAATGGAGGCACAGATGATAAGTAAAATGGCTAAGTGGTGAGCTGCTGAAAGGAGTGGGGGAGGTACTAGGTACTTTAGAAAATGGCTAATTGGTTTAATAGGGTTGACTCTAATGGAAAGCATTCCTAAGTCCCAATGGGAAATGAGCATCAGAAGATAGATAGAAGTGGGGGTATAAGAAGAGATCTGTGGAGCAGAGAGTTGAATAATAAAACTGTGATACCAAGCTCCGGCTGGTGAAGGCTTGCCTTCCCTTCTCCCTCCCTCCCTCCCTCCCTCCCTTCCTTCCTTCCTTCCTTCCTTCCTTCCTTCCTTCCTTCCTTCCTCCCTTTCCTCTCGTTCCTTTTCTTTCCTCTCTCTCTCTCTCTCTCTCTCTCTCTCTCTCTCTCTCTCTCTCTCTCTCTCTCCTTCTTCGTTCCTACCCTCCCTCTCCCCAAACTGACCACCTCATAATAAATATTTAAGGAGAAAAATTCACAATCAAATAATCAGGAATAGTGGGGCAATCCATTCTAGGTTGGATTATCTTATGACAAAGTTAGGATATTTACATACTTTGAATGCGTGCATTCTAAGGGGCCGTTTTTTTGGAAGTCTGTTGGCTGAGGATCATTTTCTGCCCGGTACTTAGTTATTCGACGATTTGCTGTCGTGTGAGAGTGCTATTAGAAGCTGAGATTTTTCAAGCCTAGTTCTTAAATGATGTCATCTGTTTGGGGTTAATTTTGGAACATATTTCTGATGAACCAAATGTGTGTTATATATTCAGATTTTGTCATTTTATTAGCTTTCTTTAAACAAATCCGTGAAAATAGTTCTATACTACTTTTGTTTTCTCCTAGTCACATTTTTGTACATCTCTTTGTCACTCTTGGAACAAAATACCTACAAGGCATCCATTATACTTAGGTAGGGTGAGGCTCTAGAAGAAAGAAAGAAAGAAAACCTTTTCTTTGCCTTCCCCTTAGCCCTGAATAATTAGTTATTCATCTTTTAAGACTAGGAGCAAAAAGCTTTTTGGTTCAAACTCACTGTTTGTTTTCAAGTGGGCCTCTAAATTTTTAGATTTTGTGGCTAAGTCAGAAACCTCAGAGACCGATTTCAAGCTAGAGTACATAAAAATGTGTCAATAGTTCAGGATGACTGATAGCTCCCCTTGTAACCAAAGCCACCTGCAATTTTTTATTGTCCTGCAGTATAAGCCATCTTGAACAGATAATCAATTCTATTGCACAAACAGTCACTTCTGTTCACCAAGGAGGCCTTCCCTGTCTCCCCAAGCAGAAACACTGCAAAAATCAATCCACACAGTCCAAATGATCAAAAATTCTCAAAGACATTAGGGCTATTTTGAAGTTAGCCTTCAATTGCCTATTTATGGACTAAACTGTGGTTTGGAATTACCATGTTGCTTAATATATCCATATACATTATAATATATTATGAAGATATGCAATTTAGTAAAAATAAAATACTCCTGGCTGAGTCTGGCAGGATTTTAATATCCTGTAAAGGATTAGATACAAATTTATTTTTCTCCCTTTGAAAAATTCATCAGAAGGCAGTGTAACAACATCATGTTAACATGAGGAATTAATATTTTTCCCAGCTGCTTTCTACATTTCTATAAATCAAAAACTATTGCAGTCTGAGTTTAAAATAAATGCTTCTTAAGGGCAGGAGGTTATTCTGCTGTAATGTATGCTAATGTATTTGGCTGATCCTGACAAGAGCAAACTGGCTTTTAGACAGCTTCATTCAGAGATACTGTTCATGGTGCCTCTTTTCAATTTTGGCTTTGGCCATCATAAGTGTTACCAGTTAGGCTTAGAATGTGTAATGCATAAATCTATGGCTTAGACACATCACATTAATGTGATGCAAGGTTTTGTTGTCATTTAAACATGGGGTGATATCACTATCAACCTCCCTCCCCACAATATAGCTTAGATGCCCAACTTTCTGCGTAAAACTAGAATCTGAAATCTACAAGATGCTGGTTGGACCAAGGCACACTAACCATTCAACTCAGGAACATTTCTGTGATAAAATGTGCTGAAATGTAGAACTTACTGCTTTGCATCGATAGACTAGTATTTCCAAACATTGTAAGTGCATCGCCAGATTCCATTTAGTCAGTTAGAAACATGGTCATCTAACTAAATAAGTTAGTCACCTTGAACAATGCCAAATCTCAGTACTATAGATTGTATTCTTTTTTGAACTGAAACAGAAAAAGAGCTAGAGAAACATATGGACTTCTCAACTTAGAAAACTGAATTTTCCTTTGGTTACAGTTTTAAGTCAGGATTTGATGGCCCTAGATTTTCTGTGGTCATCAACGACTTCTCCAGGAGCTGTTAGTGATTAGCAGCTTTCTTTCACATGGCTTACTTATGCTGTGTTTCCTGGCATAGTTTTCTAGGGAATCTGTGCACTTAAGAGCAGAGCCAAAGCATCTCTGCAGATCACTCAACTCTTTCACTACGTTAATAATAACTCTTCTTGAGGTAACACTCTAAAGTTTCCAGAGTGCTTTCATCTCACTTGGAAGAGTGGCGCAAACAGTGGTATTCCCATTTGACAGATGAAGAGATTGAAGCTTTGAGAAGGTAAAGGATTTACAAAGCTTGTAAATGTTTTGGGTGAGATTTGCACGCAGGTCTCTTGACCCCAAGTCCTAATGACACGAATAGACCTAAGGTGAGAAAAGAGCTGGAGTCAAGGTGCTTCTAAAATTCTTGTTCTTGGGTTAGTCTAGTTTGAGTCTGTGTGACTCAGGTCCATGATGATTGGTTTATATGCTTTTGGCTTCCTTCTCTAGTCAGCTAGATGTGATCACCGATCTCCCATGTTCTAAACTCATGGACTTCCCCAGGCCTGTTTTAGGGTTTGGATTCTGGCTACTAAAGATTTGGACATTTTACAAGGACCAGAGTTGGTCCTTGTAAAATGCCCAAACCTTTAGCTTGTAGCTTTGCATGCAATGCGGAAATCCAAACTGCTTATCAGAAACATCTTCCTAATCCATTTGGAAATGAAGAATTCAGTCTGTTCTACTTCCATCCCCTCAGGAAACTCCTCCGAGCCGGCATTCCTCAGTCTGGACTTGTTCTCAAGGTTGTCCATGTCATTTTTCCCCTAAGTCTCACCGTTCTTAGTATTCTCAGAAATAATCGTGCCAGGCCCATCCGTCATCATCTCCTAGTCCTCAATTTTCTTTTTGGGCTTCCTGCAATTTTAATCCCAAATCTCTGCAGCTCTTTTCCATGGAGGCTTAAGTGGTCCAATTTACAACCAATTTTCAACTAATATCGGCTGCATTCTTTTCAAATAAATCAAATAGCACTTGCTATGCAGGCTTATACCTTTAGACTTAAAAAAAAAATCAAAGGCCTGGAAGCAGGGCTTTAAAATAATGCTTTTTAAAAAAAAATACAAAGATAGGAGAGATCTTCTGAAATCTATGCTAGATGTTTATTTCCTGCTGGGCTTAATTTCTGAATCTAGTGCTGTCATTAACTGAGGGGGGAAGGGAGACCAGTCTCCCTTTCATCTCTGTACCATGTTGTACCAGTGCTCATAAAGGAGAACGGCTGTGTGTGAAATATGTGTGTGTGCGTGCATGTGTGTGTGTGTGTGTGTGTGTGTGTGTGTGTGTGTGTGTGTGTTGTGTTCAGGGAAAAATAGTTGAAAAAAAATCACTTCTTGGGGTCTGTTTTCTTCTGACCTCCTTTGGACTCCTTATCTCTGGCCCCTTCTGTCAGCTGATCCAGCTCATGTCTGCCTGACATATGAACCATGCAAAGCTTCTTTTTAAAGCGATTTTAATTCCTGCTCGACAGGCTAGACTGAAGCTCGTGAGTGACAGTGGGTTTTTGAAAACAAGAGTGAAAGCTGCAATGCACCTGGTATTTCATTGAATTCTGGAATTTTTTTTTCCCCTTTAAAAATCCAAGCTAGTTAAAAGCCTAAGCTTTAAGTAATAAAATGAGGCTTAGATAGCCAGGAGCAGAGCACTAAAGAGAGAGATCCACCATTTTGATCTTCTCAGAGACCTCTGTATTTTTCCCTAATCCATTTTAAACCTTTTAAGAGTTTTTATGGTTTTCCCTTTGCATAGTCTTAACTCATTTCCTTGAATTTTTTTTCCAGTCTGAAATTTCATCCTTAATTAGGTCTTGTTTTTTCCCAGTATCTAAGTATCAAATCTCATATGTTATATATAAGACTTCTCACTGCCCCTGAGATGTTTGGGTGAAATGATCCCCTCATCTGTAATAACCTGGAACAAAAGGGTGAGGTAACTAGTGACTGAGATAATCTTATATACTGAGACCCAATTCCAAAGCACAATGAGGTGATTTAGGTACTATCCTGAATTAGTTGCCTTTTGCAAATTTAAGTTAGACTATTAATTTTAATTTATCCACCATAATAGATTTATTTCATGCCCACTAAAAACAAGGATAAAATCAAGAGAAACTTTTTAATGGTAGCATATGAGATAAATCTCTTTTATTTACTTATTTTTAATCCAATTTTATTTTTTATTAACAAACATTTATTTTCTGTCTAAACTTCTGCATTTTCTCCTCTCCCTCCCCCCAAAGAAAAACAAAACCTTTGTAAGAAATGTGCAGTCAAGCCAAACAAATTAACATATTGGCCATGTCCAAAAATGTATAATGAAAGCAGTAGTTTCAGAGGAACTTGGAAAGACTTGTATTCTCTTAAAAAAAGTATCAGCACCTTATACTTCCATCGCACTCTGTGTTTTTCAGTCTCTCAACGTATAAAGATAATGCCATTATCTATTTGATTTGACTAGCAACTTGTTAAGGTAGATAAAGGATCATAATTTTAGGTGTGGAAAGGGCCTCAAAAGCCATCCAATCTGACTGAATCATTTTACTGTTAAGCATACCATAGGACAGGGGAAACTGAGGTACCAGGAGATTTGTGACTTTATTAAATTTACTCAGTAGTAAGACAGAGTAGATTGAAAATCAGCCTTGGAGTTAGACTAATCTGGGCTTAAATGGTGATCTGTGTGACCCAGGGCAAGTGACTTACTCTTTGTGTCTCAGGGAGCTCTCTGAAGTGATAAATGGCTTGGTAGTTGCTGATCTGCATTGATAGAAAAAGTTTCTTTACCGGGAGTTCCCTAAACTAATAGGGAATCTAATCTCCAGGGGCTAATAGGGCTCACAAGTCTGAACAAAAACAAGAAAATTATTAGATGCTTCCAAATGTATTTCCATTATAATATATTAAAAATTTTCATAGTAAATATAGGAGCAAATATTTTAATGTGGCTCACTACTTGGAAGAAAGATGAAGAGCTAGTCATTGTAAACTATAATACATTCTCTATTATCTTGCTTGGTTAGACAATGAGATGTTGGGTTTAATTAAATATCTTGTTTGAGAAAGTTGTTATTTTTGCCACCCTGTGGATTACCAATTTTCAGAGAAGTAGGAAAAAATAAAGATGCTTAATACTTAAAGCATGTTAGATACAATGGAATCTTTTTTTGATGATTTAGGAAGTTTTTGTGACTCTTCCAGTACCACAGAATCATCATGTATATAAATTATCAGTACTAGTAGAAATAGAGTTCCAGGTAAAAGAATTATGGTCCAATAAGTGTATATTAGGTAAATACTTTTAATAGCCTGCCTTTTTGTGTACCTCAGTGGAAATACAGACTTGGACCCGGGTATTTTTTAGAAACAAAAGTGTTTTTACAATAGACTTCTCTTTCTCTGTTACCAGTCCTAACTGGTCTTAGGGTTTTATGTTTTTTCTTCCTTGTTTAGTTTTTTTTTTTAACTTTCTAAGAGGAGGAATAGTAGCCAGAATTTAAGAAAAATACTTAAAAAAATAGAAAAGAAAATAGGATCCACGCCAAACAAACAAAAAAATGAGATTGGAGAACCAGGAGGCAAGGGAAAAAAGTTTACTCTGGTCTCATGAATGAACAGACTTGATCGTTAGGGATTGTTTCAGACTTGCACACTGAATGCATAAGTAGAATAACCCTAATACTCAAATGGAAGTGGCATCTTAGTAACGTGGACAGTACTTCCTATGATGCAGACTACAACCTCTCCATGCTTGCCCATCCTGCACACCTTGTGCCTATCCAACAACTATAACAACAGCAATTACTACTACTAGTGCTGCTACTACTACTGCTGCTGCTGCGACTAAAGTTCACCCAAATGGCATAACTAACAAGCAAGGCTTTCCTGAATCTCTTTACTGGATAGAGCACTGGACCTGAAATCAAGAAGACCTGAGTTCAAATTTGGTATCAGAAGCTTGCTAAATGTGTAACCCTGGGCAAGTCACTTAACTTCTGTCTGCCTCCATTTCCTCATATGTAAAATGCAGACAGTAATAGCATCCATGCCCCAGGATCAAATGCATAGTAGTTGTTAAGTGCTTAACACAGTATCTGGCTGTATAAATGCTGTCTATTGTTACTTTTGTCATACACTTCTTTGATGTCATCCTGCAGATCACTTGTCCTGCATAATTCCTATTCACAATGTGCTGCACACCCAATATTTACTTCTTAATTACCTTTTGAAAAGATCCTCAATTTCAGTTCCTTGAACATGGTAGTCTTTTATAACATCCATACAACATCATTTGGTTTTCAAACCAAGTTATTGGTTTTGGTTACATTGGTTTTAAAAAGATTTTCTTTCAAGAGAATCTTTAAAAGAACTGAGTAATTAGTGCAGTGCCTGGTACACAGTAGGCATTTAATAAATGCTTATTGATCAGTTGATTAATTAATTTTACAAACACAATGGGTGTGTGCACATGCATGCATATACACAGAGATGAATATATACTCTAAGTCTTCTCAGATACTGCAACACTTATCTCTATAATCTTTCACAGATCACTAACATTGGCTCAGTAAACATAGTAACCAAGTTTTTCAGCTTCTAGGTTTTAGTATATCAGGTTCTGGGGACTTTAGCTCATCAGTAGCAGCTAAGTGCTCTATTACTATTTCTCTGCTCTTGTTTCAACTCTCTGTTGGACGTTTTTGTTCTGAGTCTTCTAGTTCAAAGATCAAAAACCATAACGGCACAAAACAAAAAAGGGAAGTTGGGAATCAGAACAAGTTTAGGAGGGGATAGTTCACTTGTGGGTATGTTGAGTTTGAAATGAAAATAAGGCTCTCCAATTGGATATATTTCAGCAGATAGTTGGAAATATGATACCAAAATTCAGGAGTATGGTGGATATAACATATTTATTGAATAAACAGATTTTATGGCTTGTAATTTTTATTCATTCAGGAACCATGTGTTGAGTATTTGCTATGTTCAAATAAAGCATTGTACTAAATATAAGATTAGAGATAAAATTATCTTTGTTCCTGTCTACATGTTACTTATAATCTAGCAGTTTTATGTTAATTGCAATTTAAGAGATTATTTACAACTAATTGAAATCTGTATTGTGGTTATAAGTTTTGCTAAATAAGTGAATACATCAAAAATCTATGATAAAACCTAAGAAGAGTTAAATATGTTGTCAGGAATTATCTCCTTCATAATTTTATAATTTTATATTTACTGATATTTTCATCCATCTTATACTACAAATAATTGATGTTTATAATGTACTGAAGTGAACAAAGCTTAGAATCATAAAGAAGCTAATGGTCAATATTTTTATTGTATTACATGTTTAACTGTTCAATTCTTCAAAAACTGCTCATCTCCATATGATATATGTATATATGTATACATATATGACAATCCTTCATTAATAAGAATATATGCTTAATCAAATAACTGGTTCACTGATCATGTTGGACAAGGAGTTTGCTATAATGAAAGCGACACTAAAAGTTTTAAGCTTACAAATTGTGTTCCACTTTTCCAGTTTCAAAATGTGAACTAAACTTGATTTCATTTAAAATTCTGATGTTGCCTTGATTCCCCACAAAATCATTTGAGAAAAGGAAAATGTTTATACACATTAATAATTAGGTAGTAGACCTTTACTGGAGTGATTTCCATTTATAGTAATCTACAAATCTTTCCCTGAAATATACCTTCATATGCAAGGATCTATGAAACAGTTAAAAATATGAAATGGTCCTTAGTCCTATAAAGTCCCCACTGGTCCCAGAATGATTCATAGGATGATAGGTTTAGAGTTTGGAGGAGCTTAGAGACCATCTAGCCCAGGGATCATCAAACTAAGACTTGGTCTGTGAGCCATCTCTGGCCTGTAGCCTGCTGCTGTAGGTCCCAGTGACTCAGAAGGATTTTTACATTGTATGTTAAAAATGTAGAACACAGCCTTAGCTCCTGTACTGTACAAAAGCAGGCAACCTGCAGGCCATAGTTTGCCAACACCTGACTAGTCTTATTTCCAGTATTTTGCAGATTTAGAAACTGAAGCTCAGGGCAGCTGTTAGTTGCCTACAGTGAGGTGTGGTGAGTGTCAGAACCTGGAGGTGAACCAAGGTCCCTTAGCTCTATATCCAATATTCTTTTCTCTATACAATGCTGATGGTAGTGGACTGGTAGAGAGAGGAGTGATAGGATATGTTAGAGATCACAGTAATTAAACTGTCTACAAATATTTACATCTACAAGTATTTATATAATCTATTATTATTGCTTTTTAAAAAATATATCACCTTGCAGATAATTTTTCTTGTCTCCATTCCAGAGGTCTTTACAATTGCTGTCCCTTGGAATCTTGGTTTTATTTGATCCCAGATCTACAATAATTTAGCCTATAACTAAGTCTGGTTCTGCCCTAAGTTGAAGCACAGATCATTTATCATGGTTCTAGTTGGCATCTAGGTCTAGTCCATCTAAATGTCCTCTTCAAACATAATATTTTACTGTCATGATCTCAAGCTAATTGCCTTTTTTTTAATTTCAAAATGAGTGCCAACACAATTCAGGTATGAGGGGAGAAATGGCACATTTATAAATCTTCACTGTCTCCCAAAAAAATATGCACTAAATTTTAGAATTCCTCTTTCAAGACTCCCCATAGTATAATCCTGGCTTTTCTGACTCATTTCACATTAACTCTCCTCCAAGATTTCTGTACTTCTGTCAGATTGGATTACACTTTGTTCCTTGCTCTTTCTCTGTACTTTCCCACCTTTGTTCATTCTCTTCTTATACCTGGAAGTCTTCACTCCTTCTTGTCTTTTGAATTCCTGCCCATCTTTTCAAAACCTAACAAAAACTCTACTCGTCCATGAAAATTTCCCTGAATATCTTCTATAAGTAATGCTCTTCCCACTCGGTTCTTATATAGTATTTTCTTTTGTATACTTCTGTCATTCTAAGATTGTGTTAATACAATGTTAGTTCTAGTTGTGTTAGTTCTATGTGTTTTGTCTCATCCCCCTTCAATAGTGTAAGTTCCATGAAGCCTTGGACTATGTCTTGCTAAAACTTTGAATCTCTGTAAGTCTGTATAAATATGAAATAAATATCCGTTGAATGAACAAAGCCTTAAGGTTTTTATTCATTTTTAAAGCTGAAGTCATTAGATGTACACTGAGTCCAATGGTTGCTAACATTTCCCAGCAACTTAGGTTACCATTCCTGCCTATCTTCTGATAAATCTGTTACTCAGATCCCCATTCGCTGTCTCTCTAAGTAAAGAGAACAGCTGTCCCTGATCCTACCTCTTTCAATATCATAAATGCTTAAAGGACATAGTAATATATATATCATGTCTAGCAGTTGTAAAAGAAAGACTACAAACAGCAGAGTTAAATGTGAAGAGCTACAGAAAAACCAAGGTGGACTAGTCATAGCAGGGGAGAAATGAGTCTTGCAATGCTTTTGAAGGATGACTAGGATATTGATAAGGAAAAAAAGATTTGATGTGTAAAATGCAAAACATTACATCTTTATGCAATAGATCAATAGAGACCAAATGCTTATAAACGGATGTGCATTTAAATTTCATCTACAGAGCTATGTGTGTGTATGTATGTATGTGTACGTATGTATGTATGTATGTGTGCATATGAGGAAAACCATGAGAGAACTGATGTGTTGAATCATGTCCTAATTTATCATTTTGTAAGTTCGGATTTTTCATTTACATTGGAATTTCTTTTAAAGAGACAAATGAAATGACTCTTTTAAAAATTCTGATCACAAATAAGTCATATTGAATAGTTATAGGATTTTGGGGTTGGAGAGAATCTTACATCAGTTAGAGTAACCTCTGGGTCTTTTAACATAAGAAAACTGAAGCGACTGGAAATCAAGTGACTTCCACAAAGTCACAGAATTGATCACAGAGAGAAATGGGACGAGAATCCAGGTCTCTTGACTCTGGCCAACTTCCTTTCAACTTGGCCACATAGCTGCTAATAGGGTTGAGTTCGAATAGGCTGGTAATTGTAATTTGACAGTAATCACAACTACTTTCTGAATGAATGATGCATGTGGGTCCTTTTTCATAATAAGTTGTAATCAAAGTACTTCAGCTGTGATTTTTTTTTTGTATTTCAGTAAAAATAATATTTTATGGTAAAACAAGAGCCTCATAGTTACCTTTCTTTGACACGAGAGATCTAAAAAGTTGACCTTTTTCTACAGGCCAAATCCATCTGCTGAGGGAAACTACTCCATTACACTTTCCAGAAGACAATTCATCTTTAATACTAAAATGTTATGGAGGAATGCAAATAAGAAAGGAGATCTGTCAAGTGGCCCTGGCTATGGTGAGTTTGGAATGGAATATATATTGGGTCCTTATGGAATGGAAAATACAAGTTTATAAAGGAAAAAATGGATGGAATTGCTATGACATGGCTAATTATCCGTCGTATTCATTATTCTCCAAGGATGGGGAACCTGTGGTCTCAAGATCGCATTGGCTTACTGAGTCCCCAAGAATGGCCCTTTGGCTGAATCCAAACTTCACAGGACAGATCTTTTTATTAAGGGATATCCTTGAGGACCTAGATGACAACATGTAGCCTCAAAGTGTCAGGTTCCCCACCCCTGCAACCTTTGGATTTTCTTTCTGTTCTTTTGTACATTTCATGACATAATTTCATGACACTGATTTTACAAGGGTGGAGGTATATTAATTACATAGAAACATATGGTACTTTAGAAACATAGGCCAACATGTTTCTTGATTGTACATGTTTTCTGCACCATTAGATTGTGCACTTCTTGAGGGCAGAAACTGGTTTTATTTGCTTAGCATAGTGCTTGACACACAGTAAGGGCTTAATGCATACTTGTTGACTTGACTTGACATAGAGTATGGGGAGGGTGTGCTTCCACACACCTTGTGTAGCAAACATTACCATTGACTTCTTTTGAGTGGAAAAAGAAGGGATAATGGCAATACCTGTCACAGGTTGTGCTTTTATACCCTGGAAACCACCCATACTTTTTTTTCCGTGCCTCTACTTAGAGGTCTTCTGGTTCAGTCCTCTCATGTTATAGCTAAGGAAAGTGAGGCTGAAAGAAAAATGACTTTCCAAGATCATGTAGCTAACATGAGGCAGAACTGGAGTTTGAAACAAAACTTCTGACTCCAAATCCATTAAACCTTTCCACTCTAATGTGGACAGATGTTTTAAAGAGAGTAAAACTATTGTAAAAATTAGGTTTGCAAGTTATTTGTGTATCTTAGTAATTAATATTGGCTTTGCTACTCACTATCTGTGTGACTTTGAGGAAGTGACAATCCCTTTGGACCTCTTTCTCTTCAACTGTAAAATGAAGGTGTCAATCTAGAGGATATGTAAGACCCCTTCTAGTTTTAAGTCTATGACCCTTCAGAGCAGGACTTTAAAAGAGGGATTTAGAACCAAAATAGCCCAAATATTGGTTATAATAACCCATGGGAGATCATGACTTTGGAGGAAAACATCTGAAGAACCTGCTTAAAAATTGACATTACATAATGAAAAGCCTACTGTTATCTATGCTGTCATTATCTACAGGGTATTGTGGATTCAATTGATTTTATTAGTAAAAAACTACAAGTTGAACTGATTTTTAAATTCAATCTGAATAAAAAGTTTCTGTAATCCTAGTTCCATATTATTTTCCCCTCAGTCCTAATTCTTATCTGCTGTATTCCAATGTTAATGAAGTTGAGTCTTCAGAATCTCTCATTCCACACTGTCATGGTCAAACATTCTTCTGGGGAGTCCACAGGGTACATGGTATTTCCTTTCATTTCACCATATGGAATTCAATTTACCCTTTACCCAATGGCTACTAATGGATTCACATGGCACAAGCAAATCTTGACTGCATACATGACTGAAGATCAGATATTTCTCTATTTTAGGTATCCATGATTTCACAGGTAGGGCTGCCACTTTCACTGATCCAAGCTTCAGCCCTATCCTAGCTGGTCTTCATGGCTTGATCCTACCAAAAAACTGTGACTTGGTACTCAACATAGTGATGTAACTATGTAAGCATGGTTAGATAGGTCCTCAGATAGCATACAATCCATCCTTTCATTTTATTGATGACAAAGCTGAGGCCTAGAGAATATAATTGACTTACCTAATAGGTTCATAGATCTAGTAAGTGACTGATCTGGGACTTGAACAAAGTCTTCTGACTCTACGACCAGTACTCCTTCCACTGATTGATACTTCTTTTGCAGTATTGAATTAAGGTTAAAAATTCTTTTATCTTTGTGATTCCATAAAGACTTTTATGTTCTGTTCCTCAGTTTTTCTTTTGTTATTTAAATAGTACCATACTCAAGTTAGATGGTCATTCCTTAAATGACATTTCCAGCAAATTCTAGGAAACCCTATTCTCTGTGTTTTGGATAGCCTTTGGAATGAGACGGAAATGGGGGAGGGAAGGACAGAAGGAAAACAAATGTAAGTTGGACTCCGATCAGTGAGATAATGTCTAATATGACCAAAATGAATTTGGCAGATGTTGTTCTCCTATTTTTTCCCCTTTCTACAGTTAACATGTTGTAACTTGGAATCCTACTTGCATTTTTTTCATACTTAGATTTTTATTCATCTTTAGTAACTAAACTGTATCTTTGGATTATAGCCAGGAATGAATATCGAGGAAAAGTTTTGATGTGGATGTTTGAAGGAAAAAAATGTTACCATGAATATGCTCCCACTCCCTTTTATTTTCCCCTGTCCCAGGGATACCAAATCCCTGGTTGCCAATAAACAAATCCTTTCCACTTACCCCAGCTGTCTGCTCCATTTTTCTCATCCACCTCAACTTGACTCCCTTCTGAGCCACTCTAAATCTTTGTGTCCCACCCAGGGCTCCCTCTGGAATTCTGGCTCTAACCATCCCTTTTCCTTCTCATTCCTTCCATCTTTTAGCTCCTTGACAATGTTACTTTCCCTGGCTACTCTATTGTGCTGCTATACTTTTTCTTATGCCTCAACTCAGTCATGGTAGAAGAGATGAAATACTACTTGCTCCCTGTTGACAGTGCTCTCTTCCTGTACCACCTTCATTCAGCAAATTCTTCTCTTTTGAGGTTGACGATACACAAATTTATTTCCTAACCTAGATCTTTGGTGGCTGTTATCTACTGATCCTCCGGGCAAACCTCTTTATCATTCCACCTTTCCTCAAGCTTCACTTCTAAATATGGTCTTCACTCTCATGGAGACTTTTAATCTTTCGTCTTTTCAGAGAAGATGCCAGGGATGTCAGAAGCAGAAGGTAGAAAGCATTCCAGGGATGAGGAACGGAGGTAGGTAGTGTAAAGAAAGGAGGTGGAATAAGAAACATCTTTAATTTTTCTTTTCTTCTCCTTTCTCAGAGACCTGCTCTGACTTTGTTTTCCTTCACTATCCATTCTCAACCTATTTGTTACCCATTTCAACTCTGTACTGTCCTTTGTATTTGAATCATTTGGCCCTTTGTTGTGTCATTTCTCTCTTCTCTTGCCAAAATGGCCCTGGATTACTTCCATCATCTATGTCCTCTGCTACTACTCATGAGCCTTGGAACCAGCTAGAGGAAGTCCAATAGTTGACATGACTGGGTGCATTATAAAGTACCGTGTCTAACCTCAACTGGGCCATCACTGTAGCAAGACTATATTTTGCTGAGGAGGCAGAGCCAAGATAGAGAAGTAAAAGCAAGGACTTCCCTGAGCTCTCCCACAAAGCCCTCCAGAAACCTGTAAAAATGACTCTAAACAAATTCTAGAGCTACAGAACTCACAAAATGACAGAGTGAAACAAATCCCTAGCCCAAGACAACCTTCAAAGTTGACAAGGAAGGGTTTTTCACACTGGGCAGGGAGCAGAGTGCAGTCTGGCTTGGGCTGCACCAGCACAAATTGGCTAGAGCAGGTTTCAGGGGATTGAAGCATTGGCAGTTGTGGCAGTTTCCAGGCTTCTCAACCCACAAATGTCCAAAAAGTCAGTGGGAAAATTCTATAATACCTGGGTGAAAGAGGAGCATGTGGTCTAGCCAGATCAGGCCCCAGCCCCAGGACAGTGGGAGTGATGGTGGCAGCAGCAACAGCAGTAGCAGAGTCTGAGGCTGCTTCTGGAGCTTTGGACCCACAGACAGTGGGGGATTCAGGGGCTGACACAAAATCCCTGAAGCCTGGGACAGTATACCCACCCTCACCCCCACCCTCACTGGAAGCAGAATTCTACCTTGACAAAGAATTAGAAACTCAAGTGTTTGGCTGGGAAGATGAGTAAACTTCATAAAAGAACTAACACTTTGGATTCTTACTTTGTTGACAAGGAAGATAAAAAAAATACAACCAGAAGAAGACAGCAGAGTCACAGCTCCTACATCAGAAGCCTCCAGGAGGAATATCAATTGGTGGCAGGCCATGAAGGTGCTCAAAAAGGATTTTGAAAATCAAGTAAGAGAAATAGAAGAAAATTTGAGAAGAGAAATGAGTATGATGGAAGAAAATCATGAAAAACAAGTCAACAACTTCCTAAAGGAGAGACAAAAAATGCTGAAGAAAATAACACCTTTAAAATACACGAATCCAAATGGGAAAAGAAGTACAAAAAGAATGCCTTAAAAAGCAGAATTGACCAAATGGAAAAGAAGGTCCAGAAGCTCACTGAAGAAAATAATTTGTTAAAAATTAGAATGGAGCAAATGGAAGCTAATAATTTTATGAGAAATCAAGAATTATAAAATAGAATCAAAATAATGAAAAATAGAAGACAATGTGGAATATCTCATTGGAAAAACCACTGACCTGGCAAATAGATCCAGGAGAGATAATTTAAAAATTATTGAACTACTTGAAACACATAATCGAGAAAAGAGCTTGGTCATCATCTTTCTTTTTTAAAAAGTTTATTTTCAGTTTTCAACATTCACTTCCACAAAATTTTGAATTTCAGATTTTCTTCCTATCTTTTGTTCCCTCAACACAGGACATTGTGTACTCTGGTTACCTTTACCTCCAATCTACTCTCTGTTCCTCATCCCCTTCCATTCTATTTTCTTGTAGGACAAGATAGATTTCTATACCCCATTGTCTATATGTCCTATTTCCTTGTTGCATGTAAAAATAATTTTTAACATTCATTTTTGCAGCTTTGAGTCCTACATTCTTTTCCTTCCTTCCTCCCCACCCACCTTCACTGAGAAGGCAAGCAATTCGATGTAAGTTATACATGGGTGGTCATGCAAAAGACTTCCATAACAGTTATGTTGCCAAAGACTAACCACATTTCCCTCTGTGCTATCCTGCCCTTCATTTATTCTATTTTTCCTTTGATTTGTCCCTCTACAGAAGTATTTGCTTCCAACTACCCCTGCTCCCAATCAGCTGTCCCTTCTGTTAACCCCCTCCTTTGTCCTCTTTGCCCCTGCTTTCTTGTAAAATAAGATAACTTCCATACCCAATGGCTATTATTGTCATTCCCTCCTGAAGCCAAATCCGGTGAAAGTAAGACTCACTTATTTCCTCTCACCTTCCCCCTCTTCCACTCCATTGTAAAAGCTTTTTCTTGCCTCTTTTTTGTGAGATGATTGACTATATTCTACTTCTCCCTTTCTCTTTCTCCAAGTAAAATTCCTTCAACACTTATTTTTATTTTTTAGATATCATCCCTTCATATTCAGCTCACTCTGTGCCCCCACTCCCCCCATATATCACACACACATATACATACACATGCATAGATACACATGTACACATATATGTATATATGTATGTGTGTATGTATGTATATATGTATATATATACACACATATATATCTATATATCTATATCTATATCTATATATACTTATACACATTCTCTACAACTACCCTAATACTGAGAAAGGTCTCATGAGTTACAGAGATCATCTTCCCATGTAGGAATGTATACAGTTCAATGTTAATAAGTTCCTTAGGGTTTCTCTTTCCTGTTTACCTTTTCATGCTTCTATTGATTCATGTATTTGAAAGTTGAATTTTCTATTCATCTCTAGTCTTTTCAACAAGAATGCTTGAAAATCCTCTGTTTCATTGAATGTCTATTTCTTCCCCTGAAGGATTATCCTCAGTTTTGCTGGATAGATGATTATTTGTTTTAATCCTAGCTCCTTTGACTTCTGGAATATCATATACAAAACCCTTTGATCCCTTAGGATAGAAACTGCTAAATCTTGGGTTATCCTGATTGTGTTTCCACAATATTTGAATTATTCCTTTCTGGCTGCTTGAAGTATTTTCTCCTTGACCTGGAAACACTGGAATGCTATAATATTCCTTAGGAGTTTCCTTTTTGAGATCTTTTTCAGGAGGTGATCAGTAGATTCTTTCCATTTCTATGTTACCCTTTGCTTCCAGGCAATCAGGGTTAGTTTTCCTTGATAATTTCTTGAAATATGATGTCTAGGCTTTTTCTTTTATTATGGCGTTCAGGTAGTCTAATAATTTTTAAATTATCTATCCTGGATCCATTTTCTAGGTCAGTTATTTTTCCAGTGAGATATTTCACACTGTCTTCTATTTTTTTTCATTCCTTTGGTTTTGTTTCATAATTTCTTGATTTCTTATAAAATCATTAACTTCCATTTGCTCCATTCTCATTTTTAAGGAATTATTTTCTTCAGTGAGCTTTTGGACCACCTTTTCCATTTGGCCAATTCTACTTTTGAAGTCATTTCTCTCCTCATTGTCTTTTTGGACCTCTTTTGCCATTTGGGTTAGTCTAATTTTAAAGGCGTTATTTTCTTCAGCTTTTTTTGGCTCTCCTTTAGCAAGAGGTTGTCTCATTTTTCAAGATTTTCTTACATCACTCTCATTTCTCCTCCCAGTTTTTCCTCTGCTTCTCTTATTCGATTTTCAAAATCCTTTTTGTGCTTTTCCATGCCTTGCAACCCATTCATATTTTTCTTGGAGGCTTTGGATGCAGGAGCCTCGACTTTGTTGTCTTTTCGTGGTTGCATCCCTTGATCTTCCTTTTCACCAATGACATAAGAACCTGTCTTTTAATTGAGAAAGTAAGAATCTATAGTCTGTTTCTTTTTCCCCTGTTTGCTCATCTTCCCAGCCAACCACTTGACCTTTGAACTCTTTGTTAAGTGGAGGGCTTCAGAAACAGCTGCCACTTAGGCAGTGACTGTCACCACCCTGGGGCCCGGACCAGACTGAGACTGGAACTTGGAATGGCATTGGGACTTGACCAATCTTTCCTCTCATCCAGGTGAAAGCCCCTTTTCATTAACTTTCTTAGCTGTCTTTGGCATTTGTGGGTTGAGAAGTCTGGAAACCACCACAACCACCAGTGATTCAGTCCCCTAAGGTCTGCTCCAGCTCCATCCATGCCAGTGTGGCCCATGCCAAACTGTTCTCCACTCCCAGCCTCGCACAACATACCCTTCCCATCAAACTTGCAGATTGTCTTGGGCTGGAAATTTGCTGCATTCTGTCAGTTTGTGGCTATTGCTCCTCTAGAATCTTCTCAGTCACTTTCTACATGTTTTTTCAGGGATTCTGGATAGAGCACAAGTGGATCCCTTTTTCTACTCTGCCATTTTTGGCTCTACCCCACCCAGAGTCTAGATATCATCTTTCAAAAAATTATCAAGGAAAACTACCCAGATATTCTAGAACCACAGGGTAAAATCGAAGTGGAAAGAATCCATTGATCACCTCCTGAAAAGATCCCAAAAGGAAAACTCCTAGGAAAATTGTAGCCAAATTCCAGAGTTCCCAGGTCAAGGAGAAATTATTTCAGGCAGCCAGAAAGAAACAATTCAAGTATTGTGGGAATATAATTAGAATAACACAATATCTAACAGATTCTACATTAAGTGATCAAAGGTCTTGGAATAGAATGTTCTAAAGGTCAGAGAAGCTAGGATTAAAAGAAAGAATCACCTACCCAGCAAAACTGAGTACAATCCTTCAGGGGGAACAATAGTCATTCAGTAGTCATTCAATGATAAGTTTCAAGCATTCTTGATGAAAAGATCAGAGCTCAATAGAAAATTTTACTTTCAAATACAAGAATCAGTGGAAGCATGAAAAGATAAAGAAGAAAGAGAAGTCATAAGAGATTTGTGAAAGTTGAATTGTTTATATTACTACATGGAAAAAATGACATTTGTAACTCATGAGACCTTTCTCAGTATTAGGGTAGTTGGACGAAATAGATAGATAGATAGATAGATAGATAGAGGGCACAGGGTGAATTGAATATGAAAGGATGATATCTAAACAATAAAATTAAGGAGTGAGAGAGGAATATGTTGGGAGGAGAAAGAGAGAGATAGAGTGGGGTAAATTATCTCACATAAAAGAGGCAAGCAAAAAGATTTTACAAGGGAGGGGAAGCGGGGGGAGATGAGATGCAATGAATGAACCCTACTTTTGTCTTAAGGAGGGAATAATATACACATTCAATTATGTATCGTACCCTACAAGAAAGTAGGGGGGAAATAAGGGTGGGATGATAGAATGGAGGGCAGATTGGGGGAAGGCATAGTCAGAAACAAACACTTTAGAAAAGGCACAGGATCCAAGGAGAAAAGAGAATAATTGGGGGGGGCCAGGTAGTTAGTCTTTCACAATATGACTAACATAGAGGTGTTTTGCATAACTATATATGTATAACCTATATTGAATTGCTTGGCTTCTCAATGGAGGTGAGTGGGGAGGAAAGAAGGGAGAAAATTTGAAACTCAAAGTTTTAAAAACAAACGTTAAAAAATTATTTTTACATGCAACTGGGATATAAGATGTACAGGCAGTGGGGTATAGAAATCAAACTTGCCCTTCAAGAAAGTAAAGGAGAAGGGAATAAGAGGGAGGGGAATGGTAAAAGGGAGGGCAGATTGGGGGAAGTGGTAAGCAGAATGCATACCATCTTGAGGGAATGGGCAAGGGGAAAGATGGGGAGAAAATTCAGAACTCAAAATCTTGTGGAAATGAATGTTGAAAACTAAAAATAAATAAATTTAAATTTTTTTTAAAAAAAGACTATATTTGCTTAAGCCAAGTCTATGTTGGTGCCCTATTCAAACAATTATAAAGACCTCTTACTGGCTCTATGATCAAACATAAACTCGTTTAGCTTTTAAATCTCCATACAATACGACCTTAACCTACCTTTCCAACCTTATGAAACATAACCAGTCCCCCACACTTTGTGATCCATCTACCCGCATTGGCTTTTGCTCCATTCCTCACGAAGGCAGTCCATCTCCCATCACTTTACCTTTCCATCGGATATCTTTTAGATTATTACAAAAGCTTTCTGATTACCGTCCCTACTTCAAGTCTCATCGCTTAATTGTGCCCCATACTTGACTGCTAAAGAAAGTTTTTTAAAGAGCATTTCTGATCACATCATCCACCTCCTTATTAATTGCCAGTGACTCCTTACCAATCCAAGATCAAATATAAAGTCTACCTCCTGGCCCTTTCCCACCTTAGAGTCTTCTTATATCTTATTTTCCACTCACTAGGTATTATAAGGGCCAGGCTGGCCTAATTGATTCACCTCCCTTCTTTGTCCTGACTCTATCATCCTTGGAATATTTCTTCACTTTCATCTCCTATTCAACTCAACTATTGTTTGCATGCTTCCTGCCCAATTAGTATGTAAGTTATTTGAAGGCAGTGATTATTTCTGTGTTTCTATCTTCCTTCATATTCCCAGCACTTAGCACTGTGTCTGGCATATAGGAAACTCTAATAAATGATTGTTAATTGAATGATTGTCTGGAACTCAGTCCACAATTTCATTTTCACGAAGTTTTTAGGCACAGAAAGTAAAGTGCTATTTGCTTAATAAATCTATGATATTAAGTTTTAGTTAAAATTCTCTCTTTCCCTACAATAGTATTTAATTCAGGTAATTTTTCTTCCTGGCATTCATCCTAGGCCATAGTGACATCTCTAGTTCTTTTCCTGGTGTTTGCTGATGAGTTAGAAGTTACCCCTCATTGGAGCAGTATCCTAAGGAAAAGAATGGTGAAACCTAGAATATGAGCATGAATGCAATATTTTGGATAAGAGACAAAAAAAAATGGGGCAAGGACAGACGGAAAATAAATGTAGGTTGGCCTTACATCTTCCATGACTGGAAGGACTGGAAGGACCTTGGAAGAGCTTTTATTTTATCTCTCTTCCTAAAAACAGAAGTATACATGAATTGCTAAGGTACCAGAATCACACTTTTTCAATTCATCAGTGTCCTCAATTCATCAGTATTTTCAATTCATCATCATATCTTGGATATCTGCTATAATGTTGAGTACTGGAGGATCATAATACAAATAAGAGAAGGCCCCTTTCCTTCTCGAGCTTGTTGTATAGTGAGGTAGGAGAGATGCAACATGTATTTAATTATAATACAAAGTCAAATGTAAATGCAAAAAGAGAGTTATGAGGTTCTGTCCATTTATATGCATTCATACAATTGCCTCATGTTGGATATCAGATCCTTATTGGAAATATACAAAGTTTTTCCCATTTGACCCCTTCCTTTTTTATCTCAGGTTTACTAATATTGTTTACGTAGAAGTTTTTCAGTTTTGTGTAATCAAAGTTATTTACTTTACTTTTAATTGCCTTTGTTTCTTGTTTAAGAATTTGTCTTCTACCCATAGCTTTGATAGTTATTTTGTCTGGTTTTTTCTTACTTTTTAAAAAAATAATATAATCTTTAATATTCAAATCTCATATTTATTTAGAATATATTGTTTAAGATGGTATAAGATGTTGGTCTATGCCTAATTTACGCCATACTGCTTTCATCAAATAGGGAATCCTTTCTGAAGGAATTTAAATGTCCTGCTGAATTGAAGACTGTTTTTGAATTACATTGTTTCTTAGTCTTCCTTGTCTAGTCTGTTCCATTGATTTTCGTTTTTATTTTTAAGCAATTTGAGATGCTTTTGATGACTCCAACTTTGTAATTTAGTTTGAGACTTGGATTCCCTACCCTCTTCCTTTTCCTCGTAATTTCTGTTGATACTCTTTTCCTTATTAATTTTATTAATATCCTACTGAGTTCAGCAAAGTATCCTTTTGATAATTTGAGTGGGATAGCATTAAAAAGCAGTCTAATTTTGGTATTGTCATTTTTATTATACTGGCACGGCCTAACCGTGAGCATTGAATATTCTCCCAGCTATTTAAATGGTCATTTATTACTTTAAGAAGCATTTCATAATTGAATCCATACAAGTATAGTTTGGTAAATTGATAGCCAAGTATTTTATACATTTTTTAGTTATTTGAAATGAGATTTCCCTTTCTATCACTGCTACTTAGATTGTTTTCATCCTTATTATATAGGAATACAATTTTTTAATTATCTGAATTAGTATCTTTGCTGATTTCCTAGGAAATTTTAAGTAAAAACATTGTCATCAGAAAATGAGATTTGTTTTTTTTCCTCTTTATGCCTTTAATTTCCTTCTCTTGTCTTACTGCTATTGCTGTAATTTCCAGAACTATATCAAATAGTAGTGGGGAGCATGGGCATCCTTGATTTCCTCCTGTGTTTATTGAAAAAGCTTCCAGTGTATCCCCATTGAAGTTTTAGATAATATTTTTAGATATTAAAAAGATTCTCTTTGTGCCTATACTTTGTAGCATTTTTAGTATATGTGAATGTTATACATTGTCAAAGACTTTTTTTCATCTATTGAGATGATCATGTGATTTTGGATATTTTTGCTTATAATATGATTAACCATTTTAATTCTTTTTCCACTATTGAACCATTCCTGCATCCCTAATATAACTTCAACTTCATCATGATGAATAATTTGTTGCATGAATTATTTTTGAGAAGGTTTTATTTTATTGATATCCATTAATGATATGGATCTACAATGCATTCTTGGTTTACTGTTTATTTTAGGAATTTCTCTTTGATCAGTTAAACTTTGAGGATTATCTCAGGTTTTCCAGATAGGTACAAATTTGATCCAGTTCAATTAAACACATATTAAATACCTACTGACCACAAGCCAATAATGAGTCTGTCACTATCAAAGAGCTTATATTCTGCTGGTGGGAAGAAGTACAATATAAGCACAAATAAGTGAATGTGTTGTAATTTTAGGAAGGTTAGAGTATCCCCAAATGGTTCTGGAAAGAACAGACCTTTAAACTGAGCATGAGTGAAGATAAAAATTCTGATACGTAGGCATAAGGACATCTAAGACAATTGCTTAGAGATAGGAAATGGAATGTTGAATTTGTGGAACAATTAATAATCCAGGATGGCGGAAACATCAAGTATGTTAGGGGGAATAATATGAAATAAAAGTAGGTTAGAGTTAGATTATGGGAAGTTTCTCAATTAGTTTGTCATGCCTGTGTCCATGAAACATGGATGTTTATTCACTTTGAGTTTTATTTCTTAGGACCTGCAAATCTGAATTTGTACAAATTTATTTTAAAAGTTTTTGATTCTCCATTTAATTAACTTGTTTTTCTGACTTCTCAAAGTATGTATTCCCTTCTCTTATTTCTACTTGACTTTGGACAAAAATGATGGTATGAGTGTGTGTGCATGCGTGAACATCAACTAATTTTGCCTTTCTCTGACACTGATTACCCATTTATCCCTCCGTAATTAATAGTGGGGCCATGTTTTCTTTTATCCTTTCTTCTGATGTGTTTTAAGCATTTTTTTTCAGTATTCCTTTATACATGTTTGCAAGTTACATCTCATTTCCTCCTTTTATTTTCTGACCTTGCTCCTGTTAAGCCATAACTGAACTGGGGGTGAAAAGTTCAGTTTCTAACACAGTTGCTTTGATCGGGAGACACATCACAAGAAACAAAAATGAAACAGTCTGGGTACTCAGACAAGGATAGGAATCTTAGATCTGAAAGAGACTTTAGAGGAGAAAAATCCAACCCCTTCATTTTACAGGTGAGATTGCTGAAGCCCAGAGAGGAGACACAGTTTCCCAAGATTACACAGGCACTCAGTGACAAACTCTGTTCTCATATTCCAGATCCAGTAAGCTTTCCACTTGTGAACTCTGCTTTCAGTTACTCTTTGGTCTTGTGTTTAATTTCACCTGGGCAACAGTGTCCACGCCTTTGATATTGTTTCCCAAAGACTTAGTGTGAGTAGGTCAGTATAGAAATCACTAAAAATAGCAACACTTACTTTTATATAGAGAAGTAACTTAATACTTATTAGTTGGTAAATGGTCAAAAAATGTGTCTCTTAGTATTACTGTTAGCTATGTGATCTTGGGGGAGATATCTCTGAACTTCTTGGGATTTTAGTTTTCTTAGGAGGGCTCCAGTTATAGGAGGACTTGATATAGCAGAAAGGACAAAGGTTTTAGAGGACTTGGATTGGTTCAAATGCTGCCCCTGATATTTACTCCCTGTGTAATCTTGGGAAAGTTCAAGGAAAACCTCCGTGGGCCTCAGTTTCTTCATTTGTAAAATGAGGTTAGCTTTAGATCTTTGATCCTGTGACTATCTTTGTATTAAATGCAAAAAGTATGGAACAGTTCTTTAAAAAGGCAAAATCTGCATAAATATTGGTTATTTTTGTTATTATTTTTACTACTACACTAGAGATTAACACCTGTTTTTGGAGTCCAAATCATGTGACCTAATGGAGAAACATGGAAAGGATATGGTATAATTAATTAAATGCTTGGGGAATAAATAAATTACCAAGTACCTGATGTGGTTGGCACATACAAAGACAAAAATGAAATAGTTCCTGGATGCCCTCAAAAACAACTAATCTTTTTTTGTTGAAAACAACATGAAAATAGATAATAAATTTTTTAAAATACCAAGTAATTCTCAAGGAGAGAGTACTAGTAAATGGAGGGATGAGGATAATTCTCATGAAGAAGGTGGTACTTGAACTGAGTCTTAAAAGGAGCTTTGGATTCGAAAAATCAGAGGCAAAGAGGATGTTCATTCTAGACAAAGGGTCAGAGGTGGGAGATTGAATGCCATGTATATGGAAGAAAAGACCAGTTTAGCTGGAATGTTGCATGCATGGAGAGTAAGATGTAATGAGCCAGGCATGGTAGACTTCCATCAGATTGGGAAGGACTTTAAATTGTAAACAACAGGTTTTCATTTATCTTAGAGAAAAGTTGGGAGGCACTGGTGATTCTTAAATAGGTAAGTGACATGGTCATATATGTTTCAGGAATAACAATTTCTTAGCTGTGTGAAGGTCGGATTGGAGAGGGAAGACACTGGTGGCAAAGAGATCAATTAGAATATTATTGTAGTAGTCTAGGAGAAAGGTAATGTTGATCCTCTGAGTAGAGAGAAGAGACCCGAGGTGAGAAAAGGGTTGAAAATAAATAGCATTTGAGAGCAACATCACTTTAGACTGAAAGAACAAATCACTATTAATTTATTTTGTGTGTATATGTGCACATGTATGTATATACATATGTGTCTACACACACACACACACACACACACATATCTATCTATCTACATCTTGCAGGTAGGTGGCACAATGCCTAGAGCGCAAAGCCTGGAGTCAGGAAGACCTGAGTTCAAATACTGCCTCAGACACTTAGTAACTGTATGACCATTGGAGAGTCGTACAACCTCAGTCTGCCTTGGTTTCCTCATATGTAAAGTGGGGCTCATAATACATCTACCTACCAAGATTGTTGTAAGGGAAAAATGAGCTCTTTGCAAAGGTCTTTGCAAATATTAGTAAATGTGCATTTTTAAAGATCTCTGAACATGTTGTATCATTCCCATAAGCCCTTTGAGGTTAGGTAATGTATTTGTATTTGTATCTCCACTGCATATTATAACCAGAGGAAACTGTCATTAAAAAAAGATGGGCCTTTGTTTCAGGGAGAAGCTTTGGACAATTAAAAGCAGAGCAATAGGCCACCTGGCACATGTGAGGAGTTTTATAAATGTTTGTTTATCAATGGATTGATTAGTTCAGTCTTCTCATTATACAAATGCAGGAGCTAGGAACAAAGCCCAGACTAGAACCTGGTCTCTGGTGCACAGTCTTTTGCTTACACTAATTCCAATGTCATCCTACTTTATCACACTAAACATGCACATTTAAAAAAGATCTTCAGTATATTCTTGACTATTTCTTTGTTGATAGAGTAAAAGGTAGGATTTTTCTCATCATCCTCCGGAAGAACTTAGTGACACGGGATAACTAGTGAAAGCAGAAACTTCTTCACTGATGAGGCCACAGAGAATGATTGAAAATGTCAAAACAATAAGATGGAATAAAACCCAGCCACCTTTACCGTGTGTTGTTTACGTCTCCATATGGTGTGAGTTAGTATTTGGGTTCATTGGCAGTAAATGTGATCCTAAAACGGAGATATAGCGGAGGATGACTTTCTAAAAATATGCAGTACTACTTAAACCATATAAATGTCACACATTTGCATGTTAATGAAATGTTAGAGTCCTAAGCAGTGGATAGGAAGTAAATACTGAGAACTAAGTATTTATCCAGAGTGAAGATGTCAAGCAGGCTGGTGATATTGACTAGCAGGGCATTATTCATTATTGACACTTATTCTCTACTCTTTTCCCAGATGAATTCTGAAACTTAGTTTTTGCTGTCTCTAGCCCATCTATTTTCCTCCCAAATAAGTTGGTTAGGGGACAGAAATGAATGCTCTCTCATTTTCAAAAAGACAGTAGAATTCATGAGGGAATAATTATAAATCGAATTCTGCTATTTTAATGACATCAATTGAACATTTCTAAAAGTCAAACCTCACATGATTTCATAGCTTTTTGCTACTGTTTGCATCTAAATAATGTGTCATTCACATGTGTGTATATGTGTGCGTATGTGCATGTGTGTACCTTTGCTTAGCTTAACTTTTTAATATGAACTCAAAGAGATCTCTTTCTTTCTGCCCCTTTCCTACTCCCCTCCTTTATGCTCTGTCTTTCTGTGTGTCTCTTTAGGCTTCCATCTTCTCCTTTCTCTCCTCTGTCCCCCTGTCTCTCTCTCTGGGTCTGCCTCTCTCTGCATCTCTCCCTATTTTCTCTCTCTTTCTTCCTCTCCTCCTTTTTTCCCCTTCCTTCACCTCCTTCCTGACTCTCTTTCCCACCTTTCTTCTTGGTATTATGAGAACAGGCAAGGAAAGATGGATGGTAGAGAAAATTCTTGTATATTTGCCTTAGCATGGAAAACTCTGTGTCTGCTTTCAAAGCATGTTTCTTCTACTCTCCTATACAGGAAACTGTGGAAATTCTGTGGATTGAATTTCCCTATGGTTCAGTGTTACTCAATTGACAGTGGTCTCCAGAATACAATGGTTAGTCTGTTCCCATCCTCTGCCATGTTGAGAATCTACCATGATATTTCACTGGAAAAGCTGAACAAGCCAGTGATAAACTTCAGTTCCTAAATAGCTATGTCTAGTAAAAACTGGCAGAATATTGGGACATTCCTGTCTTTTCTCTTTATGATGCCAAAAGTGGAATATAGCTTCCCCTTTGCTTCAGATTTCATCTTTGTCTTTTTAAAAAACAGATTTTCTTCTCTGTTTCATATTTGACTATGTAAGGCATGCTTATATTTTAAAATAGGTGTTTGATACTTTGCATAGTTTGAGTTGACAAAGCCTTTTGAGATAACATGTAATAATAAAACAAATTCATAAAGTGGTATTTGAAGAACTGTGAAGCCCAGGACTATGCTAGAAATAGACTTAAGTCTATGGTGACTCTTGCCAGGTGCCAAATGACTGAGAACTAAATGTCAGATGGAGCCATTGGGATAGGTTATTAAACATCTACCATATGTATAGCATTGTACTATAAACACAAAAATTAGGGACACAACTCTAGAGTTTAGGAGAATGAAGGGATCAGAACCAGATAATAGCCCTTGAACTGAAATACCAGACAGAACCAAGATGAGGACACACATACAAAGGCGCAAGAGAAAGATCTGACCTTTAACACACTGGGGTATAACATCAAAGTGAGACCTTAAAAAAAGAACAGTCCCTGGGTCCTAAATTTTCTGATTAGAGGTCAGATTGGTGCTAGAGCCTAGAGCAGGGGTGGGAAACCTGTAGCCTTCAGACCACATGTGGCCCAGGCTCTTGGGTGTGAATTTATGACTGAGTCCAAGTTTTATAAATCAAATCCTTTTATTAAGTTTGGATTTAGTCAAAGGGCTGCACTTGAGGGCACTCCCCTGGTCTAGAGTATAGATAGGTATGAGGGGAGATATAAGATTGGAGAATATGTTTTTTCTGGAATGAAGAAAACAAAGATACAGGAAACCAATCTACTCACTGAAGAAAGTGTTTTGTGTTTGCACCAATCTTAGAAGAAACCAATGGTGTAGTTTCTGGGACCTACTTATTTCTTTTGAAGTGATATTAAAACTTGGAATGCCATGAGGGTCAGGATCCACCTTTTCTTCAACATTTCCCTTTGTCATGCTGATCTCTTTGTAGCATCTAAGAAAGAGACAGCAGAGCAAAGTTGAAAGAATTAGGGCTTTCTATCAAAAGTGGGTCATGGTTATATTATAATCCCATAGGAGACTGGAGGAATATATAAATATTTTGTGTATAAGAGCTGAACAATGTTTTTATTAATTAAAGTTTCTTGTTGTAACTTTATAATTCTATTCCAATTGTTATTTAAATGTGTTTTATTTTATTTCTAAAAACATAATTTATTCACTTTTCAGGTTTCAACATTCACTTCCACAAGAATTTGAATTCAAAATTTTCTCCCCATCTCTCCCTACTCTCCACCCCAGGACAGCATGCTTCCCATCCACTCCTTCCTCCAGTCTGCCCTTCCTTCTTTTACCCCGCTTCTTCTATCCTCCTACCTTCTATTCTCCTGTAGGGCAAAATAGGTTTCTATATCCCATTGCTTGTACATCTTATTTTCCAGCTGCATGCTAAAGCAATTTTTAACATTCATTATTAAAGCTTTGAGTTCCATATTCTCTTCCTTCTTCCCTTCCCATCCACCCTCACTGAGAAAACAAGCAATTCAATATAGGTCATACATGTGTAACAATGCAAAACACTTCCATAATAGTTACATTGTTAAAGACTAACCACATTTTCCTCTGTCCTCTCCTGCCCTTCATTTATTCCATTCTCTCCCTTGACCTGTCCTCCCACACTAGTGTTTGCTTCTGATTACCCCTTTTCTCATTTTGCTTTCCCTTCTATTATCTTTCCTCTTCTATCCCCTTCTCCCCAGCCTTCCTGCAGAGTCAAATACATTTCCATATCCAATTGAGTGTGTATTATTCCCTCCTTAAGCCAAATTCCATGAGAGTAAGGCCCACTTATTTCCTTTCATCTCCCCCACTTCTTCCCCTCCATTGTAAAAGCTCTTTCTTGCCTCTTTTATGTGAAGTGATTTGCTACATTCCACCTCTCCCTGTCTCTTACTCCTAGTACATTCCACTCCACAGTAAATTTTATTTTTTAGGTATTCCCCCTTCATATTCAATTCACCTTGTGCCCTCTATGCATACACATGTATATACATGTATATATACACATACATATGTATACCCATGTACATATACATACCTACACACTTGTAATATACTCATACATATGTACCCATACATACATATATATATGTACATACATATATGTATATATGTATATGTATATATATATATATATTCCCTCTAACTACCTTAATACTGAAAAAGGTCTCATGAGTTACAGATAACATCTTTCCATGTAGGAATGTAAACAGTTCAACTTTAATAAATCCCTTAAGGCTTCTCTTTCCTATTTACCTTTTCATGTTTCTCTTGATTATTGTATTTGAAAGTCAGATTTTCTATTCAAATCTGGTCTTTTCAACAAGAGTGCTTGGAAATCCTCCATTTCTTTGAAATTTCATTTTTTCCCTGAAGTATTATGCTCAGTTTTTCTGGGTGATTTTTGGTTTTAATCCTATCTCCTTTGACCTCTGGAATATCACATTCTAAGCCCTTTGATCCTTTAGTGTAGAAGCTGCTAAATTCTGTGTTACCCTGAATGTATTTCCACGATATATGAATTATTTCTTTCTGACTGCTTGTAATATTTTCTCCTTGACAATATTCCTAGGAGTTTTCCTTTCAAAATCTCTTTCAGGAGGTGATTGGTAAATTCTTTCCATTTCTGTTTAACCCTCTGGTCCTAGAATATCAGGGCAGTTTTCCTTGATAATTTCTTGGAAGATGATGTCTAGGCCCTTTGTTTGATCATGGTTTTCAGGTAGACTAATAATTTTAAAATTATCTATTCTGGATCTATTTTCATGGTCAGTTGTTTTTTGTGAGATATTTCACATTGTCTTCTATTTTTTCACTCTTTCAGTTTTGTTTTACAATTTCTTGGTTTCTCATAAAGTCATTAACTTCCATTTGCTCCATTCTGATTTTTAAAGAACTATTTTCTTCAGTCAACTTTTTAACCTTCTTTTCTATTTGTCCAAGTCAGCTTTTTAAGACATTTTTCTTCTCATTGGCTTTTTGGACCTTTTTTTTGCCATTTGGGTTAGTCTAATTTTAAAGGTGTTATTTTCTTCAGCATTTTTTTGGCCCTCCTTTAGCAAGACGTTGACTCATTTTTCATGATTTTCTTTCATTGCTCTCAATTTTCTTCCCAAGTTTTCCCCCACCTCTCTTACTTGATTTTCAAAATTCTTTTTGAGCTCTTTCATGGCCTGAGACCATTGTATGGTTTTTTTTTTTTTTGGATATAGAAGTCTTGACCTTGCTTTGCTGTCTTCCTCTGATTGTATGTTTTGCTCTTCCTCATCCACAAGGATGTATGAAAATAACTTTTCACCAGTCTTATTTTTTTCCCCTTTTTGGGGATTTTCCCAGCCAGTCACTTGACTTTTGAATCCTTTGTCAAGTGGAGGGTATACTACCCTAGGCTTCAAAGGTTTTGCACAACTGTTCTGTGAGATATCTCTAGGGACCTATAAATTCTCAGTTCCTCCAAGATGGCACAGTCAAGGGAGAGGAGTTTACTCCTCTACTCTCCTGCACTCTGATCTGTGAGCAACCGCAAGCACTCTTTTCTGCCCTGGATCTGTGAGTAGAATTTGCTCTCCAGAGCCTCCACCAGGTGAAAGAGCTTTCTTACTGACCTTTGAAGATGTCTTTGGTGTTTGTGGGTTGTGAAATCTGGGAACCACAGCAGCTGTCCATGACTCAATGTTCTGAAGCCTGCTCCAGTCCTGTCTGTGCAGTGCAGTTCATGCTGGGCTGCGCTCTCTCTGAGCCCAGTGTGATAGACCCTTCCTGTAGTCCTACCAGGTTGTGTTGGGCTGGAAATCTCTTTCACTCTGTCATTTTGTGGCTTCTGCTGCTCTAGAATTGGTTTAGAGTCATTTTTAAAGGTATTTTAAGGGCTATGGGGAGAGCAAGAGCACATCAGTCCTTCTACTCCAGTGTCTTGGCTCAGACCCCCCAGTTGTTATTTAATTAAAAGTTCCTGTCAGGACTTTTAGTAGAGAATATTTTGAATGGAGACAGTGAACTAAATGTTAGCCTCCATATTGAACTGAAGTAGTGCTGTGATTCAACAGCTGAATGAGATACCTATTAGATATAAGGACATGCCATTTACCTCTTGCAATACTTTGGGTGAAACAGTTAATTTTTCTGAATTGCAGTTTTCTCATCTCAAATATAGGAAGATTCTATTACCAATCTTACAGGTTTTGATGGAAGTTCGGGTTCAGATTTCACTTAAGGAAAACCTTCCTAACAATTAGAGCTATTTATGAGTAGAATGGGCTGCCTCCAGAGGTTTTGGGTTTCCCCTGACTGGAGGTTATGAGGAGACGAGATGACTGCTTATGGGAGATGTTAAGAGATGAAAATACTATTCCAGGATGGGTTGAACCAGTTGACTTTTGAGGTTCTTTCCTTCTTTAAGATTCTATAGTTCTGTAAGGATCATATGAAATAGTATATTTAAGGTGACCTATAACTGTAAGAAGACTACATGAATATGAATTATTTATTATCACTGTAGAACCAGTCAGAGTTTCAAGTCCTGATTCTGACATTTTCTGTCTGTAGACTTTTGGCAAGTCTTTTAACCTGTTAGTGCCCTTGTAAGAGCAAATATCTAAAACTAGAAGTTAGAGAAAAGTTTCTGACCTATATTGAAAGAAATACTTTCCTTACCATGGAATTACTTGCACCAATGAAATCACAAGTTCTATCCCAATCCCTGCTTGTTCAGTTATGTCTAATTCCTCATGACCCCATTTGGAGTTTTCTTTGTAAAAACACTGAAGTGGTTTGCTGTTTCCTTCTCCAGCTCATTTTATTGGTGAGGAAACTGAGGCAAACAGGGTTATATGAGTTTCCCAGTATTACACAGCTAATAAGTGCTTGAAGCCAAATTTGAATTCAGAACATGAGTCTTTCTGACTCCAGACCCAGCACTTTATGCATTACCTCTGAACTGTTCTCTCCTTATCGCTAATGATTATGTTATTGTCCATCACCTCCATAACTAACATTTTCTTCTCCCTTTGCTTCTCTGAGATAGAACATGCTATTGTTTCTCTTTCTATACCTTTGGATCCTCCTTGTTTCTTCTGGGGTTCTTGAACTTTCTTCTTTGGTCTCTCAAATGTGGGTGTACTATAAGTCTCTGTACTTTATAAAAACGGTGCACCAATGTTTTTCATAAAATTTTAGGATCATAGGCTTAGAACTGGAAGGGAAGTTAGAGATCATTTAGTATAACCCTTTTATTTTACATGTGAGTAAGTAATTTTAAGTATTTTACAGTAAGATATAAATGACTTACCCAGTATCCCATTGGTATAAATAACAGAGCTGAGATTGTTACTTGGTTCTTTGATTCAGAGTTCATTGGCCTTCTATGGTCCCTATTACCCTTGGAGATATTCAGATTATCATGTGTCTCCCTTACACTGGTGACTCCCAAATGTACATCTTTAGTCATTATGTCTTTCTTAATTTTTGGTTTTGCATTGCCAGTTGCCTTCTGGACATCACCATCTGTATGTCCTGCTGTCACCTCAAATACAACATGTCTAAAACTGAGCACCATCTTTCCCTCCCAACCAGCTGCTCTCTCTCTCTTTCTCTCTCTCTCTCAATCTCTGTGTGTGTGTGTGTGTGTGTGTCTGTGTCTATCTGTCTCTGTCTCTCCCTCTCACTCAGTCCAAGATAACATCTGTTTTCCTTTCTTATAAGGTTGTGACTGGATCCTTTCTCTCCTACTGTCTGTTACAGCCACACTTATTTTTTCAGTCCCCATTGCTGTCACATTATTCTTGGCCTTAACCGAATCATGACTGGATTATGAGAATAGTCTTCTCACTGTCTCCCTTTCCCTGGCCTCTCCATTGTCCAGTTCATCCTGCAAATTGTTCCCTGATCAATCTTCAGAAAAAGTCACATTGCACATGTCAGCACTCTTTGCTCAAAAGTTTTTGGTGTCTCCCAATTTCCTATAAGATAAAATTGAAATATAGCTTGATACTCAGTGTTCTTTCAGGTCAACCTCTCTTTACTTTTCCAATCTTATCTCAATGATCCTAAACAAAAACAAAATTAAAAAAACCCAAATTAATGTCATCTTCTCATTATGTCTTGATGGAAACCATTCTAATTACCATGATCACAAATATGCTTATGCCATTTTAGTCTGCCTGGAAAGCCCGCCTCATTTCTCATAAAACAACAGGCATTAAAAAGAAGACCATACCATTTTTGGATAACAGTAATTGTTAAGAGATTTCTTCTTTACAGTACAATTTCACATTTCCTTTGAACCTAGAGTGAGCCATTGGCTTTTGGTATGCTGTTTATATGATGGTTAGATATATTCATAGAACTATCTCAGTTTTCTGAATGCCAATAGTATCAACTCTCTCCCTTTCCAAAGAATTTCGTCAAAATTATGACTAAGTTGTGTCATATCCTTTTGATTTTCTTGCTCTCTGGTGGAGTTGCCAGTGCTGCTCACTGGTGCAGTAAAGTCCCCAAATGATGGGTAGCCAGAGGCTGGATGATATAAAAACTGGATCATCCTTGAATAACTTAACGTTGACCATATGGTACTAGAGAGCAGAATCTGTAATGGGAATGCTCTTCATATATTTATAAGTCCAATTGAGATAATGCCCTAATATTAATATTTTTCTTCATCAAAAATTGTAGCTGAGTTCATAGTGGTTTTCATTGGAATCTCTTGCACCATTAATGCATACATTAAAAGTTGTCCTTAAGACTTTCTATGGCAGATCTTAGCTAAAAAATGTCCTTTAGGAAAGTATAAAAAATTCTTATAGTTCCTATTACTAATGGCTATCTTTGTAATGAGCTATAAATTATTGTATGTATTTGACTTACTATTATGGTTGTTTATTGTTAATGTTTATTTTGTAGTAAATGAATGAAAAGGAATTTGTTAAGCACCTGCCATGTGTCAGGGACTGTAGTAAATCCAGTACAAAAAACACCAGTACAAAAAGCAGTACAGTATCTGCTGTCAAAGAGCTTATGCCCTCATAAATGAAGGCCACATGAACAAGGGTGGTGGTGGCTAAGAAGTGGTGTTTTGATCTAGGAGAGTAATTAATACTTATAATTAGTAATAATAGATAACACTTACATTGGGCTTACTATGATCCAGGAACTATGATGAGAGCTTTATAATAATTATCTCATTTGATAATTGGAGTTAGAGGACAGTTGAATGACCTGTCCTTTTCAGGAAGGATAGTGTTGATATGATTACCATTCCAAAAGTAAAATGTGGAAAATGGTGGTAGTGCTGAAATAGTAGAAAAATTTAGGTAATGGCTTAAAAATGATCAGATAGATACCTAGTGGGTAGCTACATGTAATGAACCTTCAACAATCACAAACATGCAAATCCACGAAGTAGATACACAGTAGCACGTTCTGAAATGTCCAGAGTTTGATTCGAGTGACAGACTCAGTTGTCTGCGGGGACTTGAGTTCCCTTGTATGGTTTCTGGTCATGTTTGCTCTTCCTACCATTTGCAAATATTTATCTCCTCTTCATTCATCCCTTTTACCCACAATGCAGTGAGAGTCCTTTTGTATTTGATATGCAAAAGGTGAAATGGTCCCAGATTACTTGCAAAGGAAACTAAATAATAGAACTCAAACTCTAAATTCTTGTTCTAGTTAATGTCTAGTAAACTCTCAGACTTCTTCTATTGGCTTCACTACAGTTTTTGCACAGGGTTACAGGCCCTTTTCAAGAGAATTCATTTTAATAAAAATATTTACTAGGGAGATGTTATTTTCATTGCCTGCAGTACTGTGCAAAGTTCTTGATTTCACATTTCAGGGAAAATATTGCTAGAGATTGTCCATAGGAGAACAAAGAAGAATGTTGAAGGGTCTATAGATCAATAGATTATGCCATTTAAGGATTAATTGAAGGAGGTTATTTTAGCCTGGAGGAGAACAAAAACCAGCAGGAACATGGTAGATGACGGTTAGTGTTTGAAGGATTGTTAAATTGAAGTAGTTGACTTTGTCCAACTTGGCCCTGTGGAGCATAATTAGGAGCAATGGCTAGAAGTTTCAGAGAGATGGATTTGTAGGGTAGAAAGCTGCCTCACAATGACAGCTATGTTACAGTGGAATGGGCTGCTTCAGGAAGCAGAGGGGCCCTCTTAATTAGAGGTTTTCAAAGAAAGGTCACTTGACCATTTGTCAGGAATGTTGTAGAAGGAATTCTTCTTCAGGTGTGGACTTTTCCTAAATCTCCCTGACCTTAAATTCTCTAGCTGTCTATTATGCTATGCTGACCCTCCTATGGTTTTATTACTGTAAGACAGATAAACACAGCACACAGGATGACTGCTAGCATAGCTTCACTCTTGATCTGGTCAGATAGGAAAGAGACTAAAGAAGGGGTTTATAATCTTACTCTACTCTAGTTTTCTCAGAAGAGGATTGCAGATAATGGGAAGACAAACTCCTAAATCATTCCCTAATCACACTTCTTCCAGGGACAGGTGAGAAGGTGGGACAACTACCCCTATTTCCGGATGGGGTCAATCAACATAGGCACAAATTGTGCATTCCCCTAAAACTCCTCTAGCCTCAGTAGGGTCCAGTTGAGGCAAACACAGCTTCCCTCCAAGCCTTGATGGGGGCTGATCAGGGCACACACAGCATTTCAGCTTGTGCCCACCTGCTTTATAGGGCAACAGAAAAAGAAGGCATATTGCCAGCAATAGCCTCACCAATTTATATCACCTCATCCCTGTATCTCACTGTGCAACTGCAGTGGATGTTTATATTATTCATCATTATATCATGCTGTGCAAGGGGAGGTGTTTTGAACCATAATTGTGGGAACTCATATCTAATACCTGGGAACAAGAGATTGTTATGGCTATGAATCTTGGGAAACTGAACTCTAAGAAATAATAACAAAAATTCACTTTAAACACACTAAAATCTACCTTACTGACAATGACTTTAATACATGTTAAATAATAAGGAAGGAAGCACTTCCATAGCTTACAGTTATGCCTATAAAATAGAAGAAAGAAAACAGACTAGCCTTGGAGATACAAAGACCTGGGTTCAAGTTTCGCTTCTAAGGAATCTTAGTTACATGACCCCAGGTTTGGCATTTGACCTCTCGGAGATTTAGTCCATTTTCCACAGGGTGAAGAGGAACTGCTGCCTTGCATTGATAGAGTGACTTTCTTTATCTGAAAGCTTAAGCAGCCATTTTTCTTCACTAAATAATCTCTTATGTAGTTCTTTAGGAAAGATGGTAAGCTACTTTTTACTTTTCTGGGAGTGAGGCTTTTCTAAAACCCTAACTCATAAACTACTACTTGGTAGTGTTTGGTAGCGTAAATGTCTATAAGGTCCATTTTATTGAGGTTTAGAACTTACATCCTGTATAACCAAAGACTCATTTGGTCTATACTCTCTGTGAGTTTTGATTGGTTCTACCTGATACAAATGGTTCAGCCCATTTAGGATTAGCTAACCATTTAGGTTAACCCAATTAGAATCAGTCACGGACATGGGCTAATAGGGCCGAAGAAGGTTATGTGGGAGACATTAAATGGAGTAGATTCTAGTACAAGAGCCCATTGTAGCAATTCTGTTTATTTATTCTGTGAGCATATATAAATTCATTTTGTATTCATGGAACATGAGATTATCCTAAGGAAGTTTACTGTTACACACAGCAGGCAAGTGAGCAGTTTGGTGGTTGTCCATCCAAGTCTCTAGATGCTAAGGAAACAGACAATAGATTCTTTTTGCTTTAAAAGTGTTACTGAAACACTCAGTCTTGGACTTTTTCTATTTGTTTGACTAGAGAGAGTTTGCATAGAATTTCAAAGATCACTTGGTGGGAAAGTTAATCCCCATGGTGTTTCCAATATCATTTAAACAACTTGCCAGCTCTCTGTATTCACTGTTTGGCTGTGGATAGTGGTCCAAATGTCCTTACATGCTGAGAAAGTATCTGTTCTGTATTGCCAATTCATCATTATCCTCACGATTATAGTGTGAGAAATGGTAGAAATTAAGGCAGTATATATGCAATCCCCAAAAGTTATTTAGATTGTTAGTTTTAATGTCTCTTAATTCTCACATAATACTCCCCCAAATACATTTTAAACTAGCTCTATTGAAAAGCTATAACAGGTGATCATTTGAGTTTTACTTTCTCTTACTTATTTTCCTTGCCATTAGTGAAGGTGCTGAGAAATAGAGAAAAGAATAAAAAGATAGGTTGCAAAAGTAAGGACCGTGGTACATGGATGATAAAATGCCTGACTATCACTACATGTGTGGTTTTTGTTCTTGTTAATTGTTTTTCAACTGTATTTGACTCTTCATGACTCCTGGGATTTCTGGGCAAGATACTGGAGATTTGCCATTTCCTTCCTCAGCTTATTTTAGAGATGAGGAAATTGAGGGTAACAGTTAAGTGACTTGTCTAGGGCCACACAACTATAAAGTGTCTAAGGCCAGATTTGAACTCAGGAAGAGGAGTCTTCTTGACTCCAGGTCTGGTACTCTATCTACTGTGCCACCTAGCTTCAATAGCAAAGGGGGAAAGAGTGTATCAATATGGTTATGAAGATAAATGAATGAATTAAAAAGCATTTTCTAAGTGCTTCCTACTTGCAAAGCACTACTCAATGCTGGAGAAATAAATCAAAAAGCCAGAATAATGATGGAGATTTTTGTTTCACTATTGTAAATGTCTTGTCTATAACTACAACCTATTAAGTCTTCCTGCTGTAAATGTAACTGTTTTATAAGCTAACTTTTATCTGGAACATCTTCCTTTACTTAACCGCTACTGGTCCCCTGCTGTTTTGATAAGGTGTATTTTGAGGTATAATGGCAAAACTGACCATGGGGATACCTGGTTTCAAGGTTTCAAGTATTACCACTGACACATACTGACTGTGTGACCTTAATGAGTCGTATAAATTAAAGGATTTTAGATTTAGACCTGGAAGGTACCCTAAAGGCCACTAAGTCCAACTCCCTCATTTTAGAGATAAGAAAACTAAAGCATAGAGTGGATAACTGAGTAGCCTAATATCATATTGGGAGTGGCAAAGGGAAGACTAAATTTTTATTTCAATCAAAATGTATTTATTTTCTTCCCCACTCATCTTATTTTAAAAGAAAAAAATAATAGGTAATAGACTCAAATGCAGAATGATACATATTTTTTGCATAGTTCCTTGACTTAGCAAGTACCGTTTAAAATGCTCGCTATTATTAGTTCCCCAGAGTCACATAGCTAGTAAATGTCTGAGGCAAAATTTGAACACAGGGCTTTCAGACATCAGGTCCTCTGGTCCCTCTACCACACTATCTAATTGCAGCCTTCCATAGATTCCTATTACATATGGGATAAAACAGAGATCACTTAGCCTGGCTTTTATAGTCATCTGAAACTTATCTGATCTATCATTCCAGTTGTATTTAATATGCCCATATCACATGTACTATACTCTAGACAACTTGAACTGCTACTATCCTGTAATATCCTATACAATAATATCCTATACTTTTCTGCCTTACTGAATCTTTACAGGCGGACATAATCACCCTCCAAATTCTATGTTGGTTAAAATTTTGTACCTCTTGAGATTAACTCCAATGCTGCTTCTTCCAGAAAGCATTTCTTGATTTGTTCAGCTGAAAGGGAAATTTTCCCCCTAAATTTTCTTATTGCATTTTGTATTCATTTCACTTTCACTTACATCCCTCACCCTATCTTTTATTACTTATTTGTGTGCATATTGTATTCCCTTTATTGGGGATAATAAAGTGCAGTATGATTTAATGAAAAATGATGGAATTGGAATCATAAGTGATCTGAGTTTATATCTCACTTCTGATATTTATGCCACCATGGAAAAAATAATTTAATTTCTCTGAACCTAAGTTCTCTCATCTATAAAATAGAGAGGATACCACCTTATTATACCTATTTTACAAGAATCTGTCAGAAGTAATTTTTTGAAGAAATCACGAGGATTGCCATGATACTGGACAAAGGCAGTCTTTATCTCAGTTTTCACAAAAGGAAAAAGTCAGAGTGAAAAATTTATAAACTGGTGATCCTGACTTCAGTTCTTGGCAAAAGTCTAGAATCTATTAGTAAAGTTATGGTTTGTGGCCATTTAGAAAGGGAAGTGGTAATATATTAGAGTCAGTGTGGCTTCACTAAGATTAGATCATACCAGACAAATTTAATTTCTGTCTTTGAAAGAGTTACTAGACTGATAGATCAAGGGAATGCTGAAGGCACAATATTCCTAGATTTTGGCAAAACATTTGTCAATATCCTTTAATGTTATCCAAGTAGAGAAGATGAAGAGATATGGGCTAAATGATGAAGTTAAGTAGATTCAGAACTGGTTGAATGACCAGATCAAAAGAGTAGTTATTAAGTGATCTTAATAAGTTTGGAGGGAATTCTTAAATGGAATGTCCTACAGATCTGACTTTGTTCTTTTACTATTTACCATTTCCCCATATGACTTGAATAAAGGTATAGGTAGCATATTTGTGAACCTTTAGAATTCCATAGTTCTTAAATTGTCTACAAAACAGTAGTGCAGTTTTGTTTGCTACAGTGTTCAAGCAGCAGCAGAGGTGAAAATGAACCAGTTTGGCATAAGATCCAACGAAGCTGCCACATCCTGAAAACATTTGTAGATGAAACTGGAGAAAACAACATATTTTCATGAAATATAACAGATCTGATGGAAATCCCATAGTGCTCTGCTCTCTACCTATTGGTTTAGAAAAAAATTAAAACATCATCTGATTCAGTAAAACAAGCTTCAATCCAAGAAATTGCCTATGAATTTATAGAAAAAATTCTAGGAATCTCAGTGGATGAGGCATCATGGAAGGTTGTCATCTATATTGGTTAAGAAGGTGCCCACATTAATGAGATCTTGGATCCACTGAAATAATTAAGTATATAAACATATGTTATTATCATTTGTTAATAACAGGGATAATACAGTATTATTTATAAGGGAGAAGATACAGAGGGAGAAGAAAACGTGACCAATAAGAAAGACTTGGAGAATATGCTGTAACTTAGCATAAATAGAGATGCCAGGTGAGTAGCCACTGCATGACATAAAAAGCTGGGGTTCACTGAAGTTAGGCATTATAGGAATGGTTGAAGAGGAAGATGCTGCTTTGAAGCAGTTTTTGAGTGGTTTAAGTAACCATAATATTAACCATGAATTATTTAAAAAATAGAATTTTTGAAAGCATTAGACTTTTCTCACCACATAATCCAGGACAACAGCTGTGAATGATATAGGAAGAAAAAGAAGGAAGGAGGTTCAAAGAGAAAAGGATTTTTGCAACTCAGCCCTTTACTGTTTGGTGCTTGCGTAGGATTAAATTTTGGGGGAAAAGTGACACGTCTAGGGCACTGGACTATGCAGCTTATTATTTATCCACCCTTCCTATCTGGCCTTCTACTTTCTGAGAACATATTGTATGCATGTTCTGATGCTGTTTGAAGGTCCAGGGAGAGACAAGAATTGATTGAAAGCTCTCAGTTCTGTGGAAGTGGGTGGCCAAAGAGCTCGAGCTCAACAGCTGCTGTAAACCCAATGAACTTTTGTCATTTATAAATTATTTTGTGAGCCATCTGGAGAAAGAATGATGCCATGGTTTGGGGGAAAAAAGTTCTTTACCAAGGTTCATGCACATCCAATGTGGATGTAATTTCACATATTTTAAAAACACTAAGTTTCAAAAATTTTTCATTGCTTTTTTAAAATATAGATTGAAAGGAATTAAAAAGTTGAAAATGATTATTTTTAAAAAAATGTTTTCCAATGATTGTCCTCTAAATCATTCCTCTCACTCTTTCCTTTCAACTAATCCATTTTGCCTACTTTTTAAGATGTAGTGGAAAATATATTAATCCCAGCATCCTAATGAAATTTCTGGGTTGATGGCAGAATCTGCCATCTTTGCCTATTGTTCCTGGGGCTGTTGTCTGGATTCAATATTGTCTTGTTCAGTGTCTTGCTTGTCTGGACCTCCTGCCTATTCCAGAGGGTGGGTTCCCAAACCCTCCTGTATCAGACCAGATCCTTTGAATCGAAGCACATTACAGATCACTCCCTGACAACATCACTCCTCAAAGACCGCTGAGAGCACATGTACACAATCTGGATATTTCTTTACATATAACTCCTTCCTTAGGGGAACCCCAAGGAGAAGATAACCTAGACCTGAGACAATAATATTTGATTCTGGCAGGATTCATGAAATATCATAAAAATAAAAAATAGTATTTGAACTGATATTTGAAGGACTGATATCTTATGAGGTCTGTGGTTCTACCAAACAATCCTATTATATATAGTCATTCTCTAGGATTTCTCAACTCATTTTGTACCTTGGTAAACTGAGGCATCTGGTTACATAGAAGTCACTACCAGCAATGAATAGGACTCTTCTGTTGGTATATATAGTTCCTGGGCTCAAGTAAATGTTTCTCTTATGCCATACTACCTAGGTCTTCGAAGAGTGACTATAGTTATAAAACCTGACTGATTTGCTCCAATCATAAGCTGTCATAGGCATGACATGCCTTTTTTCTTGACTATTTACAAAAACTAAAATTAAAAAACAAATGATTTTGTGTTTAAGTTGTTTTAATTTAGTATTTAACAGTGATTCTGCTACAGTTTTTTTTTCATACATTTAGTGAATGATTAGCAAGTGGCAAATATTTCCTACTGTGTATTCATAATAGTTAAGATTCTTTTAGTTAAGAGCCTTAGATATTTATTCATGCGAATTGTAATATGTATTTTTAAATATCCCATCTCATTAACTTCCCTTTTTACATATAAAATTATAAGTTATTTCACCGTTATAGACTTTTTAATATCACAATTCATTCTGTCATGGAAAAAAACCCAACAATCTGTGTGCATGCATGTGTGTATAAAGGCACCTGAGACACAGGCATTGGGGGACAAGCTTTTTCTTTGTCCAACTGCTCTTTTAAAATGGACACAGACAGATGCTAGTCCCCAAATATTTTATTTTATTTTCCTTTATTTTACATGTTATTGTACAGGACTTGCTTTGAAGCATGAGAATTGTGCAACATTTTACATGTGGCATATAAAGCACTTCCTTGAACAGTTGCAGTGGGCATATGAAGAGACCCCTTAACTATGGCAACCACATCAGTGGGAAGCACTTTAATAGCTGGTGCTGAGTTGAATGCTTTTGAGTTGGAAGCGGCATTTTGAAGCAGATTAAGGGTATTTGCCAGTGAAAAGGAAATGGCTTCTATCAATAACTGGCCAGAAGTGTAGACTTTGCCGTATTTATTTACAAATCAATTAATGGACCTCTCTGTTAACACTCCATCAGTCAAAGCATTACAGCCCTCATTGATAAGGATATCCCACAAAAAGAAATCAATTATCTTTTGTCATTTTGACAGAAATATACCATATAGGTGGCTTCACTCAGAATGCAATAGGAAAAGTCCTTAAGCTAGAAGAAATCACAGTTGTCATAAAAAGATTTCATAATTGATAATGAGGGAGGGATTTTCTTCTCATCCCCAGTGGTCAGGATAAAAGTGGTCACCTTATATGCTAGAGATGCTGCTTAAAAGCAATTTAGTCTCTCCCTTTTTAGCATCCTTTCCTTCTTATTTTCATTGCCAGCTGCTCTAGGAAGGCTACAGATTGCATGGGCCCTATTTCCAAGGACTATGGTGGAATTTAAACCATTTTAGCAGTGAGTCGTGTAACTAAATCTCATGTAATGCTTGAAAAATGTACACTTGTAGATGCGGTGCATGAGAGCATGTGCTGGCATCAACACAAGAATCTTTGTAAGCACTGTCTGAGGGAACCTCTATGAAGGAGAAATATGTTGCATTAATGTGGCCTTACCAGAGTCATGTACAGTAAGAGTATAGTCAAAGCAACAGCTCTATGCAGATAATGCTCCAAGAGCCTGTTGACTCTAGTGCCTTATCTAGTCGGTAACAATGACAATACTCCGAACCACAGACTACAGGGTCTTCTTTTAAAAGGTGATCACAAATGTATGAGTAGTTTCTGTGACTGTGGCTGAAGTTACAGTATGCCATCATATCACTATGGAAGTAAGTTCATAAGGAAGTTTAAAAATGTGAAGTATAAGAAACATCCTACTCTCTTCTCTGTGTGACAGGAGACATTCAGGAAATTTTTCTATTCTCTTGATTTTTCCTTGCTAAAATCAATTCTAATAGCTCCTCTTCTTTCACCAACTATCTTTCATGACTTTAGAATGAATATAATTTCATACAAGTTAGACATGCATTATTAGCTCATGCCACCTCTTGAAGGAGGTTTCCTTGCCAGTATCTCCAGTTGTTCATGCTGTCCTACTTACAACTTATTTTTACTTATTTTTGTTTTGTATTTCATTACCTGCTTGTGTGTGGTTCCTCAAAGTGTAATGTAATCTTTTTTGAAGGCAAGGATATTTTCCTTTATGTCTTCGTACTCCTAGATCATGCCATGATGCTTTACACATAGTAGGCATTTAATAAAAGCTTATTGAATTAGATCAAATTGCCTTGTTCTGTTTTATGACCAGAACATTTATCCAAATTTTGTTTCCCTCTCCTTTTTGGTGACTTTGGGAAAATGTGGCAAAATAAATGATCTTTTAAGTGAAATAATGAATATGTAGATCTGCATTCTATTTGTAGTCCATTTTTAAAACTTAGCTTATTTAAGATGAATTATTTTGGAATCAAAGAGGCAAAAAATATCATCCCTTAAAAAAGTCTTTTGCATGTTCATATATTCAGATAACAAAAAAAGTTCTGTTCTGAAATTATATTGTTTAAGATGTGCATTTGCCTTAGGAATCCCAACATCTAATCCTGTGCAACTTTGAAATAGTTCCTTCATCTCTTTAGCTTCTTCAATATATATAGCTCTTGGGAATACAGTATGCAAGTGGTGTTTAAGACATTTCATCAAAATCCCCAAACAGAAGTCATTCTGTAACTGTAAAGTATGATTAGAGTATTTTCAGCCTCTTTTAGTCAACACTTTCAGCACCAAGGAGTACTTGCAGTCCCTAAAATAGATGTTGTCCATAGTTGCGAAAGAATTCCATGGAATGCTTCCAAGAAAGTCGGCATCATTTGTTTATTTATTTATTTTAGCACAAGGATGGCATGTAGAGCAAGGTTATGAGAGGGTCTTTGGCCTCAGCCTTCACAACTGCCCTTTGATGTTATGCCAGGTCAAGCCTTGCCTTTGACACCAATTTGGTGAGTTTATTTCAGTCATCTGAGGCAACCCTACATTATACAAATGAAATGGCCAGTATCAGAAAAGAAAATTATGTACAATAAACGGCCTTCTAACAAGTTGTGGCATGATTCAGTTTTGCTACATTAAGGCCAACATGCAGTGTATCTTGATGTGGGTATGAGGGTGTGCCAAAATATTACCATGCTTTGTCAGAGTGTAGTAATGTCATTTTATGGCATTCCAGTATTAACATCTTAACTCGATGAGAGCAGTAAGGCGTAAACATTTTTGAAAGTGACAGCTATGTCTGTACTGAGACTCTGATGCTGTGTTGTATAATTTCTTGAAAGTTAATCTTGAAATTACTCAGAATAAGCCCAGTCTACTTGATCTTTAGAAAGGGGAGTCTTGCTTCTGATGCTTGCCTTTGTGAACTTGGGCAATCACTTTGTCTCTAGGTATATCAGTTTCTTCACCTGTAAAATTCAGGGGTTGGCCTTGGTGACCTTGGAGGTCCTTCCCAGTTCTGGGTCTTTGACCCTTGGAATCTGTTTCAATGTAATGAAGTACATAGAACTGTTGCCTACTGATCTAACATAAAAATGTTTCAGTCTACTAGGTGGATATACTCTTAAGAACAGAAGCATCTCTGGTCCAACTCAAAGTCTTTTTACTGTTTCTTAAAGGGCTGTATAATAGAAACAGATAATGCTGTGGTCTTTCAAGCTTCTATCTCTAAGATTTTGAGCCTTCCTATATTTATAGCAAAGCATTGAATGGTAATGTTGTAAAAGTGACTCATTTATTGGGTTGTTGTTGTGTTTGTCCTTTGTTCTCGAAGAGGACCATGACCTCAAGATGATGACGTGACTTACAGTTGACTTTGATTTGAGTGAGGGAGGGCTGTGCAAGGTCACCAACCTCACTTTCTTCTCCTGAGCCATCTGGATCCAGGAGTCTGATACTCATCAGGACGACTGGAGATGGCCCAGGATGCAGTGTGAGACCCTGGCCCTTTCAGGCTAAGGTCTTATAGCACTCTCACTTTGAGTGAGATATACCTATTCAATGAATAGGCTTCTTTAAGTCATTGCTCGAGGGATGGCCCCTTTAGATAACACCCTCCTTAATTTCCAGTTCTTTGCTACTTCAAAAATGATCTGCTATACATATTTTTATAGATATGGGTATGTTTCCTCATTCTTTGATCTCTTTGAAGTGATAGATTTAATATAGTTACATAAGTAGGTCAAAAAAGCAGTTTATTGACTTTTTTGGACATAGTTCTCAATTGCTTTCCAGAGTAGCTAGACCAATGGTGGAAAACCTGTGTTCTACCATGTCCTTGAGTACTGTGGCCTATTGACTGAGTCCAAGTTTTACTGAAAGCAGAGAGAACATGGATTCAAATCCTGGCCCTATAACCTTGGACAAGGCATTTAATTTCTCCACATCTCAGTTTCCTTATCTGTCAAATGAAGGGGTTCAATTAGGATTGTTTAATTGGATCTGGAAGGGTCTTTAGAGGTTACTAGTCTATCATTCACCCAACTTCACAATCATTTTATAGATAAAGTACAACCTAGAGAAGAAAAAGGACTTGGCCAAGGTTGCATAATTAATAAGTGGTAGAACTGGAATTACAATCTAGATCCTCAGATGTCAGATCCAGGGTTTTTTCCCACAGTACTGACTACCTCCTGATGTACCTCCCCACAGATATTCCTTAATGTCCTTTTAGCTCCATGTCTATGATCCTATGACTAGATGCTCTCAGAGTTTTCTTTAACCCTATTCATCTTGAACCATTTCTGTATATTTAATTCACAATTTACTTTGAATGTAAATGTTCAGGAATTGACATAATTACCATATTATAAATGTGAAATGCTAGCATGTAAAAATTACACAGGCAGCATGAAATTATATGTACAAAAGTTGACAGTATCTGAAAGTCTTTTCAAGTGAATATGGCAAATACCCATTTTAATCAATTCTGTGATCTTTATATTCTTTGATATTAATAAAACTTTCTAAAAACCATTGCTCTCTAGCTGTTTTTCATTGCAAACCACTCAGATAAACATGAATATTTCTTCTGAGCATTAGAATTCCTCAGAATTTAGACATATAAAGAGACAGTGTAAACACATTGCACTTAAATTCAGAAAAAAAGTTCAAGACACAGCTAGCTAGATCACTTAATCTCTAAGGAACTCCGTTTCTTCTGAGCAAAACAGGGAAAACAAATACTTGTGTTAACTTTCTCACAGTGTTGTGAAGTACTATGTTAACAAGGTACTAAATAAATGAGAACTGATAAAGTCACTTAGAGTCAGTTTAAATATATATATTTCTCTAATTTGTGTCTGATGTGACCTCATATCTAAGTCATATATCTGTCTGGAATTTATCTTGGTGTGGTGTGAGATGTTTGTATGTACCTAATTTCTGCCAGACTGCTTTCTAGTTTCCATAGCACATTTTACTGAATCCTTTTTCTAGTAGTGCAGACCTTTGGGTCCATTGAGCAGTAGTCTATAATGTTTGTTTGCTTTTGTATGTTTCATAGCTTATCTGTTCCACTACTGTACTAGCTGATATTTTAACCAGGACCTAATAGTTGACTTTCTTGTATGGTTTTAGATCTGGTACTGCAAATCCTTCTTTCTGCTTACATTTTTCCTTTGTTTTCTTTGAGATTCTTGATCTTTGTTCCTCTAAATTTTATTATTATTTTTTCTAGCTCCATCCTTTGGATAGTTTGATTGGTCTGGCATTGAATAAATGAATTAATTTACATAGTACTATCATTTTTATTATGTTGTCCTAATCTAATCATGAGCAGTGAATATTTTTCTAATTATTTAAGTCTATTTTTTGTAAAAAGCATTTTTTTACTTGTCATTGGGGAAAAATAAAATATTAAATTTTAAAAAGTATTTTTTAATTGCATCATATCATTTCTAGTATTCATTTTACACTTTTACTAGTACCTTTAAGGAAGTATAGTCTTCTCATTCTTGGTGCATTTTATTATCTTATCCCTTTAGCAGTGTGATGTAGTAGTTAGAGTTGGCTTTGAGTCTGAAAGTCTTGGTTCAAGTCCTGTCTATGAAGCTGGCTGTGTGACCAGAGAAATCACTTAACCTATTAATGCCTCTTAAGGAAAAAGATTTAGGAAAGTTGCCTGTTTGAGTTGAAGCTTCCACGTAGAACATTAACCACAGACAATGATGAAATTGCATGTCCAGATCAAAAGCAAAAAAAAAAAAGTTGTTTGGCTTTTTGATATGCAGAGAGAACTTCAGTGAGGTAAAATAAAGACTTCTCCTTTCCCAGATGAAGGAGGAATATCATGTTTTCCTCGAGAGCATTTACTTCCATGAACATCATCTGAAACAGGCATTCATTTGCAAGGATACAATCTGCCACTTTCATTTTGCATCATTACCAACCCCCAAAAGGCAATCCTTTTCCAAGGACAAAAGCAAAAAGAAGCAGAAGACCATGAGGCCTGAAAGGAATACAGTGAATCTCAGAATCATAGTGAAAAATTATGGAAAAAAATTAGTGTCAACAAATAAAGGTGGCCTGACAAAATGTTAAGAAGAGAAGTAAGTATTTCTTAGAAGACCTGCAAGGAGTAAGGTAAGGAAAGAGAGAAAGTGTAAGATGTGGAAAAGGATGAAAGAAACACAGGATAAAAAAGAGGGGAAAAAAATCAACTGGAAATATTACCAATGGATTTGGTCTAAGTTTCAGATCTTTTTTTTTTGTTTGTTTGTTTGTTTGTTTGTTTTTAAATACATTTATTTAACTTTTTACATTCATTTTCACAAGATTTTGGGTTCCAAAATTTTCTCCCCATTTG